>JAVSCE010014924.1:0-344968 GCA_032199065.1 Smutsia gigantea
AGACAGTAGTCCAGTTTCATTCTCTTACATGTAGCTGTCCAGTTTTTCCAACACCAGCTGCTGAAGAGGCTGTCATCTCCCCATTGTATATCCAATGGTCCTTTATCAAATATTAATTGACTGTATATGTTTGGGTTAATGTTTGGATTTTCTATTCTGTTCCACTGGTCTGTGGGTCTGTTTTTATGCCAATACCAAATTGTGTTGATTACCGTACCTTTGTAGTAGAGCTTGAAGTCAGGGAGCATAATTCCCCCTGTTTTATTCCTCCTTCTCAGGATTGCTTTGGCTATTCGGGGTCTTTTGTGGTTCCATATGAATTTTAGAATTATTTCTTCCAGTTCATTGAAGAAAGCTGTTGGTAGTTTGATAGGGATTGCGTTGAATCTGTAGATTGCTTTAGGTAGTATAGCCATTTTTGACAATATTTATTCTTCCTAGCCAAGAGCATGGGATGCATTTCCATTTGTTAGTGTCCTCTTTAATTTCTCTTAGGAGTGTCTTGTAGTTTTCAGAGTACAGGTCTTTCACTTCCTTCGTTAGGTTTATTCCTAGGTATTTTATTCTTTTTGATGCAATTGTGAATGGAATTGTTTTTCTGATTTCTCTTTCTGTTAGTTCATCATTAGTGTATAGGAAAGCAACAGATTTCTGTGTGTTAATTTTGTATCCTGCCACTTTGCTGAATTCAGATATTAGTTCTAGTAGTTTTGGAGTAGACTCTTTAGGGTTTTTTATGTACAGTATCATGTCATCTGCAAATAGTGACAATATGACTTCTTCTTTACCAGTCTGGATGCTTTGTATTTCTTTGTTTTGTCTGATTGCCATGGCAAGGACCTCCAGTACTATGTTGAATAACAGTGGAGAGAGTGGGCATCCCTGTCTTGTTCCTGATCTTAGAAGAAAAGCTTTCAGCTTCTCACTGTTAAGTATGATGTTAGCTGTGGGTTTGTCATATATGGCCTTTATGATGTTGAGGTACTTGTTGTCTATACCCATTTTGTTGAGAGTTTTAATCATGAATGGATGCTGAATTTTGTCAAATGCTTTTTCAGCATCTATGGAGATGATCATGTGGTTTTTGTTCTTCTTTTTGTTGATGTGGTGGATGATGTTGATGGATTTTCGAATGTTGTACCATCCTTGCATCCCTGGGATGAATCCCACTTGATCATGGTGTATGATCCTCTTGATGTGTTTTTGAATTCGGTTTGCTAATATTTTGTTGAGTATTTTTGCATCTAAGTTCATCAGGGATATTGGTCTGTAATTTTCTTTTTTGGTGAGGTCTTTGCCCGGTTTTGGTATAAGAGTGATGCTGGCTTCATAGAATGAGTTTGGAAGTGTTCCCTCCTCTTCTATTTTTTCGAAAACTTTAAGGAGAATAGGTGTTATTTCTTCTCTATATGTCCGGTAGAGTTCAGAGGTGAATCCATCTGGTCCGGGGATTTTGTTCTTGGGTAGTTTTTTGATTACCAATTCAATTTCGTTGCTGGTGATTGGTTTATTTGGTTTTTCTGTTTCTTGCTTGGTCAGTTTTGCAAGGTTGTATTTTTCTAAGAAGTTGTCGATTTCTTCTAGGTTTTCCAGCTTGTTAGCATATAGATTCTCATAATATTCTCTTATAAGTCTCTGCATTTCTCTGAGGTCCGTCGTTATTTTTCCTTTCTCATTTCTGATTCTGTTTATGTGTGTAGATTCTCTTTTTTTCTTAATGAGGCCAGCTAGGGGTTTATCTATTTTGTTTATTTTTTCAAAGAACCAGCTCTTGGTTTCAATGATTTTATTCTATTTTTTTATTGTTCTCAATTTTATTTATTTCTTCTCTGATCTTTATTATGTCCCTCCTTCTGGTGACTTTGGGCCTCATTTTTTCTTCTTTTTCCAATTTCAGTAGTTGTGTCTTTATAGACTATTCATTTGGGAATGTTCTTCCTTCTTTAAATAGGCCTGGATTGCAATATACTTTCCTCTTAGAATTGCCTTTTCTGCGTCCCACAGAAGTTTTGGCTTTGTGTTGTTGTTGTCATTAGTCTCCATATATTCTTTGATTTCTTTTTGATTTGGTTGTTAACCCGTTACTTTATTAGGAGAATGTTGTTAAGTCTCCATGTATTTGTGAGCCTTTCTGATTTCTTTCTTAAATTTCTTTCTAGTTTTATACCTTTGTGATCTGAGAAGTGGTTGGTAGAATTTCAATGTTTTTCAATTTATTGAGCTTCTTTTTGTGGTCTATTCTGGAAGATGTTCCATGTGCACTTGAGAAGAATGTGTATCCTGTTGCTTTTGGGTGTAGAGTTCTGTGGATGTCTGTTAAGTCCATCTGTTCTAGTGTGTTATTCAGTGCCTCTGTGTCTTTACTTATTCTCTGTCTGGTTGATCTGTCCTTTGGAGTCAGTGGTGTGTTGAAGTCTCCTAAAATGAATGCATTGCTTTCTATTTTCTCCTTTAATTCTGTTAGTATTTGTTTCACATATGCCGGGGCTCCTGTGTTGGGTGCATATATATTTATAATGGTTATATCTTCTTGTTGGACTGACCCCTTTATCATTATGTAATGTCCTTCTTTATCTCTTGCTACTTTCTTCGTTTTGAAGTCTATTTTGTCTGATACAAGTACGGCAACACCTGATTTTTTCTCCTTTTTGTTTGCATGAAATATCTTTTCCCATCCTTTCACTTTTAGTCTTTGTATATCTTTGGGTTTGAGGTGAGTTTCTTGTAAGCAGCATATAGATGCGTCTTGCTTTTTTATCCATTCTATTACTCTGTGTCTTTTGATTGGTGCATACAGTCCATTTACATTTAGGGTGATTATCAATAGATATGTACTTATTGCCATTGCTGGCTTTAGATTCATGGTTACCAAAGGTTCAAGGGTTGCTTCTTCTATCTAACAATCTAACTTAACTTTCTTGTTAAGTTATTGTAAACACCGTCTGATGTTTCTTTCTTTCTCTCCCTTCTTATTCTTCCTCCTCCATTCTTTATATACTAGGGGTTTTATTCTTTGCCTTTAGTTAGTATTTGGATGGTCTGCTTTCTTTGCTATGATTTTATTTTCTCTGGTGACATCTTTTTAGCCTTAGGAGTGCTTCCCTCTAGAGCACTCCTTTTAAGATATCCTGTAGAGGTGGTTTATGAGAGGCAATCTCTCAACTTTCGCTTGTCTGGAAATTGTTTTATCCCTCCATCATATTTAAATGATAATCATGCTGGATACAATATTCTTGGTTCGAGGCCCTTCTATTTCATTACATTAAATATATCATGCCATTCTCTTCTGGCCTGTAAGATTTCTGCTGAGAAGTCTGATGATAGACTGATGGGTTTTCCTTTGTAGGTGATCTTTTTTCTCCTCTAGCTGCCTTTAACACTCTGTCTTTATCTTTGATCTTTGCCATTTTAATTATTATATGTCTTGGTGTTGTCTTCCTTGGGTCCCTTGTGTTGGGCGATCTGTGGGCTTCCGTGGACTGCGAGACTATTTCCTTCCCCAATATGGGGAAGTTTTCAGCAATTATTTCTTCAAAGACACTTTCTATTCTTTTTTCTCTCTCTTTTTCCTCTGGTACTCCTATAATGCAAATATTGTTCCGTTTGGATTGGTCACACAGTTATCTTAATATTCTTTCATTCCTAGAGATCCTTTTATCTCTCTCTGCCTCAGTTTCTCTGTAATCCTGTTCTCTGATATCTATTCCATTAATTCTCTTGCATCTCGTTCAATCTGCTGCTAAGCCTGGCAATCACTTTTCTCAATTCTGCATTGTCTTTCCTCACTTCCCTCCCTTCCTCCCTCAGCTCTTGCATATTTCTCTGTAGATCCATCAGCATGGTTATGACTTCTGTTCTGAATTCTTTTTCAGGAAGTTTGTGCATTTCCATCCCTTCAGGTTTCCTCTCTGGTGTTGTCTGGGTTTGGGTGAGTTTTGTTTGTACCATATTCCTCTGTCTTTTCATGGCAATAGAAGTGATCACTGGTAGGTACCACGTATGTCAGCTGGGCTCTTTAAGACTTTTGAAAAGAAAATAAAAGAAAAAGAAAAAAGAAAGAAAAGAGAAAACGAACGAAAGAAGGAAAAGAAAGAAAGGAAAGGAAAAGAAAAAAGAAAGAAAGGAAGGAAAAGAAAAGAAAAAAGAAAGAAAAAAAAAAACACCCACCGGGAGTAAATTCTGGGGATGCTGTAGGTGGCGCTGTTGCTCCACTATTCTGCAACAGGGCCCTTTGTAGCTCTGGCTGGGGCAGAACGAATGGGAGGCTGTTGATCTCTGTGGAATGTCGGAGTGTGGCTACTCTTTCCCAGTTGCCAGTCAAGGGGTCAGAAATTTCCCAGGACTCCCAGCCTGCTGGGCTGAGTGTGCTGGGATGATCCTGGGCCCTTGTCTCTTTAAGACCACTAAAAAAAAAGTGCACCCTTTCTTTTGTCCTGGGAGCCGGCTGCGAGGACCCGGGTACATTCCCAACCTCATCTCCTGCACTCTCTGTCTCTCCAATCTCCAATACATCACGTGATGTGTGTCAGCGCTCCCGCCACAGATCACCAGGGCTGGTTATTTCGTGGGCCTGTACTTCCACTCCCTCCCGGCTCTGAGTCCTCTCCTCCCGCTGGTGCACTGGGGTGGGGGAGTGCTCGGGTCCCGCCGGGACGCAGCTCCGTATCTTACCCGCCTCGCGGGGTGCCGAGTCCTCTCAGGTGTAGATGCAGGCTGTGTGCTGTCCTGTATCTTCTGGTCTCTTATTTAGGAATAGTTGTATTTGTTGTATTTTCATAAATACATATGATTTGGGGAGGAGATTTCAGCTGCCCTGCTCACGCTGCCATCTTCCCTGAAGTCCATAGTTCTTGTTTTAATTAAGCTGTAGATGAAGGATACATATGAGCTCAAACTTTATTTTCCAAGTGTGGAGGCTGACGCATTATTGTTTTGTTCTTTGAGATGTCAGATGAAGTTTGTTAAAAGGAAAAAAAAATCTGACTTTGATTGTTCCTGTATGCCTGGCAGGAACAGTTTTATTATAGAAAATTTGCACGTGCAGCCACGACATTCCCCTCTTATGTACACAAAAGCAGTGGAGCAGCTCTAATCCATTCTGATAAAAGACGGATGGTCTCTGCCCCATTCATTTTTCTCCCTGAGCGCTGTGATTAATCAACAACATTGGCCTGCCGCCTTCTTCCAGAAAGATCATCCACTCAGGTGCTCTGTTTCCTGTCATTGACACATATTCAGACCACTGATGTGACATCTCAGGTGAATGCACCTGCTAGGGGAGAATTCCAACAGGTTAAATGGTCTAGGTGGTTTAATCTCCCACTAAAACTGTATTTTGAGTTACATTTATTTGAGTCTTAAGAATAAAAATATGTACTTGTTCCATCAGTAGATGAATGGATAAAAAATAGGTGGTACATATACACAATGGAATACTATTCAGCCATAAGAAGAAAACAAATCCTACCATTTGCAGCAACATGGATGGAGCTGGAGGATATTATGCTCAGTGAAATAAGCCAGGTGGAGAAAGACAAGTACCACATGATTTCCCTCATTTGTGGAGTATAACAACCAAGCAAAACTGAAGGAACAAAACAGCAGCAGACTCACAGACTCCAAGAAGGAACTAGTGGTTACCAAAGGGGAGGGGTGGGGGTGGGCAGGTGGGGAGGGAGGAAGAAGGGGACTGTGGGGTATCATGATTGGTGCACATGGTGTGTGGGGGGTTACAGGGAAGATAGTGTAGCTCAGAGAAGAAAAACAGAGACTCTGAGGCATCTTACTACACTGATGGACAGTGACTGAAATGGGGTGTGGGGGGGACTCGATAATAAGGGTGAATGTAATAACCACATTGTTTTTCTTGTGAAACCTTCATAAGAGTGTATATCAATGATACCTTAATAAAAAAATGTACTTGTTATAAAAAGTTTAAGAAATACAGAATAGTATTGTGGCACAAAATGATTCACTTGTAATCTTATCAGTGAGGTGTAAATACTATTAATATTTCTCCTTTCAGTCTCCTCTTTGTCCGGTTATATGGCATTTTTTTTTTTAAGTTAACCTTCTCCCTTTTGGCTCAGTTGATAAATAATTACCATGTTCTTACAAATCTATTTAATTGTGAATCATGTTCCATTATATTGATCTAAATATAGTTAGTCAGTTCCTAACAGGTTTTTCTCTCCATTTTTAACCTCTATGTCATGGGTAAATATTTCTCTACATTTATAATTAAGTTCTTATAATAGATTCCTGGAATTAGAATTAATGAGTCAAATGATTAAATGTTCTTAAGACTATTCATGATAATTATGTAAAGGCCTGCATTTCACCAAATCCTCACCAGTAATAGCTAATTTGAAAAATTAAATTTGTTTGACACTTCATTCAGTTTGAGGGGATTGGCTTTTTAATATTTATCATTCCCTTATATTCCTCTTCTGAATATCTTTTGTTTTAATATTTTTATATTTGTTCATAGTGCTATTGTATGCATTACATGACATGACATGCAATATACTGCATATTTACATATGAATGACTAAAAGGCTGCCATTTTAAACTTAGCAAGAACTTTATTTAAAATAAATAATAGGTGTTGACTGATCATATGCTTTTGTTTTTTTTTCTGTAAAACCTTTACAAATACTAAGACAAGAATGTCTTCGATCAGAATATTACAGTAGACTGCTATCATACAAGTGCTGTATACTTTCATAATCAAATTCATAATTCAAAATTTTAAAAATACTCTGAAACTAAACTATTTTAATTTTAGAAATGAAATATAAATATTATTTTATAAGATTATTTGGAAACAGAATCTGACAGGAACTAATAATATACTCATAAAACCTGTGGGCTGGGGATTTCCCAATGAGAAATAAAAAAGGAGGGTATATAGCAAAAAATTCTTTCATGTGATCAAAGTTCATCAATTTTCCTGTATTCTGAGGGTATGTGTGTGTGTGTTTGTGTGTGTTCTCTGTTCATTATAATGGCAAAATATATCTCAAGTTAATTCAACTCTGTATTCATCACTCCCTGGGTCCTCTGTCTTCTCTGGATTTTCATAAAAAGTAGTCTGTATATCCCACTCAATGAGAATAATCATATGCTTTGCATCATATACTCAAACTCTGTGTAGATATATTGATGTAGTCAAAGAACCCAGTATTTTCATCATTTTTTTAAAAAAGAATCTCTATTCTCAAGGATTCCAGATAAAGAATTGTGGAGCTTAACATCAATTATAAAAGAATTCTGTTCTATAGACTCAGAGCTAAGAGATATACATCTTCCGGCATGAAGCCAAACTAAACGATCATTTAGATGTATCTGCAAGTGATTGTAGCAGAGTGCCATCGCATTCATGATAAAACAAACAAACAAACAAACAAACACAATTTCCTACCAAAATCAGGTTATGGCTGAAAAAAAAATATTTGGATAAGAGGTGTTTTCTAGTGAAATTGTCTGGAACTAATTCTGTTTAACTGTCTGTAAACCTGTGGGCTAAGGATTTCCAAATGAGAAATATATAGAAGTGTAGTATGCACCAAAATATTTCTCTATGTGATCAAAGCTCATCAAACCTACTGTATTCTGAGTGCGTGTATGTGTGTTCTGTGTTCTGTATGTACCCTGTTCATTCTTAAGGCCATATTTCAAATCTCTTCAATTCTGTATTCTTCACTTCTAAGTCCTCTTTTCTCTATTCTCTCTACTTTTTCCCTGTGTGATCTTATCCTTCTCATAGTTTCAAACTCCCTGTGCTGGACGCAAAGATGCCCACAGTCTCATGCCCACAACCATATAAAGTAGCACATTACCTTACATGCCGAAAGGGAGTTTGCAGGTGTGGGTAAAGATCTTGAGATGTGTACATTATCTGAAATTACTTGGGGCAGAATCAGAGAATGGAAGGGAATGGAATCATGGGTCTTAAATCAGAAAAAGAGATTTGAAGTTGCTACCTGGATGGCTTGAAGATGGAGGAAAAGGGGCATGAGCTTAAAAATGCAGGAAGCTTCTGGAACAAAAAGACAAGGAAATTCAGATTGGCTTAGTAAAACTCCTTTAAGATTGCTGACATCTAAAACTATAAGATGATAAATGTGTATTGTTTTAAGCCACTAAGTTTGTGGTAATTTCTCACAGCAGCAATAGGAAATGAATACATTTCTCTTTTGGCAAATAATTCCCAACTGACAACTTCAGTGAGACAAGGCTTCTAAGCTCCAGAATGTATACCCTGCCTTCCATTTGACATCTCTACTTGAGTGTTTCAGAGGGGCTTAAAACTTAGTGTGGTCCAAAGTAAACTGCTCATTTTCTTCCCTAAATATACCTCTCTAATTTCTGCCTGTCAGTTAATGGTAGACCATCCACACAGCTGTTCAACTTGTTAATTTGGAATCAATCCAAAACAGATGGCTATCACTCTCTCCTTTCCTTCATTTCCCTGATCCAGTTCATCTCTCCAGTCATGTTGATTCATCCGCCAAAAGTTACCCCATATCCACATATTGCTGTCTCTTGCTCTTCCACTGTGTTAGCTTAGACTACTGAAGATCAAGGTACTGATAGCTTATGTGCACTTCTCTGATCCAATTTGTGCCCACCCCAAGCTACATATGTCCCTTGGAGGCTTTAAGTTTCAATCCTCTGCTTAGTGCCCTTTACTTAACTCCCAGTTTCCTTACTATACGCCAGAATAGGAGGACCCATACAATCTAGGCCCACTTTACCTTCCTAATTCCAGCCTGTGCTGCTTTCCATTCTTCACGCTGGACACTACCCACTGTTGCCCATTTCACCATGATGCTGTGCTCCCTTAGACTACTGCCCTTTCCTGCTACTTCTCCTATTGCTTGAATAATGTCACTCATTCACGGCCTCATAAACCCTCACTCATAATTTGTATCCTAGTTTAAGTATTATTAATCCAAAGTGGTCTTCCCTGACCTTCCATTGTAAATTAAATTCCTCTGTATTTCTCCCTCAAATAACCTTGTATTATTCTTCATAGCTCTTATCATAGCCTGTAACTATAACTACACTTTCTGGATATTTTTACTTACATACTTTTTTCTCTTATTAGACTTTAAGTTCCACAAAGACAGTGACCATGCTTCCTTTGGCTGACCATCTTTTGGTATCTTTTTATAGGGCACATTGGCTAAAGCATAGAAGTTCTTCAATTAATATTTGATAAACAATGAACGCATAAGTTGGGAGAAACTGGGTTCTAATCACAAATGTGTAGCTTTTGATAATTCTGTTTAGCCTCTTGAATAATAATTTAAATATTGGAAAAGTGGGCACCAAAACATACATTATATCTTTTTTAATAAAAGTGTTCTTAATATACAGTCATATGGGATTAAAGATGGCAGCGTGAGAGGTGAGAGAGAGGCTTCCTCCTAAAACCACATATAATATGAAAATATAACTAATACAACTACTCTTGAAAGAGCAACAGGAAAGAGGACAGCAACAAACTGCATACACCTGGAGGCAAGAGCAGCCCTCACAGAAAAGGGTAACGTACTAAAGCTGTGACCTGGCGGGATCCAAGCCCTCCCCCACCCCAGCTCACAGACAGGAGGAAGAGGAACGGAGCAGGGAGGGAGCGGATATGTGGGACTGCTGAATACCTAACTCTGGAGATCTGCTCTGGGAGTACAAACCTACATTTCATGGTGCTTGCATGATACTCTCCTAATTAGGGGGTTGGAAGGCTAAGACAGGCAGAATTCCTGGAGAGACTAAGATTCCAGTTGCTAGTGGAGAACAGGGATCCATATCCAACTGCTCTGGGACAAAAGAAAGGCACACAGTCTGAGAGACTTCCTAACAAAGAAGCCCTTAGCAAGCGGGCTGCTAAAGGGGCAAGGATTGCACAGAGCTTATCGCTCAGGAGAAAGGACAGGCAGACAAAATTGTTTGGGTGCACTCTGCCCAGCAGATTAGGAACTTTCAGGATCTTCAGGTGCTCCAGCTCCCTGGCTGCCTACACAGCTACAAGAACCCCTTCTGTGACAGGCAGACTAGAGCGCCTTTCCCCTGACCAGCCCCACCGGGCTTGCAAACCGGGAAGTCCTACGCTGGCATTAGGCCAGCCAGAGAGAAGATCTGTCTACAGCAATTAAAAACGCAAATCACAGAGGCTTATACCTGTGTGCTCGGCCCACTGGTTCCGGCAGTGGAGACAGGCATAGCAGCCAGAAACCAGGAAATACCTCTTTCATCCCCCCAGGCACCAATACCACTCCCCTACAATCCCTGACATTGCTTCAGGGGCTGAGCAGCTCCAGAGAGTAGAGCTTCTGGGCACTAGAGGGCACCATACACAAATATGAAACGCCAAAGGAACCTGGTCCAGAGTAAAATTATGAATACAACTCCTGACAAAGATTTAAATGATATGGATCTCATGACTCTCCATGAAAGGGAGTTCAAAATAAAAATCATTAACATGCTCATGAAGGTATGGAAAGATATTCAAGAACTCAGGAATGAATTACTGTCAGAAATCCAATCATTGAAGAGCACAATGGAAGGTATTAAAAGCAGATTGGATACGGTGGAGAAGACAATAAATGAAATAGAGAAGAAGAATACAAAGAAGCTGAGGTACAGAGAGAAAAAAGGATCTCTAAGAATGAAAGAATATTGAGAGAACTGTGTGACCAATCCAAATAGAACAATATTCACATTATAGGGGTACCAGAAGAAGAAGAGAGAGGAAAAGGGATAGAAAGTGTCTTTGAGGAGGTGATTGCTGAAAACTTCCCCAATCTGAGGAAGGAGATAGTCTCTCAGGACATGGAGGTGTGCAGATCTCCCAACACAGGGGATCCAAGGAAGACAACATCAAGACATATAGTAATTAAAATGGCAAAGATCAAGGATAAGGACAGACTATTAAAAGCAGCCAGAGACATAAATAAGATCATATACAAAGGAAAACCCATCAGGCTATCATCAGACTTCTCAGCAGAAACCTTACAGGCCAGAAAGGGGTGGCATGATGTATTTAATGCAATGAAGCAGAAGGGCCTTGAACCAAGATTACTTTATCCGGCAAGATTATCATTTAAATTTGAAGGAGGGATTAAACAATTCCCAGAGAAGAAAATCTGAGAGAGTTTACCTCCCACAAACCATCTCTACAGTGTATTTTGGAGGGGCTGCTATAGATGGAAGTGTTCCTATTGTTTAATAGCTGTCACCAGAGGTAATAAAACCACAGTAAAGAAAATAGAACAGCTAATTACTAAGAAAATGCAAAATTAAATTAACTATCCCCAAAGTCAATCAAGGGAAAGACAAACAGTACAGAATATGATACCTAATATATAAAGAATGGAGGACGAAGAAAAAGGAGGAGGGAAAACAAACAAACAAACAAACAAAGAACCTTTAGATTGTGTTTGTAATAGCATATTAAGTGAGTTCTTAGATTCTTAGATAGTAGGGAAATTAACCTTGAACCTTTGGTAACCATGAATCTGAAGCCTGCAATGCCAATAAGTACATACCTATCCATAATCACCCAAAATGTAAATGGACTGAATGCACCAATCAAAAGACACAGAGTCACTGAATGGATGAAAAAACAAGACCCATCTACATGCTGCCTTCAAGAGACTCACTTCAAACCCAAAGACACACAGACTGAAAGTAAAGGGATGGAAAAAGATATTTCATGCAACTAATAGTGAGAAAAAAGCAGGAGTTGCAGTACTTGTATAAGACAAAATAGACTTCAAAACAAAGAAAGTCACAAGAGACAAAGAAGGACATTACATAATGATAAAGGGGTCAGTCCAACAAGAGGATATAACTATTATAAATACCTATGCACCAAACACAGGATCACCTTCATATGTGAAACAAATACTAACAGAATTAAACAGGGAAATAAAATGCAATGCACTCATTTTGGGAGACTTCAACACACCAATTACTCCAAAGGACACATCAACTGGAGAGAAAATAAGTAAAGAGACAGAGGCAGTAAACAACATATTAGAACAGATGGACCTAACGAACATCTACAGAACACTCCATACAAAAGCAAAAGGATACACATTCTTCCCAAGTGCACATGGAACATTTTCAAGAATAGATCATATACTAGGTCACAAAAAGAACCTGAGTAAATTCAAAAAGATTGACATTGTACCAACCAGTTTCTCAGATCACAATGGTATGAAACTAGAAAAATATTACACAAAGAAAATGAAAAAGCAAACACGTGAAGGCTTAACATGCTCCTAAATAATCAATGGATCAATGACCAAATAAAAACAGAGATCAAGCAATATATGGAGACAAATGACAACAATAATTCAACACCACAAAATCTATGGGATGCAGCGAAGGCAGTGCTATGAGGGAAATATATTGCAATACAGGCCTACCTCAGCAAAGAAGAACAATCCCAAATGAATAGTCTAAACTCAGAATTAATGAAACTAGTAAAGGAAGAATAAATGAGGCCTAAAGTCAGTGGAAGGGGGGACATAATAAAGATTAAAGCAGGAATAAATAAAATTGAGAAGAATAAAACAATAGAAAGAATCAATGAAAGCAGGAGCTGGTTCTTCAAGAAAATAAACAAAATAGATAAACCCCTAGCCAGACTTATTAAGAAGAAAGAGAGTCTACACACATAAACTCAGAATAGAGAAAGGAAAAATAACCATGGACACCACAGAAATACAAAGAATTATGAGAGAATACTATGAAAAATTATATGGTAACAAAGTGGATAATCTAGAAGAAATGGACAACTTTCTAGAAAAATACAATCTTCCAAGGCTGACCCAGGAAGAAACAGAAAATATGAATAGACCAATTACCAGCAAAGAAATTGAATTGGTAATCAAAAAACTACCTAAGAATATAATTCCTGGTCCAGATGGTTTCACTGCTGAATTTGATCAAACATTTAGTAAAGACCTAATACCCATTCTTAAAGTTTTCCAAAAAGTAGAAGAGGAGTGAATACTCCCAAACTCATTCTCCAAGGCCTGCATCACTCTTAATATCAAAACCTGGCAAAGACACCACAGAAAAGAAAATTACAGACCAATATCCCTGATGAACATAATTGCAAAAATACTCAACAAAATATTAGCAAACTGAATTCAAAAGTACATCAAGAAGGTCATCCGTCATGATCAAGTGGGATTCATCCCAGGGATGCAAGGATGGTACAACATTCGAAAATCCATCAACATCATCCACTACATCAACAAAAAGAAGGACAAAAACCTCATGATCATCTCCATAGATGCTGAAAAAGCATTTGACAAAATTCAACATCCATTCATGATAAAAACTCTCAACAAAATGGGTATAGAGGGCAAGTACCTCAAAATAATAAAGGCCATAAATGAAAAACCCACAGCCAACATTATACTTAACAGAGAGGTGCTGAAAGCTTTTTCTTTAAGACTGGGAGCAATTCAAGGATGCCCACTCTCCCTACTTTTATTCAACATAGTTCTGGAGGTCCTAGCCATGGCAGACAACACAAAGAAAATAAAAGGCATCCAGATTGGTAAGGAAGAAGTCAAACTGTCCCTGTTTTCAGGTGACATGATATTTTATGCAAAAAACCCTGAAGAATCCACTCCAAAACTACTAGATCTAATATCTGAATTCAGTAAAGTTGTGGGATACAAAATTAATACACAGAGATCTGTTGCATTCCTATACACTAATGATGAACTAGCAGAGAGATAAATCAGGAAAACAATTCCATTCACAATTGCATCCAAAGGAATAAAATACCTAGGAATAAACCTAACCAAGGAAGTGAAAGACTTAACTACAAGACACTCATGAGAGAAATTAAAGAAGATACCAATAAATGGAAACACATCCCATGCTCATGGATAGGAAGAATTACTATTGTCAAAATGGCCATCCTGACTAAAGCTATCTACAGATTCAATACAATCCCTATCAAAATACCAACCGCATTCTTCAATGCACTAGAGCAAATAGTTCCAAAATTCATATGGAACCACAAAAGACCCTGAATAGCCAAAGCAATCCTGAGAAGGAAGAATAAAGTGGGGGATTTACACTCCCTGACTTCAAGCTCTACTACAAAGCCACAGTAATCAAGACAATTTGGTACTGGCACAAGAACAGACCCATAGATCAATGGAACTGACTAGAGAGGCCAGATATAAACCCAAGCATATATGGTCAATTAATATTTGATAAAGGAGCCATGGATACACAATGGGGAAATGAGAGCCTCTTTAACAGCTGGTGTTGGCAAAACTGGACAGCTACATGTAAGTGAATGAAACTGGATTATTGTCTAATCCCATACACAAAAGTAAACTCAAAATGGATCAAAGACCTGAATGTAAGTCATGAAACTATAAAACTCTTAGAAGAAAATATAGGCAAAAATCTCTTGGACATAAACATGAGCAACTTCTTCATGGACATATCTCCCTGGGCAAGGGAAACAAATGCAAAAATGAACAAATGAGGCTATATCAAACAAAAAACCTTCTGTACAGCAAAGGACACCATCAGTAGAACAAAAAGACATCCAACAGAATATATTCATATATGACATATCCAATAAGGGGTTCTTATCCGAATTATGTAAAGAACTGATGCACCTCAACAAACAAAAAGCAAATAATCCAATTAAAAAATGGGCAGAGGAGCTGAACAGACACTGCTCTAAAGAAGAAATTCAGATGGCCAACAGGCACATGAAAAGATGGTCCACATCACTAGTCATCAGAGAAATGCAAATTAAAACCACAATGAGATATCACCTCACACCAGTTAGGATGTTCACCATCCAAAAGACAAACAACAAATGCTGGCGAGGATGTGGAGAAAGGGGAACCCTCCTACACTGCTGGTGGGAATGTTAATTAGTTCAACCATTGTAGAAAGCAGTACCGAAGTTCCTCATAAAACTCAAAATAGAAATACATTTGACCCAGAAATTCCACTCCTAGGAATTTACCATAAAAATGCAGCAGCCCAGTTTGAAAAAGACAGATGCACCCCTATGTTTATCACAGCACTATTTACAATAGCCAAGAAATGGAAGCAACCTAAGTGTCCATCAGTAGATGAATGAATAAAGAAGATGTGGTATATATACAAAATGGAATATTATTCAGCCATAAGAAGAAAACAAATCCTACCATTTGCAGCAACATGGATGGAGCTAGAGGGTATTATGCTCAGTGAAATAAGCCAGGCGGAGAAAGACAAGTATCAAATGATTTCACTCATCTGTGGAGTATAAGAACAAAGAAAAAACTGAAGGAACAAAACAGCAGCAGACTCACAGAACCCAAGAATGGTTTAACAGTTACCAAAGGGAAAGGGACTGGGGACGATGGGTGGGAAGGGATGGATAAGGGGGAAAAAGGGGTATTATGATTAGCACACATAATGTTGCAGGGGGGATATGGGGAAGGCAGTATAACAAAAAGAAGACAAGTAGTGATCATATAACATTTTACTAGGCTAATGGACAGTGACTGTAATGGGGTATGTGGTTGGGACTTGATAATAGGGGGAGTCTAGTAACCATAATGTTGCTCATGTAATTGTACATTAATAATACCAAAATTGAAAAAATTTTTAAATAATAGTAACACATGAAGGTTGAAGTAGCAAATAGTATGAGAAATTGATTATAATATTTAAACATTATATTCTGCTGACAGTGATGGAGACATTAACATCTGCTGTATGATCCCTACATTTAAAAATTCACTAAAGAGTGCCTTAAATTTAACAGTTTCAATGGTTTCTCTGAAACTTAGCCACCATGACCTAATTACATTTATCTATAACTAGTTTTCATAATCATTTATTAACATTTTACATAATTAAGAATCTGGCTTTCATATTTATTGTTTTATAGTTTTATTATAAATAGTATACTTTGGTCAGAAAATTTGTATGGTTTCTCTGAATTAGTTTAATACCCAAATTTACAAACATATCTAGTGTGCTAACAACTTCCATCTTTAAATGCATGTATGATTACATATAAATGTAAAATTGAAAAGATTATGGTTAAGTACCAGAAACTAATCGCAAAATGTTTTATAATTGAACTTAAAATTCTTATGACTTCTATCCTCTCCCCAAAGCCTATTTTAAATGCTACCCATGATGTCAGCCTGCCTAAGATGCAATTAACATCTTCATCCTTCATGAAAGTTTCTTCCCTTCGGGTGGAGTTACTTCACACCTACCTGAGTTTCTTCTCATCACTGTGGCTTTGCCTTCTAGGTCTCTCTTTCTGGCTCCATCTCCTCTAAACTATCTTAAATAGGGATTGGAGTATATTATAGAGCTTTTTATATATAATATCTCCCTTTCAGAAGTGGGTTTGCCTTACACGGAATCTTCTTCTGAGACATTGACAGAGACTCTAGCAATGTGTTCACATGGTCATATGATTTTTACAAAATTAGCAATCTAAGATATTTCAGCTATTGCCAGGTATGCTTGTCTCTTTCACTTATGGTTTCTCCTATAATTCTTTAATCAGAGATTACTGGAGTAGCACACTTTGGGACTGCAGCTAAGGGGAAGCAGGCTGAAAGAGTAAATTACATTACTGCAATTTGATCTCAAGTTTCAAATTTAAATTTTGTTGACAGTGGTGGAGGACTAAAATCCAGCCAAGGGAAAACTGAGTTGAGAATATACCACTTACCTGCAGTTTGGAACATTTTAGACTATCTAAAAAATATAAGTGAGAAATTACAGATCTTGAACTGAACTGACACAAAGGACACCTCTTTTATTATATTTATATTTATATATCAAAGAAGTGGTAAAGTTAGGATAAAATTAGTAGAATAGGTAACAAAAGCAGTAGAGATGGTCAGTGAAATCAACAGAGGTTATTTTGACTTCAGGAAGTGAATTACAAGAAATTTTTCATACATTGAAGGTAGTAATTCATTAAAAGCAAAAATAAATCTCAACTTGAAATAAAGAGTTGATTTTTGTTTAATAATCTAAGTAGTGAAAAACAGAGAATCATATGAACACAAAACACTGCCATGGAGAAAGGTAACATGAAACACATGATATACTGCTTACAGCAAGACCATCAATAACCATTTAGTTGGTTAAAGAAGTATTGTCAATTCAAAGAGTATTTGAAATTAATCCCTGCAGAAGAGCAGTGAATGCTAGTCTAAGAATCTCAAGATCTATTATCTACCCAGAGCAGTACCCCTGGCCTGCTGGTGACTTTGGCCAAGTTATTGTCTGTTCCCATTTATGATGCTGAAATTACTTATGTAATTAATTATATGTAATTCTCATAAACATGAGAGAATTAATGAAAAATAAAGTGTTTTGAACCCTTAAAAATGACTTTGGTATTGTGGCAGGGATTTGATGATTGTTGGTTTAATTCTTTGTTTCTGTTTGTGGATATATCCTAGACAATGAGTCAGCAAACTTTCTGTAGACCATAAGACAGTAAATATTCTATATGTAATGAGCTACATGGCTATCATAACAGAAAGCAGCCATAGGTAATATGCAAATAAACAATACCGGCTATGTTTTAGTAAAACTTTACTTATGGACACTACAATTTGAATATAATACAATTTTTATGTGTCACAAAATATTAACCTTTTTAAAAATCTTTTGGTTGTTTAATAATGCGGAAACCATTCTTAATTTGTGCGTCATTCAAAATCAGGCAACAGATTTGATCTATGAAGCATGGTTTGCCAAACCCTATTCTAAGACAAAATAAAAAATGGAATTAATGTACATTGGGGAAAAATAATCATTGTAAATGAAAACTTGACATTTAATAGTTCATATATATAAAAAATTTTCAAAGAGATTTTTCCATATTTGAAAACAATCCCAAAAATTATCAGTAAGAACTGGAAAGCTAAAAGAAAGATTTCTGTTTTTAAAGTTCCTTAACCATGTTAGAGGAAAGACGGCATTTCCTATTCCCTTATAGAAAATACTGTGAAACTGTTGTCATATGAATACATGATTAAAGAGTATATATCTAAAACACGGGAGAAAATATTATAGAAATATAACATGTGGTTAACTGATAACAATATTATTTTTTCTGGATTTTATGATGTTTGAGGTATTTTATTCAACACTTAAAAATTATAATGGTGTGGATTTTAATTTGTAAATAAATATTCATTCTAATATTCTAAATTCATTCTAAATGTTCACATTAATCACTTAAATTTTTAATCATAACTTTGTATTCTTTCCTTAACACAGCCTTCCTATGTGTAAGAGATTTAGGCGTCACAAAACCTATGGCTATACCTCCTCTGTAGATTTCATCCAAGCATGTAGCTATAAAAATATGTATCTTTTCATGCCTCCAAAATCTGTATTTGTAGCTCCAACCTTGCCCTAAACTTCAGATATGTGTATTTTATAATATGTGTGACTCTTTTGAAAGTATTAGAGCAAATTGAGAGGAGATCATGTGTGGAATTATGAAGGGGAAGTGGAGAAGGCTGAGGGTAGGGAAAGATCTAGTTCAAAGAAGCGATGCCTGTAGGATAAGAGGACTAGAGAGGAGGAAGCGAAGATAACTGCGAGAACGCTGCCTACACATTAACAAAGAGCTCAGTGGCGGGGCACACTGCAAACTATGTGCAAAGTCAGTGTGGTCGTACTGTTGTCTATGACGGGCTCCTGTCCTGGTTTCAGGACCAGGTGGAAAGTTACAGCTGCATGTCATGGATCTGGGTTGCTTTGGACAAGGGACTGGGTGCTCTTGCTAAGGTTAGTGGTGTCAGAAGGTATTTGAATCCATTTCAGAGATAAGACACTTAGAATGGAAAGTGGGTTTGACAACCCTGCCTTCTAGAACCCTGGGTGTCATACTCCATTCTGGGAAATCATTAACTGCCACAGGCTACTCAGGAGCCCATCCATATCCCTCATTTGCAGAACTCTATGGGACTAATCTCGAATCTGACCCAATATTGGGATTTGTACAAAATGCAAGGTTTCCTATAGATTCCAGAGTTCTGTGAAGGAAGTTAAAACTGGGGAGAGACAAGAAGCCACCACCCTCAAGTAAAGAAGTCCAGCAGAATGGGTCTGATGGGAGCAGGGCCTGGAGCAGGACAGGATGGAGTGTCCAGGTCTTCTAACGAGGCTGTATCTGGGCGTCTTAAGAACTAGACCTCCGCACCGCATTTGCCACCCTCAGAATGTTGGAGTATTCTGGAAACCAGAAGGTCATGGCAAAGGGGAGAGCTGTGTCCCTGAGGCCCCAAAACTCTTCTCTGGAAATCCTGTACTGCTAAGGCGGCTATAATAAAACACCACAGACTGGGGGAGGGCGAGGGTACAAAAACCAAAAGTTTATTCTCTCCCAATTGTAGAAGTTAGAGGTTCAGGATCAAAGTGTCGGCTGATTTGGTTTCTTCCCTGGTCTCTCTCCTTTTCTGGTAGCCAGCCGCCTCCTTGTTGTGGCTCACATGGCCACCGCTGTCTGTGCTGCCTTATCCAAATCTCTTCCTGTCAGCACACCGGTCATATTGGATTGGGCCCACCCTAACAGCCCAGTTTTAACTTAATTACCCCTTTAAAAGACCTATCTCCAAACACACTGTCAGGAACTGAGAGTTTAGGCTTCAACATATGAATCAGAGGTGGGGAGGGACAACTCAGCCCCTGATGAGTCCCCCTAAGAGAGCGACAGTGAGAACCGGAGGAAGCTGTATTGCTGGGCAGAATGAAGGAGAAGCAGCAGAAGCCAGTGATAACACAGGAGGCTGCAGAAGGTGGGCCATGAGCCAAAGACAGTTTGAGGTCAGCTGTTCATGGAGAACAAGCACACGTTGACCTCATGGGCAACAAGGGACAGCCACTGATGGAGCCAAAGGAAAACAGAAGATGCAGAACTTTGACTCTCAGGAACAAGTCTGGTCACACGGAGGAGTCTACTTCCTAACTCCTCCTGGAGGGAATAACAGAGTAGGAATGCTAGAAAAGATGGGGTTTCCAGGCAGTCATGCAAGCATAATGCTCACAGCACCGAGATGGAGGGCACAGCTGAACTGTAGCACATTTGAACTCAGGGGGCTGGGGCTGGGCAACCCATGAGCCCTGTTTCCGCAGACGCTTGCTCCTGGGAGTTGGAATTCAAGTGGTACCTGTACTGCTCCTGCGATGATGGCAACATGTCTCCCCACATCAGTAAATAAGCTAAGGTTCTGCAAGTCAGAATATTTTTTGTTTTGTTTTTATTTTTTGCTATTAAGTTCCTGTAGAAATTGTCAGACAAGTTATGATAAATATAAATAAATTTTTCATGTGAGAATTATAAAAATCAGTCAAAATGCTTTACATTCATGGCTCATGTGTAACTCGAATAGCTGGGTATCTCTTTTCCAGAATAGTGAGTTACCACTAATCACTTTAACTCCAAAAATGAACAATTTCATTGGGGTTATAATGCATTTTTAAAGGACTAGATTATATACTTACATGATTGATTTTGTAATGATTTTCAAATGATTGAACATTATGTGTTTTTTAAAACAATAAATACAACCTGAAGTACTAGGGCATATTTCTGACTTTGCATAAGCCCCGTTTGGCATCCCCAGCATGATTTAATGTTAGTCATATCAATTTAATACTGAACTTTTCAATATTACCTACTACTGAGACTTCTTTCCTCTGCCCAAAGATTGATTTGGAGAGTCAGAATAATGTAATGATTAAGACAATGGCTCTGGATTCAACATTCCTATGTTTATTCCCAGCTTCTCCTACCACGCCCTGAATGCCCTGTAAAACCTCGTGGCATTTCTGTGAAGATTAAATGAGATCATACTGCAAATGCTGGACGTAGAGTAGGCACTCAATAAATTTTAGCTGCTAGTATAATGAAAAGAAGGAGGAGGCAGAACAAGGATGAGAAAGTCACTCTCCTCAAGTAGTTCTTGAACTCTGAGGACTAAGAAGGCAGGCAAGCCAGGTCGCTGATTCTCAGGCCGGTTCTCAGCCTTAACGGACAGGCATGTGCAACCTCAGAGGCGCCAGTAGGTGTGACATATTTGGCACTTGGAGGTGGTTGCATTCTACTTGCCAGTTTATCTCAGTCCACCAGACAAGTGCCCAAACGCCCTCCAGGACAGTCCACTGTGGAACCTGTACTTACCGAGATGGTATTCTTGCTCTGCCTGAAACATCACATGTTTCTGTGCACTACATTTCATTTCATTTCTTTGTACTGTGTTTGGGGTCGGGGATAAGGTTAAGATTAGCTCAGAAATATGCAAGTGGATTTCACTCTGTCTGCATCAGTCTCTGAATTCTTAAACAATGGCCTATAGTCCATATTCAATCAGAAAAGCCATGATTAACATGCAGGCTTTGAGCTGTGTCAGCAAATGGCAGCCCTCAGGCCAACCCCATCCATGCTCTCCTCCCGCTTCTCACCTATCCTGCCACTCATGGCCACGTGGATGTGCCTTTTCGTGTGTTTTGGCCTCCATTTCTCATCTATAAAATAATAGACTGTTACTAAGATTCCTTCAATGTGCAGACCCTTATGATTTAATGGGACACATTTGTGAGGTTGTGAAGTTGTAACATTTTGTGGCCGTAAAACAGACACGAGGTAAATGGCTCCCACAGAAAAGCTGCCTGGTGGTCTCATTAGCCATGTAATCCCATGAGAGAACCAGAGACCGTGACAAACCGTATATTGTGTTACTTTTCATCTGTTACCTGTATAGACAGATGCGTCTGTGTAGATTGTAAACTAGTTTTTAGGAGCATTATACAAGTAGGTAACTGAAATGACATTCAGGATTGCTTATGATTTAGTCCTTATGGAAAAAGATGTATATGGTCTCCATCTGTGTTCAAAGATAGCATGACTCACTCCTGATGCCGGTGCAGAACAACTAAAATAAGACCCAAACACAGTAACCACTCTCTTTTGTGTGCCATTGAGCATCTGCAAAACCAGTAATGACAACAGGCACGAGAAGCACCCAAAGTTACTGAAGCAGAAAGAATTTAATTAGTACCACCCCATTATCTCAAAACCTCCGATAAAAAAGCTCTTATGTGATCTCTCCTGATCTGCAAATCATGTTTTTTTTTAATTAAAGATACACACACACACACACACACACACACACACACATTATTTTACTACCAAGAGCAGACTTGGTAGAAGCAGCCAGTGCTTCTGAGTGGAGGTGTTTCTGCATGCTTCCAGCAGGCAGCCTGTCACAGGGGCAGCAGCCCAGCGGGCGTTATTCTCCGGCAGCAAACACCACCCTCGCCCCCACTGGGAAAATGACCCAGCCAGTAGGAAGAGAATTATGCTCTCTCAACGCTACCCCATCCAATTTCATCACCACTTGGGAAACCAGGTTGTCTCTTTTGAAAATTTTTCCTTGCATTTATTTCTACAAAGATGTCCTTCAAATCTCATCAAATGAAGCTGTCAGGTATAAATTTGGAGGATGCACCCACTGCAGATATTTGCTGGAATATAAGCATAAGACTGATTACTCAAACACCAACAATTCCACACAGTATTATCCAGTTTTTCTATCCGTCTGCTGCTTTACTGATGTGATTTATTCAATGTTGTGCAACCCCAGATATACCACCCAAACAAAATGCATTTCGAACTGATAGAAGAAAACACTTATTTATAAAACCAGCAGTTTGGGAAATGGCTAATCTTTTTTGCTTGAGAAAAGGATTCGGCATTCTGAAGTTCAAATGCATAGAACAAACAAAGAACAGATCCTCCTCGACGCATATGATGGCTACATGCATGTGCGTGCACTGCCCTGGTAGAGGAATTGATCTTCCCTGTAGAATGTGCCTTTATTCTCTTCTTCACAGTGTCCACTTTTGCTGTTTCCTGGGAGCTGTACTGCCTTTTATCACACTCTCTCTACTTCAACTTTTCTCTGAGCCAACCTAGGAGTTTTCAATGATAGCAACACAAGTAATCACAATGGCAAGAAGAGATGGCAGTGGGGGGGGCCAAACACTCTCATTGCCCAGCTCCCACCCTTCTGCCAGATGTGCATCCTCAGAGCGCTGCTGCCCACCTCCTCTGTGTGCCTCTGATGCATCCTGTTCAACTTCTGTAAGAAAGTTCCCTATGAGAAAAATCACTTGTGACTCATGAAATTGGTATTTCTCTCTGAAATCTAGAGGACTGTTATTTCAGATGTTATTTCCCTGTTGACCTTCTAACAGACCTCCCATCATTACACGTGTGCCCTCCCTTTTCGCACAAGGTCTAAAGGGGAAAAAGGGAAAGTTGAGGAAGAAAAAAGAAAGACAGACTGTATCCTAGTGGAGCAAACATACATCTTTAGCAAACAGAAAACAAAGGAGCTCATGCATGCTCCCAGGACAAAACCATAAAGAGACACACAGTCGGGTTTGCTCCGATGTGTCAGAGAGCTCTGGCTCAAGGAGGTCATGAGCACAGGGGTTGACACTGGCCAGAGGCTTTGTAAAAGCTCACTGTCCTACCAAAATGTTTTCATGTTTCAAGGTATAAGAAGGACATGGAAGAGAATATTTGCAATTAAGATTGGCCTGCATCTTGGTGCTGGTTTCAAAATAAAAATCACTACACATAATGTGATTTCAATGCAAAAATAGTCTTTAAAAGCTGCCTTTGGACCATAACTCATTTGTAAATTGCCAGTTGACCATGCACAACTGATCTTCCCTCAGTTCACTGGGCTGAGCGCTGTTATGTGGAACCAGGTGGGCAGCCGTGACAAGAACACAGGGTCTCATCCCCCTGCGGGGCTGAAAACAAGTGTTCTCAGGTGTGATTTCATGCAGCCCCAGGTAACTTTGGATTTTTTAAAGGCTTTGTTTTCTTAAAGAAGTTTTATTCATAGCAAAACGGAGAGGAAGGTACAGAGATTTCCTGTAGGCTCCCTGCCCACACATATGCATACCTCCCCAATACCAACATCCCCCACAAGAGTAGTTGGATCTGCTACAATTGGCCAACCTGCCCTGATACATTACAATCATCGAAGTCCACAGTCTACACTGGTGTTCACTCTTGCTGTTGTATATTCCATGGGTTTGGACAAATGTATAAGGACATGATGTCCATTATGTATCATACAGGGTGTTTTCACTGCCCTAAATATCGTCTGTGCTCCACCTCTCCATTCCTCCCTCTTCCCAACCCCTGGCAACCACTGATCTTTTCACTGCATATAGTATGTAGCCTTTTCAGATTGTATTCTCTCACTTAGCAATATGTATTTATGTGCTCCTCAAGTTCTTCATGGTTTGATAGCCTATTTCTTTTTAATGCTGAATAATATCCCATTTTCTAGAAGTGCCAGTTGATTTATTCATTCACCTACTGAAAGACATCTTGGTTGCTTCCACGTTTTGATAATCATGAATAAAGCCTCTGTAAACATCCTTTTGCAGATTTTTGTGTGGACATAAGTTTTCAGTTCTTTGAGTAAATACCGTGAAGGGTGGTTTCTGGATTATATGATAAAAGTAGGTTTACTTTTTCAAGAAGCCACCAAACAGTCTTCCAAAGTGGCTATATCATTTTTTACTCCTACAAGCAATGTGTGAGCATGCCTGTTGCTCCACAAGCATTTGGTATTGACCTACCTGTGTTTCCAGTGCATTTCAACAAATAGATATTTAAAGATCTCTTACGTTCCATCCTTGCAGTGAAACACCTGACAGACAGGGTAAATGGACTTTTCAATGTAATTAATGCCTCTCCACCAAAAAATAAATGACATAAATAACGGTAGAACAAAAGAATAAAATATTGAGTATTGCAGGCATCTGAAATATTAGCTAAGGACTAAGAGATTACCTAAATCCTTAGCTTCTGGGCATGGATGCTCTCTAGGAATGTTATTTTCTGCTTTTCCTTTTTCAACTTTCAGATCAGCAATGAGACATTTAGCAAAGGTAAGACTAATTCTGAAGGCAACTTGCATATAATTTTCCTAAAGTGGTAAAATGATCAATTTTATGTGGATAATCAAAATGAGATTCCATTATTCTATAAGTAGTAATAAATCCACAAATACTATGGCCAAAGACTGCCCTAGGACACTGCAGGGCCGCCGCCTGTTCGTACTGTGCACGTGTCCTTCTATGACCTATTCCAAAGGGCAGGAGGAAAGAAATTTCTCTTCTAAGGCAGCTTCAACATTTTTTTTCTTTCTTCATTATTTTGTTCACATTTTGTGCATTGGGCAAACAGCTTAAGTGCATGACTAAACCTTACTGCGAATGTAGTTTGGAGATGGAAGTCGGGTAAACCGAGACAAAGCACGTGAACAGCCAAGATCTTCAGTCAGTTTGGCTCAGGTCTGAAGGAGAAAGAGACTAGCATTCATTAAATATGTCTTTCATAGGTCATATCATGAATTATTTCTAGGACTATATGCTTATAAAGTAGA
The DNA here is from genome assembly GCA_032199065.1 of Smutsia gigantea. Classification (NCBI taxonomy): domain Eukaryota; kingdom Metazoa; phylum Chordata; class Mammalia; order Pholidota; family Manidae; genus Smutsia; species Smutsia gigantea. The sequence continues at coordinate 25,524 of JAVSCE010014924.1, forward strand.
TACTGACCTAGGGAAGAAATTAACATTCAGAGAAGTTACTGTGTTTTACCTAAGGTCACATGACAGGTAATGGGCCTTTAAACACAAAGCTTTGTCTCCACACGGAAAGAAGTACCATTAATGAGAAGTTCCAATGTTCTCCCAGCTGACTTCCCTCCAAGTATTCAGGTCTCTCTTGTAGACCCCAAATGCTTTAGTTAGAAATTTGTCTTACTAATTTATTCTAAATTTTTACTCAAATCATTTGATTTAGCCTAATTGTCGTAAAGGGAGATATCTAGACTATGCTTGATTTCTTATGGAAACTGCTGACCTGGTAGCCATCTGTCACATCTCTGGATGGTGCCCCATCCACTCACCCACCTGCAGGGTCCATTCTAGCTGCTTGTTTCTCATTTAATCATTTCTCTTGTACCTTAACGCTCTGCTCCCTACCTTCCTACCAGTTGCTTTGAATTGTTTTAGCTCCTCCTGGCTTCCTTCTTTCTGGCTCTAAAGCCCTGCCAGCCTCCTTCCTAAACCACTAGCCTTCAGACCTTATCAGCCTGCTAATCAGGCAAGTGCTTCCCCGAGAGCATAAGCAGCATAAGAAAATCCCCTTTCTCAGAAAATCACTATATATGCATGCAAATATATTTACTATGTTAAATATAAGTAAGTACTTAACATACAAATAAATAAATAAATAAATATAATTTATTAAATACATTATATATGCATTTGTTGAATAAAGTATATGTAAGTATAAATATATCTGTATGTATATGTATATATGTATCTATCTATCTATGTCCAAGCAGTTACTATGTGATATAGAAAAAGTGACAGTGTTGTCCCAACCGGACTTTTAAGATATTCCAACTGTAAATATCTATCTTATAATTCCCGAATTCTGTTCCCAGTTTGTAGCTGTTTGTCAACCCAGAGCCTCTTTTAGGAGCAAAGGGCATTACTGTCACATGGATGGCTTTCCTTTTTCCCAGGGGAAAATATTTTAAATATTCCGTATTTGAAGTCTTCTGTGCTCCTAGGCATAGAAAAGATAAATGTTGGATTGAGGATGATTTGATTCTCAGACTACACAGAAACATAGCCTGAGTACCAAACTCTATTAAGATTAATGATGTTCATTTATTTGCTGATCTACTGTTCTTTAAGCTGTAGGATGAAAAACACAACTTGTTTCAAGGGAACTTGCTTCCCTTAAGGTACCAAGAGACAAGGACAGGTAAGAAACTGAGGCACAGTTGTCTGTGGGCATCAGGTAGCCTGTGAGCAGCAGTAAAGCCACACCAACCTGCTCCAAATCTCTTCCGGAGAGTGTCTTACCCAGGCTTTCTAACCACCAACTTGCAAGGTGCCTACATCCATGGAGTTGTCAGTCGGAGAACTCAATATCAGCTGCCCTCTGCTGACCAGTCCTTCCCTTTACAGAAAAGATTTGTCCCCGATTTAGTGGCATTTGCCAGACATGTCTCCCACTATGCATATTTTCCGTAGCTGACAGGACAGGGAATAAAGCCATTGGATTCAGGGAGCCAGATTCCTTTTTTGCACTGGGACACATTAATCTTTATCTTAAATCTTGACTATGGGCTCAAGTTCAGGAAACACAAAAGCTAGCTATCTATAAGGAACAAGTGCATCTGGTTTATGAAAAGAAATACTTCAAGAGATGTGCCAGGAAAGAAAGCCTAAAAGTGAGAAGCTGCTAAAAGGTCAGAAAAGGCTGGGATCTCTGTAGACATGGACAGTCACCAGTCGCTGGCACGCCGCAGTCCACAACAATCATTAGTTCTTCTCCTTTGCTCCTAAGTCCCTGGGGATAAGATCTCTGAGTTCGCCACTGCCATTACCCTAGGCGCTTACCATCACTAGCCTGGACGGAACACAGTGCAATCTCTGCACTGCTCAGTCTCCCCAGCCAAACCCTTCTGTGCCCTCCAACCTAACAATCTTGTAGAAGTAACCACACAAGGGTCCATTTCTGATGATGGCACTCATTGGGTCACTTCCAAGGGTTCTTTTTAACTTAAAATATGTATCACAGAACAAGAACCAATTTGAACTCTACCTTCCAAAGCCTTCTGCAACCCAATTGTCTACTTCACGTGCCATCTTCCGGAACTTCTTTTCCACTGGACCCTTTGCTCACGACCTTCTGAACACGTTGCTTAACATACTCCTGCAAGCGTACCATTTTTGTTTTTTAGCCTAGAACATTCTTCTCTAACTTCTCTTATTGTCCACATTCTACCTATTGCTCAAGATCAGCACAAATCCTCCCCCAATGCTATGAATTTGCCAACAGAATGATTTGGGGAAAATTCTGTGACTGCTCTGAGCTTGAGTTTCAGCATCTGTAAATGAAAATAGTGACGCTGACATGACAATGTTCCAGTAAGGAGAAAATCCAGTCTCATGTATTTAGTGCCAAGTACAGAGCCTTACACATAACAAGTGATAAAAAAAATTTAATTGACCTTTTCCAGGAATCCCCTGATTCCTTCCAATCAGAACATGTCCATCCTTCTGTCTGCACTCAGATTATATATTGATACAAAAGAAACTGTTAGTCAAACTGCTCTAATTTCCTCACTTGAATATAAATTAGGTGAAGGCAGGGATTCTATCTCTTTCATAATGTCTGCATCCTCCCCAGTTCTTTGTGAACAGTAGGCAATCAAAAAAGGGGTTGGTGGGAGCCAGTTGTCACCTCTTTAATATTGCATTATTACCATAATACACTTCCTCCCATTTCCCAAAGACTTGAGAGAACTCTGAACCTCATCTGCCATCCCCAATGCCTCTGTACGGCATCTACAGCGTGCACCCTCAGCCCCTTCTCAGGACATGTAAGCACATGGGCCCTGGCAGATGACAGCTTTACAGTATTGGAAGGACAAAACCCCCTCACATGCATAGAAGCCCCTATGAATACACTGGCCTGGTCTCTGTACTGCCAGGTGTGAAGACAAAGACTCTTAAGAAGGCAGAAATCGCAGGTAAGAAACCCTGGCAGGGTTGGCTGGGGCACAGGCAGCTTGGCACTGTGTATGGTCGGGGGAAGAACATACTACTGAACAACGGGAAGAGAATCTCAGGTTAACAAAGTAGCAAGTAGCGAGCGCAAAATCACGCAGGACTCAGTCTGACTCTAGCACAGTGCTCTGTACACAGATTTAATGTTGCTCAACATTAGCTAATTTGTCCCCCGAAGCTGGATGTCTCAGTTAAGAAAAGAAACCATGCAAAGCCCTGGAGGAGAAAACAAACAAATAGAAAACCCCACTCTTATATCATCAGGCTGCTAGACTGATGGTATCTATGTTTTACTTTTTTTTAAATGCTTAACATTGAGTTTTAGAAAGTCTTTAGCTCTCTTTGTGCTCTGAAAGGCTTCCCAGGCCTCTTGAATATGAGTGATTTTAGTCCATTAGTTTAGTAGCTAGGGACTGAAAAGCAGAAATCGAGAAATCATTAACCACAAAATATGTTGAACACCTAGTCATCTCTAGGTACGTTATTAGCAAACATTTTGTAGGTAAAATTTGCAGGTCCTCACTGACAGAAAAAAGTGCTATTACATACAAGCTTGGTTCTACTTTTCCAACAGGTAATCTTTGTTGAAGATAATGTATGATAACAGTGGCGAATTCTTATGTCTGCGTTTATGTTCTGTGGAAAGGTCATGGTTGACCGCAGCTACTGAAATGGATTCAAGGAGACCTAGTGTGGCATGTCTTTGGAGGTTTTGTATAAAGATAATAAAAAATTTTTTAAAGGAATTCACTTTCATGAACAGTTTCATAGATTCCTACATATAGCTTTTATAAACTAAGATACTAGATGAACGTAACCCTCAGAAAAATGCCATTTGTGCAAAAGAACTGACAACATTCAGTCTTTAAAAAGGAAAATACCAGACATTGACCCCATGTGACAGATAACCCCACCTCAATAATCAATTTTAATCCGTAAAATGGATTTCATACAGTCCTGCAACTCGTGTAATGTTTGAGAAAATTTCTGGGTGTCAAACTATGGTAACTATTTCCCATCAACCAGAGAAAATAATTAGTCCCTAAAGATACATTTTCCGAGGTGCAGCTGTATGACTTTCCTGCATGACTTTGTGTAAGATACCCAAGTTCAGTTTACCAAGTGTAGAGTGAGGTAAAGGAATGAGGGAGACACAGGAAGTTCTCAAGTAAGTGCAGGCAGATGGGAAATAAGCATCATTCTTGACTATTGTTATCTCAGATCAATCACTAGACAGAATTTTCCCTGAGGCAAGTGTGGGCCAGCATTTTCCATTTCTAATAAAGATAGCAACTTAACAGATGTATTAACAAAAGGGAAAGGAGGATTTAACCCTTGCAAATCAAAAATCTTGTCAAATTCTTATTATGATTTTGCAGTTTTCAGAACATGTTGACTAGCTGAAATTGAAATTGAAATTGAAATCTGTTTGTGCTTAGTCCAGCAAAACCTGGGATGGGCAAATCAACATGGTAATTAAAGGAATGACTGACTTCTTATTAACTGCTGGTGTTTTGGAAAAAAATCAACTGTTTAAGCAGGTAGGGAATTAGCTAAAATCCCATTTAAGGAGCATACATACATACACACACACGACAAAGAATCAGAAACAGGATTTTTTTTCCTGTGGGTGTTGATAAAGACAATTTTCATAGAGAAGCAATTAAAGATTGCAGTGTCAACCTGAAAATAAAGAGCCACAATGGGAAGCAAATGAGTTTACTTGGGATTAAAGAATAGCAACTTGGAGAGCACAGATTCTGGTCAATATTCAAAGAGTGTTCCCACTTATAAGGTGAAAGCATGGATTTCATGAGGAAGAGGAAGGGCAGCAATTACTTAAGTTGAAGAAAAGAAAAAAAGTTTTTTCTGTGGGTGTCAAGCTACTCTGGGTTGTACAATGATTGCTGTTTTTATCTTCAGAAAGTCCACAACTGTCAGCCTTGTGGTCTGTACCCCTGCTAACTTCTCAACGATGGCTCAAACAATTGCCATTTTGCTCAGTCCAAAGGTTTTGGCCCAGTTGGAACGGTCAACCTTAAAAATAAAATAGTTGGTTATTTTACTAGCAAAATGTGTTTATACAGGAATAGCAGAGGAATTGGCAATCCAAGACAAGTGAACTGTGGCAAACTATAGGCCTGTCTGAAGAGACAAAAGGAAGGCCAGCTTTTATTAAGTTTTAGGAGGAAATTGGGGAGGGTCGTTTTGAACAAAAGTTCACTGGAGAAGAAGAACTTGAGGTGGTGGTTTCTCATTGGCTACAAGTGGTGGTTATTATGTTGCTGGGGCAGAGAGACATCTTCCTCCTTTTTCCTAAAAAGCAGGAGATAAATTCCTACATCAAAAGTGTCCTCCCGTGTCAAGATAAAAGTTATCTTCCTTCTTGCTGGTTATTGCGGTCTGCAACCAGTGGGACCTTCACGAGAGCTTTCCTCTACCCATGAGGCTGCCTTTACCAGTTTTCTTAAAACAAAGGTGGGTAGGGAGGTTTTTGTTGCAGTGGCTGATACAGATATGTTTTCAAATGGCTCCACCCATGTCAATTTTTCACAGTTTCTCTGAAACGTGACAGTATAGATACTCAGGATCTGTCTGCTTCTTATCTTTTTGTGCCCAAGGCATTCATAAGTCCACCTGAGCTACAAAGGCAAGTTTTCCCCATTATGAGAAGGGATGAAAGGGCCTCACTTAGATGATAACAAAATTACTGTCTAGGCTTTATGCTCTGAACAAAATAATAAACTTAGAGTCAGAAGAATTGGGCTTGAGTGCTTCCTGATGCGCTCCGTCCCAGAGCGTCAGCTCGGATAGAGTTAGGGCTCAGCTGGGTGGCTTCCCTCAAGTTCACCAGTTCATATGGTAACAGGTCATGCTGACCCTAGATCTCCAAGTATCCAGGACTTTTGGATCCCAACTTTAATAATTGTTGACTCTACCCTCCCTAACTAGGATCAAATGAGAAATGTTGTAAAAGTAGCCAAAGGAATGAAACTCTTTTTTTTTTTAATTCAACTGAATAAATTTGAAGAGCTCATTGGCTTTATGAAATGATTCATGAATTGAGCAACAGTCCATCTGGCAAGTAGAGAGCTCCAGTGGGCTATGGGAAAGAAAGGCTTTAAAGTCATAGAAAGCACTAAAAAGGAAAGAAATGTATTAGCAAGGGGTGAATTGTTTAGGCAAGGTTTCCCTTCTGAGGGGGAAGGGTGTCCCGGAGAAATTACAGTGTGGCTGGTTAAAGGTTTTTTTTCCTGAGGGGACTGAAACTGCAGGTAGGTAAGATGTTAAATCTTGGTTGATGAGGGCCCTAACTTTAAGTGGCCCCAGGACGGACCTGTGATTTTTTTTACCACCACCCACTGGAGAGGAGGGGAAAAGGGAAGCCCTGCCTCTCCCGGGGAGGACCAGGATCCTGGGAAAGGTCAGGAGAGGCTATTGGAGCGGCGTTTGCATACCACAGGGTGAGGGAGTAAAGCAAATGGAAAGGGAGAAAACAGAGACGTGGAGGCAAATCCTAGGAATCCAGAGAAACCAATACAATGGAATGAAAAATATGTAATCAATCCTGTTTGGTGTGCGGGAGTTGATGCTCAGGGGAGGGGAGTGTCAGGCGTATCTGAGGGTTATCAAATACGCAAGGAAAATTTGTGGAAGCTCTAGGGCATTCTTGTTTCTTCCCCTTCCTTGGTCCCTTTGACACCTGACATCCCAGAGCCCTGCCTGCAAACTGTATCCAGTGTCGGGGTCAAGAGTAGGCCACCCCCAAGGTGTGCCCTTGTGACCTGAAGAGTATTTCAGAGTTGAACACAAGGCTCAAAAAACTCAGAAATATATTTGACCTCCCCAATTCAGATGATAAAGTGAATTTAGATAGAGGACCTGCTCCAGGAAGAGAGCTATTACCGTAGATGACCTCATTATAGTAGAAACTACCCAAGGAGGAATATGGCCAAGTCTGTTAAAATTCCTCTCTAGGTCCCATTATGTCTGTCCCATTGTGTCTGTGTGGCCCAGCAAACATTTGTTTACTGAGTATTTACTCTTTCATATTCCTCTGAATTGCTTCCCTTTTCCTTTGAAGTCCCAGATTTCTATCTCCTTCTCCTTGGTTCAGGATGGCATATGTGACATACACACCTCATTGTCCGACTGTCTTTGAAATCTGCATCTGTGGAGTTCCTGGATGTACATAATTAAATTGTGTTTTTTCTCCTGTTGACTGTCTCCTGTCAATTTGATTCTTAGACCAGCTAGAAGAACCTCAATGGATAAAGGAAACTTTCTTCTTTCCCAAAACTAGAATGAAAGTTGAGAACTTGGACACCTCTTGGTATTAATTGTCTTTCAGAAAATGTATGATAAACACTTTACAAGGATTTATTATTATTTCTAAAGGACCTGTTCTTTCTCCAGCACTACAGATATGGAGGAATCATTGTAGTTTTTCTTTTTCATGAGTGTGATCGATGTGGTAACTGTAAGGTGGAGTTGGAATGGTGAGCTTCAGATATGTACTTTAGGTCAAGCATTCAAGTGACGGCAATCAGAAACCAAACTAGGCTTGTGCTGTAATGCCTTTGAGCAAAGGAAACGTTAAAAATATTGTATAATTGCTTTCATTTTCATCTTTTGCTTTAAATTTCTAAGAAGAGATGTAATGAGACAATGTACACTTTGAACAAGCCATTTACATGTATTGTCATCATAAACAATGTAATCACATTACATCCATTACAGTTCTGAAGCAATGATGAGTATTTTATACACTTAAAGCAATTTGAAACAATAGAGTAGAATGTCACATTTTGTTAACACTGTAATGCATCTCTCTGATGCTCTATAGTTGGGATGAGGATGTTATTTTGAAAATAACTGGACTTGTTTTTCCTCAAATGGAAATACCAGTTTTTCATCACTTATACATTTCCTTCATATCACTATCCTGGTTTGCACTCAGATCAATCACAAGTCTAGATTATTTCACCCCCTCCCCACAGAGAGTCCAGGAGAGCCTCAGCCCCAGCCATTCTGCACTTTACTTGTGAGATGTCACTGTTATTTGTATCTTTGCTGCCTGAAGGGATCCAGACTATATCACTGTGGCATAAGAATAATTTTGAACTGAAACCACCCGAGTATCAACAGACATAGGAAGAGTTGTGTGTGTGTGTGGAGGGGGTAGGGGTTATTCCTGAACCCTTCTTACCTGCCTAAAATCAGAGTCTCCCCAGATAGCTCAATTGTCATAAATCTCTTCAGGAGTTTCCCAATGACGGAAGTCAACACCTGGATAAGAAACACCTAAACAGACATTGTCACAAAACTATCATGTCTTCCAACTCTTCTCCTAAGAATCCATTGATTTTTCCAAAAAGTGATTTCCCATAACTGTACTTTCTCTCTTTCTCCTAATGAGAGAGTCTATATGTCTCAAAAGACATATTTTCTGTGAACTCCCATGCATTTATGTGAATAAACTTTGTATTTGCTCTTGCTAATCTGTTGTTTCTCAGTTTAATTTGCAGTTCCCCAATTATGAACCTAAGAAGGTAAGAGTAAAAGTTTTTCCTCCCTGGCATGTCCAATGACAAAAATTCTAGGGATCAAGAGGTCTCTGAAGTAAAAGGGCTTATTGAGCCTTTATAGATGCTAGCCTGATAAAGACTGAGTCCTAGAACAGGACATTTCTTCTTCCCTAGCAGCAGGGCCAGTAAACAGAAACAAATTGTCCTTCAGACTCAAGAAACAGGGCACATTAATGAAGGGTCTCAAGGAAAGAATGCTCATTAAATTCACAGTGGCTGTACAGATAAGGAAGGTGGGCTAACACAGAGCAGGGATAGTCCTGGCGTAGGTGATTAGTCCAGAGAGGAGGTCCATGGGTAGGTTGTCAATGATAGTCAGATACTGGTCACACGCAACGGGGATGTAATGATCCTGGGGACCTTCTAGTTGATTGGTGAAATGGTTTCATCCAGGAATGTGGAATTTCTGGTTAGCTGTGGCCCACCCCTATTGACTGTTTACCTCCCCTTGTCTCTCTCCCTCATTCTTTGGCCTTATGTCACTATTTAAGACATTTCAGAATCTTTGCCTGATCACCAAGACTAGACACTAGCTCCACACAGACTTTGGTTATCACATCTAACGTGTAATGATACTAAAGACTTCATCTTGTTGATCTGCCCTACTCAACCAACCAAATATGCCATTTCTTCTGAAGAAAAGGCTCTGGATTCAGTGAACCCACTCCTACCCTTGCCTCTCAGTGCGTGTCTGATTGATTCCAGTCTCTAAACACTTGTCAAGCCGATTGTCCGACGTGGTTCGCCTTCTTCCTCTTGTATTTGTCCATTAGAACTTTGTGGGAAGAAGGTCCCTTGGCGACTGGGAAAAAGCCCTGAGCTATGCATGTGGGCTCTCATTTCATCAGTCTGTTTTGTCTCAGTTTTGTCTCAGATTCTGTCAGGGTGCCTTACCCAATACTTATTTTGGAGATCAAATAGGCTAAGTGCCACATAATTCACATGTGATCATTTATTAATGATTTCACACGCATTACCTCCATCTTCCTCTGTAGATTTAATAATACTAAGTAATAATACTTAAGCTTTTATGAGTCCATCACAGCACACAAAACATGAGGGCTAGGAGCTTATCAAATACCTGTTATTTATGAAATAATCAGTGAATTGATTGATTGTTGATTGATTTTTAGTAAACAAGCAGAAGAAGCCAGGAGACCACGCTCCAGAGCTACAGACTTTTTCCAACTACTGACTATCCCTATATGCCTACTACACCCTACTTAATTATTCTTCTTTTTGGGAGAATTAACCACATTGTCAAAAAGAAATGTTATATTTTGTTCTCATTTTTTAAAAATTATAGCCTCCATAAATATAATCCAAATCCTCTCAACCTGTGCCCTCATTCTTCATTTCCCTTCCATGGGTATTTGTCTCTAGAGAAGATGTACCTCCAAAGAGGCTTCTGTCTCTTGCCATTCGTGGATTTATTGCAAATTTAATGCCCTTCAAAGCCATTGTACTACTTTGGAAATCATTAGTTCTTAGCAATTGACTCTGATGCAAATGCTTCTCAGAATGAAATGTTGGGAAAATTTCCCCCCTACACTGCTTGGTTCTTTTGGTTGATCTAATAATTAAATTGACACAGGACAGATTAACAGGAGAAAAAAATGAATTTAATTCATACATACAGAAGCCTCATAGATATGGGAGGTAAGTAATGAAGGCAGCAGCTCTTATACTTTTTAGACAAAGAAACAATAAATTTGTGAGGAATTGACAAGACAAAGAAACTTAGGCCTGGGTATTAATTAGTGGAGAATGTAAGCAGTTTGTTTACATACACTTCTTGGCCCTGAATTCTCTGTTTCTAATGATAAGGATGTCTTTCTGTCTCCTTGTGCAGGGAGGGTACCTTTCATGTGGAAGATTTATTTCTTGCTTTCTAGAGACAAAGGAAGGTCAGCGTGTTCTTGCACTGGCTATTTCTTAAGTAACTTCAATTAGAAATAACTAATAGGCCATGTGTTATATCTTGAGGCAGTTTAAATATAACATATAAAAAACAAACATAATATATAATTTAAATATAACATGCTTAAACAGGATATAGTGCCCATCTCTAAGGTAATAATATGGGCAATAAATTATACTTACTAACTAAAACTTTACAGTCAATTGTACTTTAGAAAACAAATGAGGACTTTGTTTAAGATTGACAAAATAAACTCTAATTTTTAAAAATGCCTCAAAAAGATTTAAATCTGAAAAGCAATTATGGAGTCTATTTTAAAACAAGAAAATAAGTAGACAGATGGTAATTTCAGACTTACTCCAAGAAATTCATTAAACTAAATTCAAAAACTGAGTTTGCCTAAGGAGGCACCTTAGGTAATTGCTGAATTTCTAGGATGCAACAGACTCTTTTTATACGTCCTTTTTTTAAAAATCATTAACAAGTGGAACACTGGAGTCATTACTCTTCCCACTTTGTTTCCATTCATTTTCTTCTTTTGTGATGAGAGCCTTGAGTTCACTGCTTTCTGAGCACAGGCACACCAATCTTTTTAAAAAAGGCATGAGAAGAAATGCTTTAACCTAATATAAGTGCAAAGAATACAGAGAATTTAATAATTCTGCTTAATCTTTAATTCGTTATAGGACTAGAAAGCAGGCGGTTTTTTCCAAAAACAATGTTCTGCCTAACTGTCCATATGCCAGTGCCATTCTGTTTTAATCTTTGAGGCTTTGAATATGTGTTAATGTGTGGTCAAGACGGTCCCTTGCAATTGCTTTCCATTTTCAGAATTTCTCTCATTTTTTTCCCTTCTTTTTTTATATGAACATGAGAATTCAATTGTCTAGTTTCAAACAAACTAAAGTTAGTATTTTTATTGAGATGTTAAATTTATATACATTTATAGAGAAGTGACCTAAAACATTAGAGTGCTTCTTTCTAAGGACATGATATGTATTCACGTTTGTCCATATCTATTTGATGTCCATCACAAAGTTTTCAAATTTATTTTTTAGTTACTGCACATCTCTTGTTCATTTCCATTGCACTTTAAAATGTAGTTTTCTCTTGAATAATATCTTCTCATTAGTTATTTCTGCATTTGAAGGCTATTGATTTCTGTATAGTTTACCTACTGCTGCTTTAGCTACTACTCAACCTCTTGTTTATAATACTTTTGTAGTTAATTGATTTGGAATTCACATAGTATGATTTACAATTAGAGATAGTGTTACCTCTTCCATTTCAATTGTTATATTGCCATACTTCCATATTTATGTATCTGTTGACAAATCAAAAACTCTAGAGACTTGGAGGTCTCTGAAATAAAAGGGTTTATTGAGCCATTACAGATGAATAAAGACTGAGACTGGGACAAGAAGGTTCTGCTTCACCAGCAGCAGAGCCAGTTAACAGAAACAGTTGTCCACCAGACTCAAGAAAAGGCGTATTCCTAAGGGGTCTCAGGAAAAGAGTTTGTTAAATTCACACTGGCTACAGATAAGGAATACAGGATAATTTCAAGTGGGGAAAGTCAGGGGTAGATGGTTAGTCCATAAAGAAGGTTCATAGATTTGTTATTGATGATGGTCAGACATTGATCATATGCAAAGGGAATGCGGTAGTTTTGGGGACCTTCTAGATGAGCTGAAATGACTTCATCCAGGAAAGTGGAGTTGCTGGTGAGCTACAGCCTGTGGTTGTTGACTGATGACCTTCCCTTATCTCTTTTCCTCATCCTTTGGCCCTTTACTTCATTTAGGACATTTCAGAATTTTTTCCTTCTCATTCTAACTTTATTCACTAATATTACCAATATAATGTTAAATAGTAGTAATGAAAGTTGTACTCTTGCCTTGTTCTAAGTGGTTGTTTTCCCTTTAAGGAAGATGTTGATTTGGAGGCCGAAATATGTGTTAAAAGAAATATCCATCAATTCATATATTTTTTTTAAGTGGTAAATTACAGAAATGTTTTTGGTATCTAGGGAGCTTATCTGATGAGGTTTTTTTCCTCACTTGAATTCCTAATATTATTTAATCATGTTAATGGATTTCCTAACTATGAATGATTGTAGCAATCCTGGAATAAAACTTACTTGATTATAATATATAATTTATTGTGCTATGGGATTCTTCTTTTTTTTAGGACTTTTGCAATGATATTCTTAAATAAAACTGATAATATGTAATCTTTATCACACAAAAGATTTTGGTGTCTATATCATGCCCACTTCTTTAAAAATTAGAAAGTTTTCCTTTGGTAAATCTCTAGAATAGTTTCAAATATCACTGAAATTATCTGCCTTTCAAAGATTTGGTGAAATTCTCCAGTGAACATCTCTCCTATCATTTGTTTCAGAGTTGGGAGAGTAGCTCTTTGACAACTTTTATCTTGCCTTCTATGGAAATAAATCTGTTTGGATTTTTCATCCTTTCTTGAGTCAGGTTTATTAAACTATATTTTCCTAGGAAATACAAATTTTCTTATACAAAGTTTTTTATACAAAATTTCAGATTTGTTTTCATTGAGTTACAAAAAATAGTTTCATGATTTAAAAAAATTTTCCTCTGTTTCTATGATTATTTTTCTGTGTCATTTCTTCTTTTATGAATTTGAGTTTTTCCCCTTTGTACTGATTAGGTTTGTTAATAGGATATCAATGATTACTGGTTTCGTTCTTCAAATATCTCAGCTTTTTTACTTATTCTTTTAACTCATTTGTATGTTATTATCCATTATTTTGTTTAATTTTTCAATAGTTCTGCTTTTTTAAAACAACTGTAATTTTACATATATTGAAACCTAACCCCTAATGTGATAATGTGATAGCATAAGGAGGTGTGGCCTTCAGGAGCTGGATGATTTTCATGGTACAAAGTAAAATATATCTAACCTAAGATCTACTTCATTATTTTGCTTATAACTTCTGTATCATCACTTTTTTTTTAGCTGCTTAATCTGTCTTCTATTAAGCGGAGTAAGAGAGTTTTTTATTTTTCTGAAATTCTAGAATTACTTCTACACAAAACTTTTACTTTTATTTGATGCATCATATTCAAAACTGTCATATCTTCATTATATGAATTATCCTTTTGATGCATCCTTTGCCTTTATTAATGCTTTTGCCTGACATTGTAAAATACTTTCTCCTTTTATTTCTATTTTCCTGGCATACCTGTGTACATCCTTTTATTTTGAACCTTTCTCAAGTACTGGTTTTAGATGTGTTTCCTAAAACACAACAGAGTTGAGTTTTGCCTTATGATCTGATCTGAATATCTGTTTTTATAGTCAAGTTAAACCTATTTAATTGTTTTAATCTGACGGATATATGTGGTCTTAGCTCTGTCATGTTGTATTATGTTAACATACATTGGTCATTGATATGCACATTTTAAAGCTCTTTCACTACATGGTCTATTTTCTTTGTTATATTTATTTTTAGTTCTAACTCAGAACACTTTATATTTTTTTGTTCCTATAGTTACTTTTATAGTTATAACTTTAAATAATATCCTTAGTTCCCCCTTTCATTGGGTAGGATATTTTGTTCCTTAAATAGGAGCAACAAGAAAGTTAGCTAGTCATATCTTTTTCCTCTAGGCCCAAATTAATAGTACTGGTTTTTTCAAATTTTACCTTTGTCTTCTTAAATGTGCTGAAATTTTACTACTTATTAGACAGCTGTAGAGGATGGCCTTTGGCTGTCATGTATTACATTCAAGGCATTGTGAGCTTGTCCTATTTCCATGTGCCCCTTTCCTCATATGTTATTAGTTGTGTTATTTCTGCATTGTCAGAGCAAATGGCATCTCTCCTTTATTTTGCCAACCTCTGTCACAATGAGAAATTACCTCAACTGAATTATAGCCTCCCGTGTGCCAGAGGCGGCATAACACACAGACTGTAGAACATGGCAGCTAAAATCAAGTCACTGAAATACATGTTTATTCAATTAATTTAAAACATACAGTGAGAAATGAGAGAAAAGGACTGATAGACTCAGGCACTTGGGATAGGGTGCGAGCGGAATGAGGAGACACACTCCTGAAATCCTGTGCTTTGCTGTGTTTTCTCTCTCCATCACATGGGCCTTCCCCAAGATGGTGTGTTTCAAGGGCCTGAGCTGAATATGAGCCAGCAGGGACAGTGACACCTGGCTGCTAACGTACCCTGCCTGTGAGCTGCTAACCAGTGGCTCATTTCTTTCTGCCTATCTCACCAGAGAATATGGGGTGACCATGACGGGTCTGACCAATAGGTGGATAATGTGAGGCCTCAATATGTGATGCCTCAAGAATATCGGCCCTTATTTGATCCTTTCATTCCTTTTTACCTATGTTCAACACACATACATTCTGTTTTTGTTTAAGCTCAAAAACGATTTGCATATTTATATATACTTTGTTTTGTTTGGTTCTGTTATTATCTACATAAAAGAATCATTCTTTTAATTGAAACATAGTTGATATACAATATTATATTGGTTTCAGGTGTACAGTACAGCAGAATCATCCTTAACAGCACTCCTGGCACGTACTATGTTCTCATCCACATTTAGTTTAGGACTACTGTTATGCTCATTTGCCGATGCAGCTAGATTTTTTTTTTAACTAAATTCCTCAGAAAGGGCTGATGAGGATGCGAACGTTGACTGTTCTCACCAGGCTCTGTCTGGTGCCTCCTCCAGGGGGCAGTTAGTTAGTTTCCTTGTTAGTTAGTACAAGGTTCATGGTGGGGTTGGGGGCTTCTTGTGGTCTGCTTGGTGGCTGTGGAAAAGAGCTGGGGAGTGAACATGAACTCGCCTCCTGTATTCCGGATTGGCACTGCCGCCCACCTGGGCCTCTAATAACTCATGAGCTTTTCAGCAGCTTTCCTCTTAGCCCCCCGTGGATGACACCACTTCCTCCTCCAAGCTCCACCAGAGCCCACACAGTTCACAGCTGGCTTCCCTAAAGGGAAAGCACTCGCTCTGGAGTCCACATCCTTGGTTACTTGGTGACCTTGAGATCGCCATGCTCTGCTGAACTCGAAAAAATAAAGGAGAAAGATGTGACTTTGTAGTCCACTCACCTTTGTTCATTGTTACGGTGGAGGCCACACTCTTACTGGTTTTGCATATCCAAAGCCTAAGAGCAACCTTTAATCGTGGATGCCTCTTTCTATTTCTTAAAGAAATATAAGGTGTCTTTCCATTTTCTATTCTTTCTCTTCTATCCTCTTCTCAGTCTTTCCTCAGTCTCACTCCTCAAATGCAGTATCAGAACTGAGGCATCTCAAAATCGTCTTGAAAATTGCTAGGAGGAAAGTCAAATCACCGGTCGTGATACTCAGCAGCCATATAAAGCTATGTGGTAGCAAAGAGGCACAGTAAGAGAAACTTTCAAAGTTACAGAAAGAGAGTAAATAACCACAGCATGTCTTAATGTCTGAACTTTGAGTAATTTCACATAGACACTAAAAGTTTTCTCACTTTCTTTAATAGCATCTGTGGATATCACTGACCAGATGCAGACAGGTAAGAGTTTGAATGCGATACTAACGACAGTTAGAACACGACACAAGGGTAACTGATTTGAAAATACTGAATTCTTAATGTGTGTTTCCGAAGTGCAGAGCAATGCTTGCCCATACCATGAATCAAACAGCTATTCTTATTTTGCTGCACAGTGTATAACTAATACTTACATGAATTATGTACATAAACAAGATTTGGACATGGATAATTTCTTTATACTGGGGAAAAGACTTTCAATACGTTCACATTTGATGCAAATTTGAATGCTGTGTAACTGAGGTCTAATATATAAAAATAATCTTATTCTATGCATAAATTTTGAAATACTAAAACTATCCTAAGTTTGTTTAAAATAGACAATCTCAAAGCCAGGGAATTGAGTAAATTATAAATTATATTTAGTCTACTGTCACAGACAACAGTACATTACTTGGTAAGCTTCATTATTTTTACTGGGAAATTTAACTTGAATTTGGACATGTTGAGCATTTTTTTCACCTATATTCATAAATTATGTCAGTTAGTAGCTTTCTTTTCCTGTGATATTTTTGTCTGGTTTTGGTACCAAGAAAATACTGGCCTCATAGAATGACTTGAAAAGTTCTCTATTTTTAATGAAGAATTGACACTAATTTTTTAAGTACTTGGCATAATAAGGTAGTAAAGCCCTACTGAGTTTGTCTTTCTTTGTAGAAAGTTTTAAATTATTAACTTAATCTTTTTACTTGCCACAGGTCTATTCAGATGTATTATTTCTTCTTGAGTCAGTCTTAATAGTTTCTGAGATTCTAGGAATCTTTCTGTTTCATCTAGGCTATCTAATTTGTGGGCATGCAGTTGTTCATAGTATTTGTTTATAATCCTGCATATTTCTGAGTCTTGATTTTAGTAATTTGTGTCTTTTCTCTTTTTTTCTTGCTAAATCTTGAAAATATTTTAAAGTAGACCTAATAGATTATCCACAATTAAAAGGGTTGGTCAATTGTTTTATCTTTTCAGCAAAACAGTATTTTTGTTGATTTTCTCTGTTGTTTTTCTATGCTCTATTTCTCATATTTTTACTCTAATCTTTACTATTTTCTCCCTTCTTGTTGATTTTAGTAGAGATTTCTCTCACTTTCTAATTTTTTAATGAAGAAGTTTGGATTATGGTTTATTTTCTCTTTTGTAATGCACATGGTTATTGCTATAAGTTCCTCTCTAAGCACCATATATAAAAATATATATATTTATATATTTCTGGAATTACCAGTAGTGGTGAATTTTATTTCCTCACATGGATTCAAGTCACTTTCTGGTGACTTAATTATAGCCTGAAGAATTCCTTTTAGTATTTCTTATGGGCAGTTCTAGCAACAACTTCTCTAAGTTTTTGTTTTTATGAGAACGGCTAAATTCCTCCTTCATCTTGGAAGGATATTTTTGCTGGGTATAGAATTAATGGTCAATTGCCTTTCTTTCAGCACTTTAAAAATGTTATCCCACTAACATCTGACCTCCGTGGTTGCTGATGAGAAGTCAAATGTTATTTTTATTGAGGATGCCTTGTATGTGATGTGTCATTTTTCTCTAGCTGCTGTCAAGATTATCTGTCTTTGGATTTTGAATTTCACTATGATGTATTTAGCTGTGTATTTCTTTGCATTTATCCTGCTTGCAATTAGTTGAAACTTTGGGCTGTGCTATTGATGTTTTATTAACTTTGGGGAAAAATGTATTGTATTCTTTCTAATACTATTTCTCCCCCTCCCCTTCTCTAACTTCCATTATGGATTTGCCAATATGTTTGATGGCATCTCAGAGGTCTCTGAGAGGCTGTTTATTTCATTCTTTTATCTTTATGTTCCTCAACTATATCATCTCTATTATCTAGTATTGATCTCATAGATTCTTTCTTCTGTCAGTTCAGATCTTATATTGAGCCTCACTGATGAGTTTTTACTTTATTTTCCTTTACAGTTGCAGAATTTCCATTTTTTTCTTAATAACTGCTACCTACTTATATTATTTTGGTGAGCCACCATTCCTATATTTTCCTTTAGTTCTTTAGATATGGTCATGTTTTATTTGAACATTTTTCCATAGCTGATTTAAAGTCATTTTCTGGTAAGTGCAACATATTTTCTTCCTTGTAGACAATTTCTATTCATTGCTTTTTTTCTTGTGTCTTGGTCATACTTCCCTGTTTCCTTGCATGCCTCATAATTTTTTCTTAAAGACTGGCTCTTTTAAATATCATACTGTAGAAATTTTACCAATAAGATCCCCTCTATCATTGTTTTTATTTTCTTGCTCTTTATGTTGTTGTTACTGTTTGTTTGATTTTTCTGGTCTAAATCTGTACAATCCTTATTCTCTGTCATGTGCAGCCACTGAAGTCTCTGCTTCATTGGCACAGCAGTCTACAAATGATTGGACAGAGGTTTCTATAAATGCCTTGAACCACAATATCCTTTGCCAAGAGGATCAATCTGTGTTTTGGGGTGTACCTCCAATGTTCCAGAACACAGTTTACATGTTAATAATACTTCTTAATGTATTACTAATGGGCTTTCCTTGTTATCATTATTCTCCAGCACACAGAGAGTATACAACTCTCCATTAGCCTTCATTTCCTATTTGTGCAGAACTTCAAGGTCATCCAGAGGTGGTTGATTAGGGTCTTTCATATGTTTCTTCTCCATGCACACAGTCCTCCACATGCCTTATAGATTTCCAGGAATATGCTAGAGCTTTTCAAAGACTCCTGTGAGTGTCTCATTCACCAATTTTTCCTTTTAAGATTTTTTAGTCAACTTCTTTTTAGTCCCAAATCTTATGGTCTCCTCAGGCAGCTGTGCTGTAAATAATTGTCAAATCCTGGGGATAGGGCTGTATTCACTGAGGAGATCAGAGTAAGGTCAAATAAAGACAACCTCTAAGAACTGAACTTTTTATAAGTGGCCAGATTGGTCAAATAGTGGCTAGTCTCTGCAGCAGGCTTCCTAAAATATTCCATACCTTTTCTTCTCCAGTACTTGTTAGGCTACTCATTTTCACAGTTACTTCAGTTGAAAAGTTGCCAGTTTACAAGGTTACTATGAAACAGGGAGTGGCGATAAAACAAGAAGTTAAAGCACCACAAAGCTCACAGTTCTCACAGATCTTCAGCCATGTGTCTTAATTAAATGCTCTTCGGATTGTTGCAAGTCTTTTGTTAATTTTCAAAGCCCCCCAAAAAAGGTTATTTTGGCAATTTTTGCCAGTATTCTCATTGCTTTTATGGAGGAGTGGATTTGGGTATGTCCTTACTCTGCTATTTTGAAAGTTCTTTTTAAGTTGAATACAATGTACAAAGCAAATTACATATTCATTAATTTCTAGTTAAATATTTACTGAAATCTAACATGTTCTTGACATAGTACTTCATACTGGGGATTTGGCAGTGATGAAGATAGACTAAATGCCCCATGAATTTTATATTCCAGGGTGGATGTCCAAAAAGTTAGCAAACATAAAATGCAATGCCATGAATTTAAATCCTTGCATTGTTTTTATAAGAAGGCATTACTTATTAAATTTCTATAAGGCTTTTGTCCTGTAGGTGAATCATATAAGACAGTGGAAAATACTCAATTTTCAATTTATTTTAATTCTCTATTTTAAGTATGTCTAAGAATATCCATCTTTGTAACTTAAAAACATTGAATAATTTGTCATCTAATTTTTACCTTTTTGCATCTCTTTTGTTCCATAGATGTTCCTTCTATCTTGTTTATAGATGTTGTAGCAAGAATATAACAGATCATGGAATTTGGGATCAGATAGACCATAGCCAGTACCTCAACTCTTTTATTGCATGTAGAGGATGTGGTTAATAATACCATTCTGGCATATTTATGAGGGTTGAAGGAGGCAATTCAGCAGATTATCCACAATATAATAAAATGTAACAAATAGTATTTTTTCTTTAATACATCTGTATTTTCACATCCAGGAGACATGTATATCTCACTACACTTAAAACTGATTTTATATTTTCTGCACTTCATCTCCCCCTTCACCAATTTCATCAGGAAGTATAAAGAAATATTTGGCCCCTCTGTCTCTTGGAAACATTATATTCAGCCTATTCATGGATGTTGTCTTTGCTTTCTTTGTTATTATTCTCTAGCTAGCCTCAAGTACCCTAGATGGTGACCCCATATCTTCCTAGTGACAGCCTCCTTGCTATCAAATATGATATTCAGAATAATTCTTTTTAAATATCTCTTCAATCTTTCTCCTCTTCTCAGCTTCCTATTATTGCTCCCAATCATCTCTTGATTTTCCTTTTAAACAATAGCTCTAAGTTCCTCTATCCATTAGACACCTCATTTAACATCTTTCAGCTTCACCTAAACTCTAATTTTATTAACAGACATTATATATATTGTGATCCTAGATGTGGCATCTCTGTTAATGAACTGAAGTGATTTTCCAAAACCTGAGTCTATCAGGACAAGACTTCCTTCAGTTAGGACAGTTACTGTCATTCCAGAAAGTAATTTTTGTGCATCTTTTCCCATGTTTGGTGATCTTAAGTTTTTTTTCTCTTGAAGTTTGTAAAAAGCAGTAAAAATAGTTTTGAGTTATGAGACCAGAGGATGGACATTAATTGAAAACAAAAGCATGAGATATTCTGAAATTTTGAAGATGAAATGCTGGTACCCTAATAATCAAGGAGTTTCTTGGCAGAAACTTTCCAAAATGGATAACAAGGAATCACTAACATCAAAGCTGGTTTCTGTGACCAAATAAGGAATTTAAGGTAAAAGAGATTAGATATTACTTTATATCCCAACTTTCTTCACCATCTTTCTTAAATAATTTGGGTACTCCTCTTTGTGGCATGTCACTAATGCAGTTTTCTCTGCTTTGACTACATATAATCTAAATTTAACTAAATCTTACCAGCAACTCTTCAAGAAACTACTTGAAAATAAATTTCTTTAAGAAGCCTCCCTAGATTAACACTATTTGAACTTGGTCATTATTCCATGTGCTCCTGCAAATTTCGAGGTATTTTACATATGTTCATTTCTGTCTATGGCAAATTATATTGTTATGTTTAAATTTTTATTCTTTAAAGCACATCTCTTAAAATGTGTGTTACTCTGAACAAAAACTTCTAATGGTTTCACTCTCACATCAAGAAAAAGTATTAGTCTTTTTCAGGCATTTTCACAAGAACTACTACAATGACTGTTCACTGCGTTTTTTGCTTGTGTCGTACACGGTACTTCTGTTTCAACATTTGTAATATCATGTGATATTCAGCAACCTGAAACTTGGCTATTATTTTCTGAATTTTATAAATGAGGATGTTGAGGCTTGGAGAGGCCCAGAGAATTTGCACAATTTCTCATAGCCTCAAAGCTCTAAACTCTTTTATAGGTTTAGTGACACCTCTGCACCATACAAATCAATGGTCTGGTCAAGCTCCCTGTTTTATAGACCACTCCTAACTCATTCACATGGCGCATCCCAGCTTCAACTCCAAGAATTCCGTGTTTCAGTGCCCGGCACAATGTAGTCTTACCATTGTCAACCCCCATCACAAATAACTTTTTTCTAAATTTCTAACAGCACTTATGGTCTTATAAAAATTTTCTCTGAACTTAGACCTTGTCAAATCTGGAAACTGTTTGTCCATTCATTATATCCTTTATTTTTAAATCCTCTTTAATGCTCAATTACTCAGAAATATATAAATTAAATTTACTATTCACCATATTATTAAATCCTAATTTAGAAATTATCAAGCATCACTCTTTAAAAATAATGTTATCAACCATAAGACTGTATATCAATGCTACTTTAGCAAAAAATAAAAGAAGAAAAAAAAGTTATCAAAATAAATGACTAAAATTTGTCTAAATGTAAGTCATAAGTAAGGGAAAATGATCATTTTAATTTAGTTTTATACTTCCTAAATGAATTGTGAATAAGAATTAAAAATATGAGTGCTTGAATGAACTGACAATGACATCCTTCACCTCTTTCTTGGGATTTACTATTTGAGAGAATTCATGTGTGGAACTGAAGCGAATACAAGACAAATCACAAATACAAACTAAAATAGAAGTTGCACTGTTGTTTTCAGTACCCATGAGATGTTATTCTAAATAAAAAATTTTTAAGTTATATATATTTTAGCTTTATTATGAAGTTTAAATGCTTTAACCCATTATATAAATGGTAAAAAAAACTCTATTGATATTAAAATAGGCTCTTCTATATTTAAAACCGAGACAAATGTAAATAAGTAAAAAAACTTTCTAGGATCTTCAAAATGGTCAAATATCCATCCTTTGTTCCTGTTAAAAGGAGAAATGTTGCCAATTATTCACAATTCATATTCATCATATAATTGATACTAGCTGAATATACTCATTTGAATTTAGCATTATAATTAAATACCTACTTTGTTCTTTCTGCTGTGTTTGGTGCTTTATAATATATACTGAGATAAATGAGGTGGACTTTATAACTCTTTGCTGTAAAGCAATTCATTTTCAGTTTATGGTTTGTAATCCATTAGGGCTTCATTAACCTCAACATCTGTTTTCCTGGTAATAAATAATGATGACACCATGTAGGATTTATTTATTCACTGATGATAATTCAAATACTAAAGGAAAATTGAATCTTAAGTTGAATGTTAATAAATTTCATTTATTTTCTACTTCTCAATTATTGGTTAATTAACAATTTACAGGGTTTAGTACAATCCTGAAGATACAGGAAAAAAAGAAACAGGAAATTTTAATTGGTGAGTTTTATGATTCTAATACCTAAGTTTTTAAAGAAATGATTTAGTGTGACACTAAATTTTCCAGGTCAGTTAGTATATTGTTCTGTGCCAAGATTCTATGTTTAATCTGAGATATTGAAGTCATATATCATTACAGTAGGTGAACCACATCTTAGTAAGATACCATGCATCAGTCATCTAAAAAATGGGAAATCTAGGGTTATTGAAAAGTGAAAATGCAGGGACTGAGGTTAACTGTCATGGAAAGAGATAGATGGCACTGATGGAGTGGGGAGTGAGTAAAATGTTGCCTTTCATCCACTAACCAAGCCCCAGGAAATAGAGATTGAATTTCAGTGAGATATTAATAAAAGCTACACTGTGTTCCTTTTGGAAAGGGAAAATTCATTTACTAAGGTAAAGGATGGTAATCAGAGTGGCCTAATCAACATGTATTTTACTTTGCCTCCTTTTAAATGCACCATGATTATTCAGTCTCATATTAGAGCAGAGATGAAAAGCCCCACACTTAGTTGTATGGGAAACTCAGTACATGTTTTATGAAATAAATGCTTAATAAACTGTGGTATTTCATATAAAAACATCAAAAAGAAGTCTCTCTCTCCTTAAGGTTGAAAAATAGCACAAATTCCTGGAAGTTTTGTAGCAATTATCCAAAGATTCCCATGTGTTAATCTCAATGTGTGTGTGTGTGTGTGTGTGTGTGTGTGTGTGTGTGTGTGTGTGTGTGTGTGTCTTAATCTGTACTTACAAATGCAATTTGTATCCATTTGTACATTCCATGGTCTTTTAGAGTGGTGTACAAGTAACTGCTCTGGTTCCTGCTTGGTTCTTTTGGCTATATACCTGCGAAGGGAATCACTGGATCAGCCAGTAATTCTGTTTAACTTGTTGAGGAACCACCAAACTGTTTTCTACGATGCTGTACCATTTTACATTCCCAACAGCAGCACACAAGGTTTCCAGCTTCTACACCTCCTTGCTAACTCTTGTCATTGTCAATTTTTTGTTTGATAGCAATTTTAATGGGTGTGAAGTGATACCTCACTGTGGTTTTGATTTGCTTCCCTCATTACTAGTGTTGTTGAATACTTTTTCATGTACTTATTGGACATTTGTGTATCTTATTTGGAGAAACGTCTATTCAAGTCTCTGGCTACTTTAGATTGCGTTGTTCATTTTTTGTTATTGAGTTGTGTGAATCATTTACCTATTCTGGATATTAATCTCTTAGACATATGGTTTACAAATATTTTCTCACATTCTTTGCTTTTCTTTTCACTCTCTTGATAGTCTTTTGATTCGTAAGTTTTTAGTTTTGATGAATCCAACTTATCTATTTTTTAATTTTGTTACCTGTACTTTTATCATATACAAATAATCACTGCCAGTTCCAACATCTTGAAGACCTTCCCCTCTGTGTTCTAATAATTTTATACTTGTATCTCTTATATTTAGATTTTTATCCATTAAGTTAATTTTTGTATATGATGCAAGGTAAGGTTCCAACCTGATTCTTTTGCATGTAGCTATTCAGTTTTCTTAACATTTTTCATTGAAATGACTGTTCTTTCCCCAGTGAATGATCTTGGCACCCATATTGAAAATCAATGGATATATAAGTAGGGTTTATTTCTAGGCTCTCTATTGTATTCCGTTGGTCTATAAATCTGTTCTTGTGGCAGTATCCTCATTTTTAGTACACTCAGTATACAGCTGGATAGTAAGGTCAAAATGAGAAAGTGTGAGTCCTAACTTTGTTCTTTTCGAGATTGTTTTGCCTATTCTTGGTCCCTTGAGGTTCCATGTGAATCTTATGATAGGTTTTTCTATTTCTGTAAAAAAAAAACCCATTGAGGTTTTACTAGAGGTTGCATTCAACTTGGAGATCACTTTGGATGGTATTATAAACTTAACAATATTAAGTCTTTTAACCCTTGAGACATGATGTATTTCCACTTATTTATGTCTTTTTAAATTTCATTCAGAAATCATTTGTAGTTTTCAGGGTACAAGTCTTTTGCTTTTTTGGTCAAATCAATTCCTAGGAATTTTACTCTTTTGGATGCTGTTGAATATGGAATTATTTTCTTAATTTCCATTTCACTGTCAGTCTTCAGAAATGCAACTGATTTTTGTGTGTTGATTTTATAGGCTCTCGTTTTAATGATTATATTCCAAGAGCATAGAAAAATAAGCAGGCAATGTGCATCTATGAGATCAAACCATGAAGAACATAGAATATTTTCTTAATCATTTCAAATAATTTATAAAAATCAGAATAAGCAAACGCTAAAAGAGATTGCTACATAGCACTATTATGCTGATTTATACTTCTTATAATGCATATAAGAACAAGGAAATGCAACACTTTAAATACATTTTCCAGCTTGTTACTAGTGGTATGCAGGAATGCTGTTGAATTTTACTTAATTATCTTACATATCTTTGGTAATATTGTTTAAGCTTATTTTATTTGATATTCTACATATACAAACAATGCCTATGAAAATAATGAAATTTGTTCTCTTATTTTCCAATATTTTCTTCCTTCACATCTTGTTACATTAACAAAACTATGAAAGCATGTATAGTAATAATAGTAATAGTAGCAATATTATTTTGTTTTGATTTTGAAAAATATCTCTGGGTGAAATTGGCTTTTGGAAATCGATTTAGGTATTAATGGCTATCAGGGTTTGCCTTTGCTATGTGAAACAGAGGTGCTATCTTTTTCTTCCATCAGGAGAAACACAGTATCTTTTGGTCCCTTGTTTTGTGATAGTGGCAGATATTGATGATCAGTGCCAGTGTTTTATAGCAAATAGTACTGAGACACAGCTTGGACTTTACAAAATTTTAAGGTGTGTATTTAAATCATTTCATAAGCAAATAAAAAAGTAAAAGTAATAAAGAAAACTCAAAATGCATTACAAGAAAACATATTTTTTCTATTTCCTGTAAGGAAGACAAAGTGTCCCATAAAAATAGAAGCAAAAAAATCAAATTAGTCACAAATTTGAAAAACAAAAGGTAAATCAATACATGAAAGATGTTCACTGTCACTAGAAACTAAAATAATAAAATCAAAAGTACAAAGCACTGCAGTTCTTCACATATCAGACGGACAGAGATATTTCCAGCCCAGCCTCTGCTGATAGAGTACAAAAAGGACATGTTTTTTTCTTGGATCTTTGGCTATAGGTATCAAAAGTTGTTAAAATAATATTTCTCAACCTCTAGTTCTCATTTTAATAATATTCCTAGGATAAAACTTCAGAGATGCCAAAAAGGACATTAAAGTTAAAAAATTCATATCAGCTTTATTAAAATAGAAAAAAATAAGGACAACATAAATTTCTAATACAGGATTCTGGTTAAATACACTATAGTATATTATATGATAAACTATTAAATTATTAAAGTCATGTTTGAAAGAATGGCCTACAAATAGACTATGTATATAGTATAAAGTTAAGTTCACATGTGGTAACAAATAGTAAATAAATTATTATTCCAATTGTGAATTTAAACACATAGCCTCTGCAAATATCATCCACGCAAGTATACACACTTATTCTTACCAATAAATGTCTGGTATGATACCTACTAAAAGAGTAACAGTAGTTATATCTACATAGTTAACTTAACGAAGATTCTTTTTTCCATTTTATGCCTTTGCAGATTCTCAAATTTTTTAAAATGAACATGTATTTCTTTCATAATAACAACCCAAAATGTTGTTTTAAAAGAATAGACATTTGTCCGGCAGAAGAGAGAACTAAAAGCATTCTAAACAGAAATCAAAGCGCAAGTCAAAGTAGAGAAGCAACCAAGGCATGGTGTATTCTTCAGTGTTCTCAGAATGGTGAGTTGTAAGCTTTTGGCTACTCTTCAAGAATTTGGAGCCTTTTGCTTAGCCTATGATCTATCATGACCCAAGCCTTCTAGTTAACAGAGAAAGTATTAAGCAGTAATGAGCGTGTTTCATAAGATGTAAGGAGACTTGGACAATGTGGCACTTCTGTTCTAGTCCATCATTTCTTTCCTCCCTAAGGAAAAGAGGCCCTGTGCAATCAATACCTTTCAGAATTTCCTCCTGTCTTAGAACTTCCAGTTTCCCATCAGAAATGTTCATGTATTTCCTTCTCATCACTGTTGCACAAGGGAAATTTTAATAGTCTCTGAAGATTTACAAAAGGCACAATGCCATTTATTAACGTCAAAGTAAGAATGGTTTCCATTAATTTTAGATTGATAACAAAAATAAAACATGTTGTAAGTGCTGTCAGTAGGCATTCTGTGCACTAGTACAGAGGGTGCCCTATAGGCAACCAATTAGACACTCTTTGAAATGTAGGGATTCTGTGATGCCACAGATGGCTTTGATTCTGAAGATTTCACTTATTTCCTTGTCCATGTAGCAGTGAAGAAATTGAAGGACTGTAAATAACAGTGATTCTCACACACTGATTTGACATCACAGAAGTCATAAAAATGTAACCTTTGATTGGTCTGAGATACCACTATTCATTGCTCATTAATAAAGAAAGAACTACAATGAATAGCCTTTTTGTTGTGAGCATTGGGGCGAGGAAGTAAGGAAGAGCATTATACTGCCATCTATAATTTTGTAATTCAGAACATTTGAAATAAAAAAAAGTACCCTACAGAGGTAAAGCTCGGTTAAATTTGAAAGCTTTCTATATCTATATATAAAGTATTTAGAGCAGTAGCTGAGAGTTAGTAACTGTTTGTTATGCAGAGAACAAATCTATTCGATACCCTACTGCAACTCACATCTCAAGTTTTCCATCTTCCTGCAGGAACAATATGAAATTTTGATTAGGTCATCAGATATTCTAATTATATCTAAAAAATAACTGTCCAGAAATGTTGCATTGAGGTCTATTGATCTTTACATTCTGTAATATTCCAAGTATTACTTAGCTAATTTTGGCAAAAAGAAAATAAAAGAATAAAGCTAATTTTCCAATATACTTATTAAAAATGTTTTTATACATTATTTTTATAAAATTTCAACAAATTATTTCAGCAACATGATTATTAGAAGCCATCTTACCCTAGGATTAAATGAAGATTGAAGAAAAATAAGCAGGAATAACCAGGTGAGCCTTTAAGTCAAGAATGAATTATTTGAACCACAGATCAGAGTCAACTCTAGGTCAGAGTGACAACCTTTCCTTCTTGAGGGTCAGGTCAACGTGTGCATCTTCTCGCCTTAGGTTTGAGCCAGGTTTCCCTGTTCTATGTCCTACGTTTCCAAGTAACTTTGGTGTAAGTGTGGATTGACTGTCTTCTAGTCAACATAATTATTGCTAGGATTTGTCAACCTAATAATGAGAATTTTCTTAGGTAACACTAAAGGTGTCACAATTCTACCAAATTTTAAAAATGAATTTCATATATCCATTAAAAGTAGGTTATTTAATATAATTTATTAATTGTTTTATATTATTAATTCCAAAATAATTTAAACTATGAACAAAAGAAAAGCAATCAAATTCTAAGATAAAATATTATCTTCTACTAATTTTTAAGTAATTTCAACCCTTGCTGTATCTCAGCTCTTTCTGGCATGAGGAGAAAAACACTTGCTGTGGTACTTTTTTATTAGTCAAAATCTTTCTGAAAAGTATTCATTGCTCTGGTTTAATTCTTCAGAACTGGTTAATGTTAATAGTTCTTTTGAATGGCTTTGACCCATTAACTGAAAAATAGTGAAAGCTTATATTGACCCCCTATTCCATGCAATCTTCTTACCAACATGGTTAAAAATAAGAAAAAGAAAAGGAAATAACATGTCTGACTAGTGTCCATATTGTAGACCCTTTCTTAGATGTAGACACTTTTTATGTGGAACAAGTTTATTGAATGCCCTGGATTGGAAGAAGTACACAATTAGAAATAGCTTTGCTGTATCTTGCATTCTAACAAGTTGTATTCATTCTCTCTTCTTCACTAGCACTTTTGAATAGATTCTACCACTTTTCAGTTCTTTCTCATCTACTAGAACAGTGTCATTTTCTGAAATGTTAATTGTCCAAATCAGGCTAAAATTTGAACCTGATCTCCTACCAAATGCAACTATTTTTCCTTCTCCCCAGCTCAGGGGCCAATCAGGAAAGAAAGATACCTCTCCTTTCACTTTGCTCAGCCTTCTGTCTCTCTCCTCTATTGTGTGACTATCAGAGTCAGAACAGAGAAAATGGGAATTAGAAAAAGAAACGTGTGGGAAGGATAAAGGTCTTTCCACTCAGCTGGGGCTCCTTGTCCTCCTGACTCAGCCAACAGTGGTTTGCTATTCTGCCCCCTATGGCGGCTGTCCTGATGCTGACCCTCTTAGAGAGCATGTCTGTGGGTTCTCCTGAGCCTTTGTGGTCAGAGATCTCTGTGCTATGCTATTTTCAGCCATGGGTAGTGTACTCTCTGGCTGATGTCCTACAATCAATCCTCAGAGTCTCTTACTCTTGGGGCGGGCAGCCCTAAAGGGTAGGGTCCTTTCAAGGTGCTATAGGTTTGCATACTTTTTTCATCAATGTCATTGATCCATAGAAAATACAGTTATCTTTGGCAAAACAGAGGAAGTGCTGCTGGCCCAACGGCTTACTTTTCTTCCTTGCTGTGTAATTTTGCATTGCCACAAATTTTGCAGAATGCAAAATTCCCCACATGGAAAGCGACACATCAGAATCTATATTTCCTGGAGACAGATGGCAGGTCCTCACAAAAATTATTTTACTTTGCTCTGCCCAAATTTTGGTGTCCAAGTGGATCTACAGATGAGCATTCATGTAATTAAATATCTTATCTTCATTTAAGGACTTTTCATCTCTAGAAGAGTTTTCTTGGAGCCCACTTCTCCTCGCTTATGGGAAGGGGAGCAGCCACTCTTCTTACTTAAGTGGAAGGGGAGAGGAGAATATTGGAGCACTGCAAATTCTCTATTCCTGAAAATCCCCCCAAAACATTGTGTTTACAGTCTCAAATCTTCTTTTTCAGAGTTTGTAAGCACTTGATGTTTGCTGAATCATTTCTGCTGTATTTTAGGAAACATATCTAGCAACACTTCTAGCCAATCACTGAGCCAATAGGAAAGGTCCCATTTAATATTCTATTACCAATTCAATATCTCATTTAACTCTCACAACAATTCTACAATGTCTTGATTACTATTTTCTTTTGTAGAGGAACATACTAACATCCTTTGAATGTGATTTCCCCAGGATCACACAGGAAGTGTGCCCAGGATTGGGAATGTGGATTTATCTAACCATGCATCCCATCATGTACCCTCTACATCAGTGGTTCTAGAGCATCAGTGTATGTCAGAACAAGTTGGAGGACTTCTTAAAATGTAGATTGACTGGCCTTTCAGCAGGTGTAATTGAGGACCTGGAACTTTGTATTTTTATTAAGTTCTCATGGGATGGTGATGCTGCTGGTCTGGGGATCACATTTTGAGAACCTGTGTTGCATCATTCATGAAAAGGTGAAAGAAAAATAATGTAAGGCTGTTCTTCATCCACAAAGCTGTCCTGCAACACTTTTCACTCTTCCACCACTTTTTGGAAATTAATGTAAAATGCATTTTCTTAATTACCTTTTAAAATTCTTCAATTTTTATATCTTGGCTTCCATTACAGATTAACTTATCCAAACTGTTTTTCTTCATAGTTTTTTTTAAATTTTGTTCAAATCCCTGCTTTCAAAACGTTTGTGTACATACCCAGAAGTGAAATTGCTTGATCAAATGCTAACTCTATGTTTACATTTTGAGGAACTGCCACACTGCTTTCCACAGCGGCAGCTGTACAATTTTACATCCCTATGAACAATGGGCAAGGGTTCCAATTTCTCTACATCCATTCTAACACTTGTGGTTTTTGTTTTTTTTAGAAACTGCTTTTCTTTCAACTCTCCAAGCTTCTTTTTTTGGTCTCCCTTCTCAAGGAAACCTTTGAAAATTAAGCAAACATCCCTATACAAAGATAGACACTGGCTTTACTTTGTTGTTATTAGACATCACTAACACTTCGGCAGGTGTTGGTTTCATGGCCTTTTCTGAACCAAGTTAGACCACACAAAAAATAGAGCTGAAGCACATTTCAATATTTCTTTAGAGTCTGACCAACTGTGATCAGAGTTCTCTTTTATGAAAATGAAAGATTGGAATGTATCTCCTGTGTTTCTGATGTTACAGTGAAGGTCTTGAATATACATAGTGACGATGAATGAATATTAGATTCTAGGATATAAGATATATCTCTAAACTCATCATTGTTTTCATTTTTCATCTTACTGTCAGATTGCTACAATATCAAAGTGACATTTGATTCCTTTTCTTCTCTTGGAAGAAAAAAAGACTAATTAGTATACTTAGAGAACTTCAAAATGAGTAATGGACCTTTGTGTTATCTTCTAAATGAGAAAAAAAAGAAAATTGCATCACATTTCATGGTATTCTTTTCTAATGCTGAATAAGACATAATCTGTTTGCTTAATTATATATGATTTATGACCATTTACACTTAAGCCACAAGGAGGACCTTTGGGAAGACAATATTCAGTTCTAAAATGATTGGCAGTTGCCTCATCAGGCTGTTTTTTATTGCAAAAGGCATAATTACATTGTTTAGAAATGAGAGTGTGAAGGAGCTGATGACAAAAAAAGATAAAAGTGAAATGTTTCAGAAGCTTAGTGATTTACAGACCCCATTAGGTACAATTATAAATGTAGCCAAGGTGATGGAACTGTACTTACATCTCCAAATATAGTCACATAAAGACAAAAGATGAGAATTTCAAATGCCTTAGAGAGTGACTTGTCTTTGAGATGTTGCTGATGGGGCATGTCAGTACCTCAGGGCTGCCCCTCTCGCCTGGATAACAAATCAGACCTTCCCTTATTTGGCTGACATAAATTGGGTAGCTCTGTAGAACTTCTTTGGCCCAATTCCTTCTCAGCTATTTTCTTCTCGAAGTAAACACTTTTGCTTTAGGACATACAGCCACTTCCAATTACAATTTTCCAGAGGAATCTTCACTTGGGGGGAGGTTGGGCTGTGCAGTTTAATCATCACAGCATCTATTTTTCACCCTTTATTTCTCTCAGGCACATGAGAAGTACACTATTTCTCATTGGTCCCATATTTTGTATTCCCTTGTGTTACAGATTCCTCTCTGCCCTCAGAATGCTTGCTGAACATGATATCAAACTGACATCTTAGACATCACTTGAGAGTAAATTTCATCTGACTGTTAGCACTTCCTGAAGCATAAAATCAGAGGGGAAATCACAGCATGGTGCAAACAACCAAGAAAGAAAAAAATCAACACATTAGGGAAAGAAGCTGTGTTGTATCTGAGTATCAATGTGAGAAACCCTTATCACATTCCAGCATTAATCATAGAATTCCCTCCAACGTGAATTTATACTGTTTTGAACCCTTTTACTGTCTTCTAAAATCTTAATTTCCAGGACATAACAAATCTTTGACTGAAAAACAATAACACTAAATATTGGGAAATGCAGCAAAATTCTTTGAGTATAAAAATAATAGCTTTTTAAAATTTAAGCAAACAGTATAAATATTAGGAAATATATCTTAGCAGATCTTAAGAGTTCTTAGATTTTCAAGGCATTTGAATAAATTGCCTTGGGAAATAATTTTATATATTGGATAATTTGGGCTGCAAGAGGTTGCTTGTGACTTCCACAGGAAAAGGGAGTGGAGCGAGAACTGCAACACATTTAAGCCTCCCATAAATACTTCTTTTGCACAGGAGACCTTTGTCACCAATGTGTTTTATGTTGTTGAATTACGTTCTTCAGAGAAACCTCTACAGAGGCCTTGATCAAGACATATCTCTAGCTTGAGAACTCTGTTTTCATCCTCCTGTAGGTTAATTTTTTCTGCCTGCTTGGTAGGATTTCTCCTTTCCTTCTTATTAATCATAATCCTCATAATTGTTTACAATAACAAGGAATTAATGTATTTGCCTTTTCTTGTGGGTAAGAGTTATCAATTAAAGGAAACGCATAAATAAAGTGTAAGAAAAACAAATATGTTGAAATGACCACATCTAAATTTTAAATTTTAATTTCCTAGTTAATTTGAGCACTTTGTAGTTGATGATGAGCCAAACTATAAACAATGCTTGTTTTGTTTGGCCAGTTCTTATGCCATTAAAGGTCATCTGGTTCAACAACCCAATTTTTCCATTCATTTAGCCAATATTTACCAATCTCCTTCAGTTTGTACCAGGGATACCAACCTATCTACCTGTCTAATACCACTCTCTATAGTCAGTTTTCTACATTCTTTACTGTGGAGGATTTAGGAACTGGTTGGTAAGTGGTAGCCTGTGTTTGAAGTAGAGCAGAACTGTGGAATATGGGTCTTAACCTGTTAAGAAAGATGTAAGACGCAGGACCAGAGGAGAAATCGTACAGTGTGTTAACCAATGACTTGAATGAACACATGACAGATACTGTAGATACATCCTTTCAGATGCAGCAAATCTAGAAACATGATGAAGACACTGGATGATGGACGAAAGATCCAGAAATTTTTTTATAAGTTAGAAAAATGGATCAAATTTAAAGAGATGGCACTTAGGAGAAACAAATGCGTGCATCTGGTTTCAAGAAAATACTGCCTGAATATAGGATGGTAAAGCCATGAAATAGGAAGTGAAGACATAGCAATGGCCTTGGGCAACTGCCACAGGAAGAAGTGAAACCAAACGGGGGTGTAGCCAAACAGGGGAGTAAGCAGTAAGCCGCCTGGGGCTGCAGCAAGAAGAGGAGGGAAGGCTATCAGCCATGACAAGGCACCTGACAAAATTTGTTCACAGATACGTGTGGAATGCCCTCTGGACACATGGAAACACTGAATAAAGGAAATTTTAAGGTGATTGGCTGCACTAATGGCAGATGGGGAAAGAACATATAGAATACAAAAACTTGCTGATGTTTATGCCGGAGACGAGAAGGTATAGAACAGGAGGAGTGTCTTTATATGGAGAATTAGTAAAAGATTAAACCACTGATAGAAGCAAAATGGAGGCAGATTCCCAGGCTCACGGAGATTTCATAAAGCAAGAAATTTCTGGGCTTTACCTGTGACATACCTAAAAAGAATTTTGATGAGTATGGCCTAAGCATCAGGAAACAACTTCCTTAGGTGACCTGAGAGTGCGTATAAATCTGCCTTCTGGAATCTTCTTATTCCTTGCTTACATTTTTTTTTTTTACCCAACAATGCCAGGTCTTCGAGGAAGGAACTATGTCTCTAAATATTAACATGAGATTCCTAAGATCATCAGCTACTGTTTGTTGAGCACCTACTGTGTTCCAGGCACTCTGGTGGGTACTATTCATTTATTATTCCTACTGTTCATAAAAATGCTCTAAATGGAGGCATTATGACCTTTATTTTGAGATGAAGAAAGTAAATTCAGAGGATTTAAGCACTTGGCCAAGGATGGCCAGTACCAGGTCTTTCTTAAATAAAACACCATTCTTTTTTATCTTCATTCTGCTGTCTGAAGTATGTAACCAGATTACACGGTTGCTAAAAGTAATATAAATGTCATAACTCCGTGAAAAGAGTCAGTGTCAATGCAATTTCAGTAATTAACCTTCAATCCTGAACTGTTGTTATGTGGAAGTTTTACACAACTGTGAAGTTTTATATTCTTCCTTGAGAAGATATTTTAGAAATAGAAGTCATTCATTTTTATTTTCCTTCAGAAATGTTTGAGAACTATAAGATTTCATTCAAAATTCCCCTCTGTTAGCAGAGAATCTGGGGGAATGAATCCCTATAGGGATGATAAATAACTGCTGACTGTGGTGGGCAATTTGCAGGTCTTATCTTATTTTCTTATTTGCCTCACTGGAGATGTAGAGAGATTGTTCTTATCCACTTTTAGCAACAAGGTCAATAGCTCTGAGATGGTGGAGCTGGTCTTCTAAAAGCACTAACTACAAAACCCTTACCCTTAACTCCCACAAGTACAGTGCAATGGACATTTAATATCACAAATTTATGTAGTAATTATAGATGAGTTACAGAACACAGATCAGTGATCAAGGAATACAAGACATGCATCAATCCAGACACAAGAAAAATGTATCACATATGTGTAAGTATACACATGAGTACATGCACACGTGCACACACACACAGAGGTTTTGTTGCTGACAGTGTTGTTATACAAACGTAATCAGACACTACATATTCTTCTGAAATATATTTATTTTGTACCCATCTATCAAAGTCAGCACATGTAAATCATATTATTTTGATGCCTGTGATTTTTCAGTGTTTCTCCTCAGTGAAAATTCATCTCTCTCTAGTTGTTCAATGATGCATTTATTTCCAACTTATTTTATCAAACATCTGTATGGATATATATTTTTTCAACCTACAAATATTTCTGTGGGATAAATTCTTACAAAAGGTATTTGTGAGGTATAGGTTTGCACATTTAAAATATCAGTGGATACTGACAAATACTCTCTATCCAGAGAGATAAAAGTATCTGTTATAAGTACACTCTTGCCAATCATATTTTCCCCAATATCCTATTTACAGGATATTTAGTTTTAATTTGCATTTTTACTAGTATTCTTAAGCATATTTCTTCTTTGAATTACCTTTACATATTCTTTTTTTCTCATTTTTCTCTATTTGTTTTCTCTTTATTTTTAAGGCCTTTTCATATTTATGTAACTCTGTTATATGTGTTGCAAATATTTTGTCAGTCTTTCATCTATTTAACATAGAGCATCTTTTGTTCATCAGAAAAACTTATTAGTTCATTGTTGCATTCTCTAATATTTTTTTCATATGTCTGTTAAATGCAATGCCAGAAAAGCCTGCTATCCCAAGGTCACACAAAATATTTTCCTATATTTTATGTTTTGAAATGTTACTCTAGTAGCTCTTTAATTAAACTTATTCTTGTGTATGGTGAGAAATGGATGTATAATTTTATTACCTTTCAAATGTATATTCAGCAGTCCCAACATGTGTCATTGGAAAGCTTTCATAGTCTTAGGTCAGATTCTCCTGAGATAAGGATTCTTATGCAAGTGATTTATTAAGATATTGCTCCTAGGAGAAACCTTGTAGTTAGTAGGGAATGAGAAAGGCAGGAAAGGAAGGGAGAAGAAGCCATTGGAAGCCTCAAAGAATCAGTTTTCCTGTGAAGATGTCCCAGCTGGAGGCAAGGGAGCTGGGCTCTCGTGCTCTTCTGCCAGCCACTGTAATGGGCTGCCTGGTCGGGAAGTCAACCAACCACCAGGCACTTCCGGCTCTTGAAGCATCAGATGAAGCAGCTCCATAACCTAAAGAGGGCTCTCTACTGCAGTTCGCAGGTCTGATCTTTTAGTAGTGAAGCACACAGAAACTGGAGAAAAGGCACTTGGAATCTGTAGAAGGGATCAAAGGGATCTGGGTGAAACACTAACAGATACTAGCAGATTGAGTATCTGTACCGTCTACTCTTTTCACAGCTTAGACCATTTGTTTCTTACATTATACCATCACATTACAGCTTCTTCAAAATTCTGATTGCTAATTACTACCTGGGAAAACCTTTAGGAGGATGGTGATACAACCTATAGCACATGTTTCAAGTTGGCCCCAAGGCCATAATTATTGATATCATGTCTCTCCTCTGCCACCTATTCCAGATTTCTAATATTCTCATCTAACATTCCTCTTGGCCCAGATGTCTTGACTGGTGGGTGACTCAAGACTTGCATCCCTAAGAGATTTGAGCCCCTGTTAGCATGGTCTTATCAGGATGTGGTTTTCTGTGATCACCCAGTTAAAACCAGACTCGCGAACACAAGAGACATCCCAGTGGCTCTCTTATCAGAATGCAGCTGATGTGATGACACTTCACATTTCAAACGGGATATGAGACTACCAAAAACGGTCCCAACAGATCACGCGAGTGATCTGCTCACAGAGTGATTGCTCTTTGCTCATATCATGCAGCTGTGACTCTATTTCACCATGATAACAAAGGTCAACTACCCTCTTAGTATAGTAATTCCATTTTTTGCCTTTTTTCACAGTGTCATGAGGAGCTACAGGTAAGCTGGTGGCAGATAGCTTTAAGTTTAATT
Source organism: Smutsia gigantea (assembly GCA_032199065.1). NCBI lineage: Eukaryota > Metazoa > Chordata > Mammalia > Pholidota > Manidae > Smutsia > Smutsia gigantea. Next base: position 62,604 of record JAVSCE010014924.1, read on the forward strand.
CAGCCTTTCTGTGTTCTTTGACAGGGACATCTTCTTCTGGGATAAAGGACCTCTGGACCCACAGAGCCTAGAGCTGTAAGGAAGAAAACACAAATACTCCACCGAGTCAGTGAGAGTAATGAGGTAGCAGAGTCTTTCCCACTTTCATTCCTTGGCATTTGGATTCATGTAGTCTACCTATTGATGACAGAGAATCATACAATAGAAGTTATTTTAAGATACCTATCACAGTTAAAGGATAGCCTCCCAACTTTACAGAGGCTCTTCTCTATGCCGTCATCCTAGCTGCATCTTCAAAAGTCCATTCTACCCTCTGTCAGACTGGCAGGTTCTAGATGTTGAAATATGTGGTAGCACCATGGGATCAGATAGTTGCACGCTCAGTGTCGCACCTTCTATGCAATCAGTGGGTCCCTTAGTCCTGAACAATGTTATGAGGAACCTGATATCTCTAAATCAGATCCTTTCTGCACCTTTAGGTAGTGGTCTTTTCAAAGCTACTTTTGGGTGGGATGGAAAGGCAAATTCATATTCAGAATATGTATGAGTCCTCATCCGCATGAATCACTTCTCTTTCCAGAGTAGAAGGCTATGTTAAATGAAAACTGCCACCAGATGGTCTTTGCAAAGCGTGATGTCAAAGTGGGACTCAACTTTATCTTTTTCTGACACATCAAACCTTCACTTACAATAATAGCTAGTCTGGCCTGAATGACAGGAAGCCCAGGCTGTGGCTCCATAGATCGCACCTGCGCTACCACGGCTGGCTGCACTGACCGCGGGCCAGTGTGTGAGCACTGGGGTAGCCAAGAACAGAGGCTAGCTGACAAGCACTGGGTAAGTCATCCTGTCCAACTAGTAGCTCCGTTCTCTCCTAAAACATGACTTCTGATGGATAGAAATATAAGATGCAAAGATTATTTTACTTTGTGACTGTTCCATATGTCAAGCCACATGTCTCTTCCACAAATACCCTTGTTTGTGATCTTCTGAGTATCTTCCTAGGACTCTTGCCTGATTTGCTTTACTTTTTGTTATATTTTTTTCTTAGATTGGATTCTCTTACCATTATACACTTAAATTTCTGTCTTTTCATGGCTTGCTAGCTCATTTTCAAATCAATAAATATTATTCCATTATTGGTTGTATGCAATAATATTCCATCATATGGCTATATCAGTTTGTTTTTCTGCTCACCTATTAAAGGACATCTTGGTTGCTTCCAGCTTTTCAGTATCAGGAATAAAGCCTCTATAAACATTTGCATGTGGTTTTGTATGGACATGAAGTTTCAAATCAGTTCGGTAAACACCTGGAAGCACAATTTCTGGGTCATATGATTAGACTGTTTAGATCTGTAAGAGCTACCAGCCTGTCTTCCAAAACGGTTGCACAATTTTGTATTCTCACTTGCAATGAACTGTATTTTTTGTTGTTCTGTATCCTAGACAATGTTCAGTATTGCCAGCTTTCTAGATTTTAGTCATTCTAATCAGCGTGTACTGATATCTCATGTTGGTTTAATTTGCAATTCCCTGATGAATAATGATACTGAGCATCTTAACATATGCTTATTTTCCAGCTCTATAACTTTGAGAAAGGTGAAATGTCTGTTCATATCTTTTGTCAATTTTTTAAACTGGGCTTTATGTCTTCTTACAGTTGGATTTAACAGTTCTTTGTATATTTTAGATGAAAGTCTTTGATTACATATATGTTTTGGAATATTTCCTCCTGGTATGTTGCTTTTCTCTTCCTTCTCTTAACAGTTGCCTTCCATAGAGCAGAAGTTTTTAATTTTAATAAAGTTCAATTTATCAGTTCTTTCTTTTTGTGAATAATGGTTTTGGTGTTTAATAATTCATCATGAACACTTCTAGCAAATTTATACCTTTGCATTTCACATTTAGGTGTATGATCTATCCTGGTAATTCTGATAAAAGATGTAATGTCTCTACATTCTTTTCCTTTTCCCATTTTTTTCTTTTCTTTCTTTTTTCTTCTATATAGGGAGATACAGTTGTTGCAGCACCATTTGTTTGTTGAAAAGACTAGCCTCTCTAAATTAAATTCTCTTTGCTCCTTTATCACAGGTAAGTTAATATATTTGTATGAGTACATTTTGGGACCTTTTATTCCATTCCATTCATCTGTATGTCTATTCTTATAGTATAGGACTATACTATAGTCCCCTATACTATAGGACTTATAGTAAGACTTGAAGTCATATGGAATTAGCCCACCAACCTTGTTCTTCCTCTTCCATGTTGATTTTTCTTCCATCTTCGCCATGAACTGTGAGTTACTTTTCTGGCCATGATAGGTAATAGTCAGTAGATTTTTTTTTCTAGTTGATTTTTCTTTTTAAGTTAATTTATTCCATTGCCCTCATTTAGGAAGATTCATATTAGAAATATGGGTGAATTATCAGGTGCCTAATGCATATCATTAGTGGAAATAGCTTTGAGCAGAGTACTGGAAATGTTAAGACCAGGAACTTCTTCCATGGTTTTTTCATCCCACCCTTCCTGTCTCATCCATATATGGCAACCTGTCCCAAGCAGGACTTCCCAGGAAGAATCCACCACGGCTGTGAGGGTCACACTGACTTCACACTCTTCTATACACAGGGGGTGAAGCAGTGAGCCAGGCCTCAAGGAGATGCCTTATCCTACTTTAAGGATTTTTCTCATCTGTTTTAGAGAAATGTTGCAATCTTGCCATATGCCCACTGGAGGCTTAAAGTCAAACAGAATTAGTTTTGAATCGACCCCACTTTTTACCTTATCGACTTTTTGCCTTTTGGGTTTATTTTCCTGACTTTCTATCTTCTCATCTATAAAATGGAGACGTCGGTATGTCTCATTGCCAGGTATATGATTAGGTTTCAGTAAAGGCTACTAAATTTCTGATGGGAAATACATTTCTAATTTCATTGCTATATAACAACAGCATCATATTTTTAAAAAGGGCAAAGGCCACACACAGGTGGTTGTGTGGCTCTGTAAATGCCAAGGACCAGAGTAAAAGTGCAGACCGTGGCCATCAGCAGTCACCCAGGGGCAGCGACAAACAACTGAAATCTATCGGTCCCCCGAGTCATCCCCATACCCTGCAGAAAAACACAAGACTACTGAAACGACAGAGCATAAGCTGTTGGTTTATTTCAGGATTCTTTCTCTAAAACAAGGTGAAGCTAGCAGAAAGGCCTGTTCTATCTTTTCTCAGCTGTGTTCTAGGTATATTGGAATCACAATGCTTTATACATTAAAAAGGGATCAATATTTATTTTTGAAGTGGCAAAAAGATTTCCACTGTAGAAATGGCAATGGCCAATTCACAATGTAGAATTAAATTTAAGGGGTGAGCGTCTGGAAGAAAACACTGAATTTTTTTTTTATGAAAAGGCATATAAAATATGTATAACATACAAATTGATGAAGCAGTCTGCCAAGAAATATCTTGAAGAGGTTCAACAGAAGAATGAAAAGATTTTTGGAGGTTGTTTTGTATTAAAAAATTGTTGGCTAAAATGATCAAATTCTTGCATCAAGAGACAGATGCCAGCTGAGGAGAAAGTAGTAGAAACATGAACAAGGATTGCTAGTTTCCAAATGGGCTGGACAAAAAATGGTGAGGCCAGATGTCTTACGAAGATTTGTGGGGAAAAAAAGTAAATGACACAATCAATACCATGGGAATCAAGATGACATAGATCAGCAGGAATGCTATAATGTCAACTGGTATGATGAACTGCCGAGCACTGGATAATTCTCACGGTTATAACCCTCACCATGATGAAACATCTCCTTTAGTTTCTGATTCCCACTGGGACTGCGAGTGGCAGAAGGGCAAGGCCATGTCCGACTTGGTCACCGCTGTATCTCCACAGCAACAGCTGTGCCAGGGGAATATGATGCATCAGAGAAAAAGTGAAAGTGAAGGGTACTAGATTTTAAAAATGAGATAATTGTGTTTATAAGCAATAGAAATAAAACACTAGTGGAATTTTGCTGGTGACTGAGGAAGAACTGCCAATTTTTTTAATATATACTGTTATAATAAAAGTAAAATGAGTTAAACAATGATAAGTCATTTAACAAACGTAAAAATTACTATTCAAATGTGGGTGCTGTTAGGCCAGCAAGTTTTATTTCCTGAGTAATTTCATAGGTGAAAGGAAACGATCTCTTCTGTATATCTAGAAGATGCATAGACTACTTCAGAGCCAAATAATGCGAGGCCTTTTTCCTGTAAAATAGTATGAGCAATAAACCATTTTTGACCGTATTCTAACTATGAAAATTATACTATAGTTTTCTATTTTAACAAAGGAAAGAAATGTCTTAAAGACACATTTTTAATGAATATCAGTAAGATATTCTTTACCTTGATTAATTGAAAATAATCATATAGTAACATGTTTCATATTTATTAATTTAGGGACTCTCTGAACATCAAGTTTGCTTTATTTTTTTTAATTATAGTTGATAAGCAATTTTATATTGGTTTCAAGTATACAACACAGTTATTCAAGTGTTACCCACATTATTAAGTCCTCACCCTGACTAGTTCAGCTACTATCTGTCAACATAGGAAGATGGTACAGAATCTTGACTATATTCTCCATGTTGTACTACCATCCCCGTGACCAACTTATGATTGAGTTTTTGTGCCCTTTTATCCCCTCACCCTCCCCACCCTTCTATCCCAATCCCTCCCACATTGTAACCATGTCATTTCTCAGTGTCTGTGTGTCTACTGCTATTCTGTTCATTTTGTTTTGTTTTGTTTTTGTATTCCACAAATAAGTGAAATCATGTGGTATTTGCCTTTCTCCAGCTGGCTTATTTCACTGAGCATAATACCCTGTAGCTCCATCCATGTTGTTGCAAATAGCAGGATTTCTTTCTTTACTATGGCTGAATAATATTCCATAGTGTGTATGTACCACATCTTCTTTATCCATTCATCTGCTGATGGACACTTAGGTTGCTTCCATATCTTGGCTATTGTGATTAGTGCTGCGATAAAGATAGGGCTGCATATGCCTTTTGAATCAGGGATTTTGTTTTCTTTGGGCAAAATCCTAGAAGTGAAATTACTGGGTCATATGGTATTTCTATTTTTAGTTTTGTGAGGAACCTTCATACTGCTTTCCACAGTGGCAGCACCTATTTACATTCCCACCAATAGTGTAGGAGGATTTCCTTTTCTCCTCAGCAACACTTCTTATTTATTGTCTTTTGGATGGCAGCCATCCTAACTGGTGTGAGGTGATACCTCATTGCAGTTTTAATTTGCATTTCTCTGATGATTAGTGATGTGGAGCATCTTTTCATGTGCCTGTTGGCCATCTGTATTTCTTCTTTGGAGAAATGTCTGTTCAGGTCCTCTGCCCACTTTTTAATCAGGTTATTTCTTTTTTTGGTGCTGAGGCATATGAGTTCTTTCTACTTTTTTTATGTTAACCCCTTATTGGATAAATCATTTACAAATATATTTTCCCATACGTAGGCTGCCTTTTTTTTCTGCTGATGATCTTCTTTGCTGTACAGAAGTTTTTTAATTTCAGGCACTCCAACTTGCTCATTTTTTATTTTGTTTCCCTTGGCTGAGGGGATGTGTACAGGAAAAAAAATGCCCATGCTTATGTTCAAGAGATTTTGCCTGTGTTTTCCTCTAAGAGTTTTAGGTTTTTCATCCATTTCAAGTTTACTTTTGAGTATGGTGTTAGGGAGTAATCCAGTTTCATTCTTTTGTATGTAGCTGCCCAGTTTTCCCAACACCAGTTATTGAAGAAGCTGTCTTTTCCCCATTGTATATTTATTCATGGCTCCTTTATCATATATTAATTGACTATATATGCATGGGTTTATATCTGGGCTCTCTATTCTGTTCCATCAATCTATGGAGCTGTTCTTATGCCAATACAACACTGTTTTGATTACTGTAGCTTTATAGTATAGCTTGAAGTCAGGGACCATGATACTTCTAGCTTTGTTCTTCATTTTCAGGATTGCTTTGGCTATTAAGGGTCTTTTGTGGTTCCACATGAATTTTAGAATTATTTGTTCTTTCTAGTTCATTGAAAAATGCTCTTGGTATTTTGACAGGGATTGCATTGAATCTGTAAATTTCTTTGGGCAGGATGGGCATTTGACAATATTAATTCTCTTTATGAGCATGTGATAGATTTCCATCTGTTTGTGCCTTCTTTAATTTCTCTTATAGTTTTCAGAGTACAGGTCTTTCACTTTCTTGATTAGGTTTTTTCTTAGTTATTTCATTCTTTTTGATGCAATTCTACATGGAACTGTTTTCCTGATTTCTCTTGCTACTAGTTTGTTTGTTAGTATATAGGAATGCAACAGATTTCTGTGTATTAATTTTGTATTCTGCAACTTTGCTAAATCCAGTTATTCTAATAGTTTTTTGGTGGAGTCTTTAGGGTTTTCTATATATAGTATATATAGTATCATGCCATTTACAAATAGCAATAGTTTTACTTCTTCCTTTCCAATTCGGATGCCTTTTATCTCTTTATGTTGCCTGAGTGCTATGGCTAGGACCTCCAGTACTATGCTGAATAAAAGTGGTGAGAGTGGGCATCCTTGTCTTGTTCCTGGTCTTAGAGGAAAAGCTTTTAGTTTTTGGCCATTGAGTATGTTAGCTGTGGGTTTGTCATTTACTGCCTTTATTATGTCAAGGAACATATCCTCTGTATACATTATGTTGAGAGATTTTATGATGAATGGATGTTGAATTTTGTCAAAAGCTTTTTCAGCATCTATTGAGATGATCATGTGATTTTTAGCCTTCTTTTTTGTTAATGTGGTGTATCACATTGATTGCTTTACATATATTATACCATCCTTGCATCCCTGGAATAAATCCCACTTGGTCATGATGGATGATCCTTTTGATGTATTTTTTATCTCAGTTTACTAATATTTTGTTGAGGATTTTTGCATCTGTGTTCATCAGGGATATTGGTTTAAAATTTTCTTTTTTGTAGTGCTTCCATCTAGTTTGGTGTTAGAGTGATACTGGCCTCATAGAATGATGTAGAGGTATTCCCTTTTCTACTTTTTGGAATACTTTAAAAAGGATGGGTGTTAGGTCTTCTGTAAATGTTTGGTAGAATTTGGCTGTGTGCCATCTGGACCTGGAATTTTGTTTTTTGGCAGTTTTTGGATTACCAATTTTATTACTGGTAATTTGTTCAGATTTTGTTTCTCCCTGGGTCAAACTTGGAAGGTTGTACTTTTCCAGGTATTTGTCCATTTCTTCCAAGTTGTCCAGTTTATTTGCATTTCATTTTTCTTAGTGTTCTCTAATAATTCTTTATATTTCTGGGGTTATCCATTGTGATTTTTCCTTTTTAATTTCTGATTTTGTTTGTGTGTACTCTTTCCTTTTTCTAGATAAGTCTAGCTAGGGGTTTCTCAGTTTTGTTTATTTTCCCAAGGAACCAGCTCTTGGTTTCATTAATTTTTTGCTGTTGTTCTATTCTTCTCAATTTTATTTATTTCTGCTCTGATCTTTATTATGTCCTTCCTACTATTAACCTTGGGTTTCATTTGCTCTTTTTCTAGTTTCTTTATTTGTCAGTTTAGACTGTTTATTTGGGATTGTTCCTGTTTCTGGAGGCATGCCTATATTGCTATGTATTTCTGTCTTACAACTGTTTTGCAGCATTCCACAAATTTTGAACTGTTGTATTTTTTTTCATTTGTCTCCATGTGTTGTTTGATTTTTGTTTTGATTTGTTCATTGATCCATTGATTACTTAGAAGTATGTTGTTTAGCCTCCATGTGTTTGTGGGGGGGTTTTTTTGTTTGTTTTCTTCATGAAATTTATTTCTAGTTTCATACCACTCTGGTCTAAGAAGCTGTTTGATGCAATTTCAATCTTTTTTAACTTACTGAGGCTCTTCTTGTGGCCTAGTAGGTGATCTATCCTGGAGAACATTCCATGTACACTTGAGAAAAATGTGTATCCTGGTGCTTTTGGGTGGAATGTTCTGTAGATATCTGTTAAATCCATCTGATCTGATGTGTTGTTCAGTTCCTCTATTTCCTTATTTATTTTATGTCTGGTTGATCTGTCCATTGATATAAGTGGCATGTTAAAGTCTTCTAATATGAATGAGTTGCAGTCTATTTCCTCCTTTAGTTTTGTTAATATTTGTTTTACATATTTAGGTGCTCCTATGTTGGGTGTACATATTTCTAATGGTTATATCCTCTTATTGGACTGACCCATTTATAATTATGGAATGTCCTTCCTTGTCTTTTGTTACATTCTTTGCTTTGAAACTTATTTTGTCTGATAGAAGTACTGCTACTCCTGCTTTATTCTCCCTATTATTTGCATGAAATATCTTTTTCCATCCCTTCACTTGTAATCTGTGTATGTCTTTGAGTCTGAAATGAGTCTCTTGTAGGCAGCATATAGATGGGTCTTGTTTCTCTATCCATTCTGCCACTCTATCCCTTTTGATTTATTCATTCAGTTCATTTACATTTAAGGTAGTCATTGATAGTTGTGTGCTTATTGCCATTTTATTAATTGTTTTCTGGTTGGTTTTGCCATTCCTCTCTGTTCCTTTCTTCCTGTCTTACACTTTTCTCTTGTTATTTGATAGTTTTCTTTAATGTTGTGATTGGAATTTTTTTTTAATTTTCTGTATCTATTATAGGCTTTAGGGTTGTGGTTATCATGAGGTTCAAGGATAGTTTTCTAACTGTATACTGCCTATACTAAGTTGATGGTTGCTTTATTTCAGAAACAATCTAAAAGTACTTCTTTTTTCTTTTTCTTCCTCCTCCACACTTTATGTTTTAGATGTCATAGTCTGCATTTTTTGTGTATTCCATGACTGATTTTGTGTATAGTTGTTTTTACTACTTTAGTTTAGTTTTGTTTTATGTTAATTTTATACTTCCTTTGTAAGTAATTGGTCTACTACCTGTACTGTGGGTCATTTTCACTGGTGAAAACTACTTAGGCTTAAGAACATCTACAGAAGTGCCTTTAACATATTGTATAATGCCAGTTTAGTGAGGATGATTTCCTTCAGTCTTCATTTATCTGGAAAATGTTTAATCTCTCCTTCAATTCTGAATGATAACCTTGCTGGGTAGAGGATTCTTGGTTGAAGATCCTTCTGTTTCAATACATTAAATATTTTATGCAGCTCCCTTCCAGCCTGTAAAGTTTCTGCTGAGAAATCTGCTTATATTCTGAAAGGGTTTCCTCTATAAATATTTTTTGTCTGTCTAGCTGCTTTCAGTACACTCTCCTTATCCTTAATCTTTGTCATTATAATTATTATATGTCTTGGTGTTGTGTTCCTGGTGTTCCTTTTGTTAGGGAGGCTCTGTGCACTTCCAGGACTTGGGTATCTATTTCCTTCCTCAAACTGGGGAAGTTTTCAGCAATTATTTCCTCAAAGAGACTTTCTACCTCTTTGTCTCTCTCTTCTCCTTCTGGTACTCCTATTATGTGAATATTGTTTTGCTTGGAGTTGTCATGCATCTCTCTTAGCATCCTCTCAATTCTAGAGATACTTTTTTCTGTCTCTTCCTCAGCTTTGTTTTCCCGTTCTCTAATTTCCATCTCATTGATTGTCTCCTCTACTTGCAGCAATCTATTTATTCATTCCCTCCATTGTATTTTTTCATCTCAGTCGCTGTATTCTTCAGCTTTTAGGAGCTCTTTTTCAACTCTTCTAGCTCTTTGTTGAAGTCCTCTCTCAGATCGTCAATACTTTTCTGCAGATCAGTGAACATATTTTGACTGGTAATTTGAAATCTTTATCAAAAAGATTGGTGATTTCCATTTCAATTAACTCTCTTTCTGGTGTCTTATCCTGTAATTTTGTTTGGAACATATTCCTCTACCTCCTCATATTGTCAGGGTTTCTGTGTTTCTCCCTTGGTATTAGATGGATCTGCTATGCTTCTGCTCTAGAGAGTAATGGCTTTGTAAAGAAGGCATCCTGTAGTGCTAAGAAGCTCAAGACTCATTATTGTCCAGTGCCTCCTCTTCTTTGCCATGAAGTTCCAGTTGCTGTTGGTGGGCAAGGGGTCGGGCAGCTTTTCCATCTGTCTGCTGGCAGTGCACTGCAGACAGTAGTTTGCCTCAGCCAGTTCTTAGTGAGCAGGGAAGCAGCACTTCTGCTGGAATTGTTGTGGGTGAGGCTGCCCTCTTCCTGCCCTGCAGCAATGGTGGCACTACTGGGATAATGCATCAGGCTGGACAGGCACAAGGCATCAGGCTGGGCTGCCTGTGAGGAAGAAGGAGTCTCCCTCTGCCTGCCAGGCAGCAAAATCTGATGCTGCTGGGCTGGGCATTCAGGGAAGCACCTAATGATGAGCCACCAGTGAGGGGAATGGAATGCTTGAGGCTACCATTGAAAACCCAACCAGCTGGGCTGAGGGAGGGCTGGGGAAGTGTCATTCACCTGCACTTTCTCCTGCAGAGAGAGGTCTGTCTTAGCCTTGCCCTTTCAGCTCCCTTCCCACTACTGATAGATCTTTCAAACTGCCATCTCTGTGTTGGGTCTCTGTGGGACCAAAGGAGCATGCCTGTCCTCCCCAAATGGCAGGAGTCTGCGCCTCCCAGAGTATTCCAACTCTCTCTGGTGTCAAATCCCATTAATCACCAAATCCCAAAGCTATGTGAACTCGTGTTCCCAGAGCAGATCTCCAGAACCAGGTGTGCAGAGTTCCCAAGTGCCCATCCCCTCCCACTCTGTTCCTTTTCCTCCCTCCTGTGGGCTGGGATGGGGGAAAGGCTAGGGTCCAGATCAGTCATGGCTAGCCCACTCCACCTTTTTCTGTATGGTCTTCTCTTCTTCACCAAGTATAGGTGGTCCATTCTGCAGTCTCAGGTCATTTTCAGGGTTAGTTACATTTGCTACAGTTGCTACCCTGGTGTGTGTGTGGGAGGAGGTTTCCACCTTGCCTTCCTGCTCTGCCATCTTTTTCCCCTTTCTTCTTATGTCTGTTTTAAACACAGTGTTTTAGCTAAACAGAAGGATTTTGTTCTTTGTTGTTTTTCCCTATTCTAATTTTTTCATACCATTCATTAAGATTCCTATTTCAATTTGTTTTATAATTTTACTTTCATCCTATAGTGTTACCCCAATCCATATCTCTCACTTTCTAAAATATTGCTTCTCTGTAGTTAAAATGTCATAGTGAGAATTCTATCAACACAGAACAGTAGTATTTTCTATATTTAATATAACAGGTTTTGGGGTTGTTTGCATATATTCTAGTCAACATAGTCTCTAAAACCTCAAAAACTAGCTAATAAATAAAGAGTTGTCTTCACCTTAGAAATTTTACATGAAACCATGGAAAACATGTTCTCAGTATATTCATATATTATACTTAAAGACTTTTGTACAGGTCTATCTATAGGAAATCCACATGGTATTCTATTTTGATTTGCAAAATGACATATCCAGCAATTTATTCCTAGGTTAGAAATAGAAAAGTTACCTAATCCACAGCCCCCAGGTACTGTTAGCAGTGTCTCTTCACAATAATTGCAATGAATTTGACAACTGTGGCCTATTTTCAGGTTGTAACATTCTGGACCCACTGTTCATGCAAGCTGCTCTGTTCTGAGCCACACATAACACCTAGCAGCAACCATTTGGAGCTTCCCATTAAACATCTGTTGTGAACAGAAAAAGATACAATAACAATGCAGTGTCTCATTTCTTCTTTCCTTACCTACCCAGAATCATACTGAAGTTTTTCTACCATTTACATGGTTTAAATGAAGCAAATTATGTAAAGAGATACAGATTGTGAAAGAGTTCTTGTATGTCCAACCTATTTTCTTTGTTTTAGCTGTTACTAAAATTAAAAATTCATAGCAATAATTGTCCTATAATCAATCCAAGCTCCAGTGCCTTCATTCTGTCCCTCTTGTGCTCTTCTTCCCTCTCTTTTCTATCTCATTATTCTTTTGTAGACTTTATTTTTCTCCCTATAAAAGTCACCTCGTACATTATCTCTTTTCTCTATATCCTCTAAAACATGAGGTCATTTTTTTCCATTCTTAACATATCTACACAGGGCTTCCTTTCTATAGATTGTATGAATCCATTGATTGGTTTTCTCTTTCTGTTTCCTTTCTTTTCTTTTTTTTTTTTAATTTGACATCCCTTGGTGTTCCTTAGGACTTGATTTTCTCTCCATGCAGTGGAAATTCAACCAGTAATGAACTTGAGAATCCCAGGTCTCACCAGAGTCCACTGAATCAGGACACAAAAGGGCATGTGCTTGTCATGGACTTTTAAAGAAAGCTACCCATGTGATTCTGAATGTTCCCGACTGTAAAGACCCTTCTTGTCAGTGTCCCTGGAGGGGTTCATGCACTCCCAAGGCTGTCACTATGACCAGATATGCTCATGAGCCACAGATCCCTTTATAGCCCAAGCCTCTTCCCCCTGAACTCCAAACCTATATATTTACCTGGTCATTTTCACTTGCTTTACCCATGGGTACCTCAAATTCTACAACTTCAAAACCAAAATAATTATCTCTCCTCCAAAACCACTCTTCTTTTCTCTTTTCTATCTTCTTGACTAGTATTTTCCTTCATTTATCTCCTTTTTCTCTTATTTCCTACATCCAAACAATCCCTAAGTCCTGCCAACCCTGTATGTCCCAACTGTGCCCAATTTCCCTCTCTCCTAACAGTGGTCATCTCCTTTCTCATCTGGTGACAATCCACCCCCTGCTCCAAACGCTACCCAATGGCTTAATCAGTCGTCCTGCATCCTCTATTACTTCCTGACAATCAACAATGCTTTCAGAGTTGTCTTTCAAAATAATTCCCCATTATGGGTAGATAAAATCCAAACTTCTGAATACCACTTAAATATATCTGAAGCACAGTAGACTGCATTACTTGCAGAGCAAGGGAAAACAGTACTTGAAGAGTTTTCTTGATACTTTGGTGTTAAGGAAACAAAGTTTAGGGATCATCTGCCTTCTAGCATGGAATGTAGAGGTTTTGTTCACATGTGAGTTTTCATCTGGGAATATTCCCCTTCTTCCTGAAGAACATGCTTTAGCATTTCTCCTAGTACAGATGTGCTGATAATTATTGCTATCATTTTTTAATTTTCCCTTATTCAAATTAATTTTGAAGTCCATTTTCAATAAGTAAAGAATTCTAAGTTAGCAATTGTTTTCTTTAACTATGTCATTACAATGATGTCTGACTTCTGTTAGTTTTGTTAAGATATCAGCATTTCACAATCCACTTAATACCCACTGGGATGACTATAAAAACCAAACCAAAACAGAACAGAAAACAGAAAATAACAAGTGCTGGCTACTTGTGGAGATTTGGAGAAATCAAAACCCTCATACACTGCTGGTGGGAATATAAAATGGTGCAGCTGCTTTGGAAAACAGTCTAGCATGCCTCAAAATGTTAAATATTTCATAGTTACCCATCACCCAGCAGTTACCCTCCTGGGTATCTACTCAAGATAAACATGGGTTCACCCAAACATTTATAAACAATTTCATATCCACATATGCTATTTCAAAGACACATTATTCATAATAATCAAAACATGAAAACAATCTAAATGTCTGTCAACTGATGAATGAATAAAGAAAATGTGGCAGACACATACAATGGTATATTATTGGACCATTAAAAGAAATGAAGTAATATTACATGCTACAACATGGATGAGCCTTGGAAACATTTTGCTAAATTGAAGAAGCCAGTCCCAGAAGACAACATGACATATGATTCCATTTATATGAAATTTCCATAATAGAGAACTACAGAGACAGAACTTAGATTAGTGGTTTCCTGGGGCTGGGCAGGGGGATTGGGAGTGATAGCTAAAAGATGTGGAGCTTATTTCCGGAGTTAACAAAAATGTTCAAAACTTGTGTTGATGTTTGTACAGTACTGTGAATATATTTTTTAAAAGCATTGAATTTTACACTTTAAATGTTAAACTATATTCTATGTGAATATGTTTCAATAAAATTGTTCCCAGAAGAAAAGAAATAGGGTGTATGTCTAAAAATTTTGTTGCATGAGTATATTTCTTTTTGTCTTTGTTTTTCTGGAGTTTAATTATGATGTACCAAAATGTGATTCACTTTGTATTTATCATACTTATTGCTTGTAGACTTTATTCAGTTCATGATTGGTTGTCTTTCTCCAGTTGTATAAAATTCTCAGACATAATAACTTCACATATTGCTTCTATTCAATTCTTTCACTACTTCTGGGACACATTTTGGACTTCCTTACTGTATTCTAGATATTATTTACTCTTTGGTATCTATCTATCTATCTATCTATCTATCTATCTATCATCTATCGTCTATCTCTCTAGCTAAGTAGCTATCATTTATCTATACCTATTCATCTAAGTATCTGTCTGTCATCTATCATCTGTCTATACTTCTCATCTATTTAAAAGGCTCTTAACTGTAGACTGAGATCTTAATTTCAGTTATTTTATTTTTCAAATTTAAAAATTGAATTGGGATTCTCCTTTTACAGTTTACAGTTCTTGGCTAAAATCCTCCATCTTGTATTTTTTGTCTCTGAATGTAAGAAGCTTTGTTATACTGAAGTATCTGATAATTCTAAAACTTGAAATTTTATGGCCCATTTTCCTTTATCTGTATTTGAGCTCATTCTAATTTATTTTCTCTTTTCTCCTACACTGTCATGGTAATACAGGATCCAGTTAATGCTGTCTTCCTACACAGACTATTTACATTTGCTTTTTCTAGGGACTGGGGTTCTAGCAGTGCAAGACCTCTTATCAGATATGTTGACCATGGGAAGCACGCATACAATCCTTGTGAGGACTGTTTTACCCGTTACTCTTATCTGTAAGGTACACATCTAAGCACCTCAGTTCAAAACCCTGGAGGTTTCACCAGGGTCTCCCATCATCATACTGGTGGACTCTGGCTTCGAGTTTCAGCCTCCCATTCCAGCCTTGAGAGTTGTCTAAAGCACAACAAGCATTTTATCTGTGTATTTCCATAATTGGCAATTATCAAACAACCCCAGAGAAACAGGGATCACTTTCCTGAATTTCTACCCTCTCTCAAATTTTGGCAGGTACTTTTTCAAATTGTTTTCAGTCTTCGTGCCTTCACACAGGTTTTTTTTTTCTCCCAGAGTTTCAACTTTCCTTAGTAGGTTGAAGGACTCTGAATTTTATGGTGTACCATGATTGAAAGCAGGATCTGTCCCCATCTCACTTCTGCTAAAGGGTCAGTTGTGCCTACAATCTCTGAGCATCTTTGATACCTTTCAGTCATTTCTTTAGTGTAGTTCTGCTAGTATGGTAGGATTTTCTTCTTTCTATTGCCTGACGGATTGAATAAGAAAAGGCAAATTTCTTTCTAAGTAATTTGAGAGTATCTAAGTAGATTTTTAGCTAGAATTAATGAAAGAAAGTACATCCCCTGTTGCATACTGCAACTGATATTCTTCCTATGGCCATCCACACCTAGTCACCATTGCACGTCTCAGTGTGCACGATGCTGCTGTCTGCCTCATTTGACACTTGGATGTATTGCATTCCTGGAAGTTGTCATGCTCTGATTCAAAGTAAAAATAAGTGATAAAGAAGCTCTAGTGTGTCATCCACATATGAAGTTAATTGCAGGATTTTTCATTTGGTCTAAGTCCCATGTTTCTAGCAGGGGGACTGAGAGTGAGTGGACAGAAGCCTTTCTCTAGTTATCTTCTTGCTGTTTTGTTGCTATCATAATGATCTCTAAGACATGTCATCACGCTATCAATTTTTTTGTTTGGTCTGAATGGGATTAAATTAGTGATAATTTTTTAAGACATCAGAAAAGTACCAGTGTATGTTCCCAATTATATTGAACATATGCATCCCTTGCCTGGTTTCATAGGTATTTCTATGGGAAAAGTAAGTCTATCAAAGTCACCAAGCTAAAAACACAATCTAAAATCTGGTCTTTATTAATTATAAATTTGTTCTTCACTCTAAAAAAAATTGATATAGAATAGCAAAGTTCATTGTAACACATTTAAAATTGGTACACAACTGCAC
Source organism: Smutsia gigantea (assembly GCA_032199065.1). NCBI lineage: Eukaryota > Metazoa > Chordata > Mammalia > Pholidota > Manidae > Smutsia > Smutsia gigantea. The sequence goes on from JAVSCE010014924.1 coordinate 78,716, forward strand.
ACTGGGTCAACTAAAGCAATTTTTACAATCTCTGTTGTGTGAGCATGTCTTACCTCTAGGGTCATTTAATAATCATACAAGTATCTGTGGCCATCTAAACTTTTTCAATGTAAACTTAACAATTTAATAATTTGGATAATGGGAGATACATATATGCCATATCCATCTAGTTATTGTCATTATTTTTAGTTATCTTGGATGTTGCAATAATCAGGTATTATAGTAGTGATTCAATGAATTCTTGCTGAATGAATAGGAATAGAAGATTAGCTTCTATTCCCCATGGAAAAATCAAGAGTAGATCAGTGTTGAAAGGAAAAATCCAAGTAAATAAGAAGACACTTGCCTTACAAGATGTCAAGACTTATAAACTATGGTGAACACCAGAAAAGATGTCTCACAGACTGGAAAAAAAGATATTTGCAAAGCAAAACCAACACAGAAACATTATACAGAATATATATTTTTTATTAGCCTCATAAATAAGGCTGAAAGAAAGATAAACAAACCAATATTATACATATTTTCAAAGGATACAACTGGCAATTGACAGAACATGAGAACTAACTCGTCGATAAATAGGTGAAAAAATGTTCAACCTCTGTTATTATAATTAAAGACCACAGAGACATTATTTTATAATTACCTGATTGATAAAAGTTTGATAGTACCAAATGTTGACAAAAAAGTGTGAGGAAATGGGATTTATCATATAATTCTGGTGAATTGGTACCTCTAGTTTGGAAACCAATTTAGAAATATCCATAAAATTAAAGATGTGAGTATCCACTAAGTCAACAATTACAAGTCTAGAATACTGATTCAAATAGAGAAAGTGTTAGGATGCTCACTATAGAATTGGCTATAAGAACACGAAGAAAAGGATTAATCTAATTGTCCCTAACTAGGGAACTGCAGAGTCAGTGTAGCATTTATGCAGGAGATGCCAGTGAAGCTATTGAAATGACAGGTCCAGATTAACTTGCAATAAAATAAAGTTGAAAAATTATACATGTAAGTCTATTCATGTACATTTAAAAAGCAATTTCTTTTAAAAGTACATACATAGGTTACATAAATTTTGTGTACGTTGTAGTCTATATTAAAGTCATCCTGGAGTACTGTGACTTGGTAACCTGCATAAGCATCTCCCTCAGTAAATCAATTAGTAAGAAATGGAAGAGATATGATTGCGAATGTGGTGTTAAATTCACTGTGTACATCTTTATTTTCTTAAATTGAAACAATAGTATTAAAACACTTATAGAGAAACATTAAATGTTAAACCTATTTGTCAAGTCTAGTTGGTGTTATGTAAGTGTCTGATTATATAATTGTTACATAATTGATTACAAATTTAAATTATTTAATAAGAAAGAAAAATCCCTGGAGAGTTTTTATTCCTTAATAAAATATATGAGACTGAAGAGTTAATAATGGTCCAAATAACTAAAAAGGACATTTTCTATAAGGAAGAACTTAGTGAAGCTTCCAAATAATCATTATTTACATAGGGCAAATGCTATATTATTTGATTTGTTAAAGATTATGGCTGCCTACTAATTTTTTATCATTCTAATAATAGTTTAATAGAAAATATTCTAAATTTTAATAAGAAAGATAACATCTGTTAAGTTCCTAGCATGCACCATGAATAACCTTATACAATATCATATTTAGTGTTCATAACATTTTTATGAGTTACATCTTGCATCCCTTCAGGTTAAAGATTAATAAATAGTTACACCTACCTTCATGTCCCAGGAGAGGATTCAGACCCAGGTCTCTAAGAGCCTAAAGTCCCTGTACTTTCCACAGCAGAATAGTTTCCCATGTTCTGGCATAGTTGGAAAAGCAATGGAATAAGGAATTACATGAGTGTCCTGGGTTGAACAGTGTTTGCCCAAAATACATATCCAGCCAGAACCTCAGAGTGTCACCTAATTTAGAAATAGGATCTTTGCAGATGTAATTAGATAAGATGAAGTTATACTGAGTTAGATTGGACCCTAAGTCCAATGAGTGTTGTCTTATTTAAGAGAAGACACAGAGACAAAGGCAGGGAACAATGCCAGAGATGAGGAGCAGCTGCCGTCCCCTCTCTAATGAATCCTAGGAATGTCAGGATTGCCCGGAGCCACCCAAAGCTTGGGAGAAGCAAGTGAGGACCGTCCCTAGAGCCTGCAGAGAGAGCACAGCCATGCCAACACCTGTTTAGTCCCCTGAACTGCAAGAAAAACCCCTGAACTGCAAGAAAATAAATTCCTGTGGTTTAAGCCCCTTTGTTTGTGATGCTTTGTAACAGCAGCTGCACGAAACTGATACAGGGGTAAATCTAAGACACCAAATACATGGAGGTCATATTTAATTCTCGTAACATTGCTCACAATGAGTTACATCTTGCTTTCATTCAGCTTAGACATAAGAACTTGAGAGTATCTAAGTAGATTTTTAGCTAGAATTAATGAGTGAAAGTTCATCCTCTATTGCATACTGCAACTGATATTCTTCCTGTGGCCATCCACACCTAGTCTCCATTGCACATGCTATATATTAACAATGATGTAGCATTAAAATCTAGATAATAACAAAAAATTAAAATATATAGGGGGAAGAGAATGGATGCTGTCATGTTAATTTCCTTTTCTTACATGGGGAATTACAAGCCCAATATTGATGGTCATGTATATATATAACTATGTAGAACCTTGGTTCATGCACAAGGGGAGGATCTGAATCTAGGTCTGTAAGAATCCGAAGTTCCTGCACTTTCTACTATGAAATAGTTTCCCATATTATGACAAAGGTAGAAATACAATCGAATAAAGAATTAGGTGAGCAACCTAAGACAGTCATCCTAATGATTCCTAATGGCTAATAATGATGATAGCTATTAGTGAAACTTATAAATGTTTTATTTAAGCAGTTTGGATTTATGCTGTATGACAATTGTTTTGCAAACATTAAGAGACAAAAAAATGTATTAATTTCTTATTTACTGCCAGCACTATAAAACAGAATCAATCTCATGTGATTAAATTTTTGGTAACATATAAACAGTGTTCTCTTTCTGTGCTACTATTTTATTTGTGGACAATTATGCGGATCATTCAAAATGGAATGAATGTTTTACTTTCAGCAATAGAAAGACTGTAGACTAGTATTTGGTAAATGGTTTGCTTTCTTTTAAAACACAGAAGCTGCTATATTTTAAGTCTTTGTTCAGATTTCAAAATTGGCTTGTTATTGTGGAAAACCAGCTAAATTTTCTCTTCTCTTAGCAAAAGCCACAGTTCATTATGAATTCAGGAAAGCTTAAGTTTCTCTGTTGCCCATTGAGATTGACTGGGAGCTAATTGGTCAATAGTCCTTGACAATAATGAGTTGACACTACCTTTACTGTCCTAGGGTATTACACAGATGCTCTATCATTGACCGTGAAAATCCATTAGAGGTGTGATCAGGTCGCAGTGTTCTTCACTGGTAATGTCTCAATGGCACTTAATTAAGGCATAAAGAGAAACCAAGGATTGTCTTTACTAAAGAACCCTGCATTGTCAAGAAAAAGTACTCACAAGTTACTTTGGTGTCAGCTATCTCTGGTACAAATACCAGTATTTTCCCATACAAGCTGTAAGACCTGGGGGCACAATATCCTAAGACTCAGTTTCCCCATCTATATAACCGTATTAATATAAGTACCTACCAATGACTAATCAACACAAGGAAGGCGGAGTGGTCATTCCCAGCAAGGAGAGGCATTTTATTTTTATCACTGACATTGTTTAGAAGTGCTGGTGTATGTGAAAATAAAAAAACAGAATGATATTTGTTATTGTTTTCAACATCTGTTTGGCCATCCACCCACCTCCTTTACTTCCCCAACTCCATCATAGGCAGTGACCACTACTCACTTCAAAATGCGACAATGAGGATGAAATGGGCAGTTTTGGTGACATTTTCTCAGATTCCCTGCCAATGGAACAGGTAGAATTGAGAACATTTTATTCATCAAGATTCCATTGTTCCTGGGTAAGACAAGACCAGGCAAGCAGATTTGTTTCCCAGGGGCAGGTAACTGGACCAAGCTTCCTAGGGTCTGCATGTGGCCATGAGGGTCTTGTGTGGGGAGCCTTGACTTTGAGGTCAGTGGGCCAAGTTGGATACAATCAGCAAACTGGGGAAAGGGGGTTTGTGTGACATGCCATAGCACCTGCAGATCTCAATTAATGCTCCACAAAATATTTGGCTCTTGTGGAGTTTTTTCATAGAAATCAATAAGGGGATGTAATCTTGTGACTCCAAGATGGCAGGCAAGGACAAAGAGTAGAAAGCAAAGGAGCCATGAGGAATAAGGATAGATAACTGGTTTAAATATTGCAAATACCAGGACACTTTCTGATAAATAAAATCATATAATATAAAACATAATAATTTAACAATGATGTAGTGTTAAAATCTAGATACTAACAAAAAAATACAGTATATAAGGGGGAAGAGAATGGATGCTGTCATGTTAATTTCCTTTTCTTACATGGGGAATTGCAAGCCCAATATTGATGGTTATGTATATATGTAACTATGTAGATTGATTGATATAGAAATAGAGATATATGTGTGTGCAAATACATATATATATGAAAATCACAAAGAAACTGTTATAATAAAAACCAGGATGGTTAAATTTCAAACCAGTGAGGGAAGAAAAGGGGTATAGAAATGTATTATATGAATAAATAACAGGAAGTGTGAAAAACAAAGTATAAAACAAAATGAGAGAGGATTAGCTGTGAACATACAGTTGTGACTCTGGTTTGTAGAGCAAGACACAATTTGAGAATCATGTTTCTGAAAAAGAAAAGCATATAAACTTTGTTTACACTCCATTCCTAGCTCACAGAACAGAGTTTAACCTAAACTAGTGCTCAGTGATTCTTGAATTGGATATAAATAAAAAGCCAAACCCTGACAATTTTCCATAGAATTTTTTTTTTGCATTTACATGCATTTTAAGATTTGATTTACTGATATTTTGTGACGTTTAAGGCATCTATTGAGAGCTAAGGCTGGCCTAGAATTTTCCTTCTTTGTATTGCTATTTTTAGCTTTTGGTATCAAGGTTATAGCCATCATATAAACTGATATTGGAGTTACCTTCTTTTCTGTTCTCTGGAAAAAATCTGTATAATAATGCAACTATTTATTCCTTGAAAGTGTAGTAGAATTTTCTAGTAAAACAATGGGGCTTTGTTTTGTCTGCGAGGGTAGATTTTTAAGGAATAATAACTCAAGTTATTTAATCGTTGTAGAACTTTCTACATAGTTTTTCTACCGTAGGTTTTTTAATCAATTTTTAGTTTTATTTTTCTAGCAAATTTGCCTATTTCATCTAACTTGCCAAACATGAGCCATTAATTTATTCAAAATTGTCTCTTACAGTTTTAATTACAACTGTAATTTTGTGTCTTTTCATTGTCAATATTATTTATTTGTGCTTATTCTCTTTTCTTCTTGAGTAGCCTTACCAGAAGTGTGTACATTTTTTCCCAAATGAACCACATACTCCTTGGCTTTGCTATATCTTCATAATTAATTATTTGAGTTCTATTTCATTAATTTCTGCTTTTATTTTTATTTGATTATTTTATTTCCTCTACTTTTTCTCCAATTCTTAAATTATGTGCTTAGCTCCTTGTCAGTTATTTCCTATGTTCTGATACATTATTTAAAATATAAATTTCCTTTGAAATATTCTTCAGAAAAATCCATGATGTGCTCTGTAAGATATTTCATGAGGCGCATGAAAGATATTTCAGTATAGTAGATTTTCTAATTTCTATTTTTTTAGAGATTCCAAGATTTTACTGTCTTTAGTTCTCTGGTTTCTAACTTAACTGCACTGTGATCAGAGAACATGGTTAAAATCACAGTACTTCAGAGAAACATTTAGAGAATTGCTTTTTGGACAAAGTGGAGTTCAGTGGCCAATTTTTATAAATGTTTAATGTACAATTGAAAAAGAATGCTTATTTCCCAATTATTAGGTGAAGGGTTCCATATAGTTTTATGAATAATAAGAGCACATTACTTTTTCTATTCAAATTTGTTGGGCTGTTGAAAAATTAATTACTTAGAGATAAATTAATTAGAGAGATGTGTTAAAATCTCCCACCATGACTATATATTTATAACTTTCTCCTTTTTACTCTGTCAGTTTTTTCTTTGTGCATCTGAAACAGTATTATTGGGTTACAAGTTTGTAATTATTATAACTTCTTTTGAATTATACTTTTTGAATTCATTCCTTAATGACTTTAATACCTCATTATCTTTTGTTTTAGTGATTATATCACATACTTTTTCTAAAAAAATACAAAGTTGTATTTTATTTTATACAATTAAATGGATTTTTACTATTTAAAAAGGCATTTTTGTAAAATATATATTTAACTTAGAAAAAGCTTTTGAGAAAAACAAAATTCTATTCTAACATCTAGTGTCTTTGTCAGCTGGGGCTGCTATAACAAAATACCATAAACTGTGTGACTTATCAACAACAGAAATATATTTCTCACAGTTCTGGAGTCTAGAAGTCCAAGATCACAGTGCCAGCAGGGTCATGTTCAGGTAAAACCTCTTGCAGACAGACAACTTCCTCTTCTGTCCTCACATGGCAGAAAGAGGGTGAGCGCAATCTTAGAGTCCCTTTCATAAGGGCACTAATCTTATTTACGAGACTCTGCCCACATTATCTAATTACCTCCTAAAGGCCTCACCTCTTCATATCATCACATTGGGGGTTAAGATTTCAAAGATGAATTTTTGCAGGGGTGGGAGGGCATTCAGTCCACTGAGCTCTATGAATTCTCTCTCATTTGGTGTTAAGATTCAGTAGCAAGAAATAACAAATGGAACTCTGTGGACTTTTTAGATAGGATATCATGTTTGATGACCCTGCAAATGAATCTCAGCTTCATCTCAGTTATCACTCACAGACATTTGGGTGACTGGCAAAGGATAGCTTAATTTTTCACTCCTGTACCCCTTCCCCCAACAAGTTCTTTCATTCTGATGTTCTCATCCTGAAGTCCTTGTGATAGATTCTCACAGGACCCCTTCCCTTAAGTGTTAGGAAGGTGACTATTGTGAAGTTCATGGCATTGTTGTTGAAGCCATCATTCTGTCAGGAAGACTCCATGAAGACAGCTGACAACTGTCAGAGCAGTTTTTAGGTGTTCCTTTGCCAAAGCTTCTATTTATCTTGATCTGGGACATGAGTGTGTGTTAGCTTGTGACGGAATTTTACTTAAATTTGTTCACCTCGAAATTCAGTTCCTTCAAATGAAATACAACCCAGATCTACTAATTACTACCACAATTTTATGCTAAAGAAGAGACACAAAATGAAGATAAAGGATTAAGGAAGATATCAGAACTGGGGAAGTTGAGGTTCACTCAAGGGGTGAAGCAGCTTATGACCTCTAGGTTTGCTAATATATTTAGTTTTTCTCAAAACCTACATATCCTATTGGGAGTTGTAATTGGCAGCCTATGAAATATAACTTCAAGTGGGCCTGCCTATTAGCAACCGAAAAGTTGACAAGATAGTTTATGTTTTCTTCCTTCACTCAACAATGCCTTAAACCCATGAATTGGATAAACATTGTGTATTCATGCCCATACATGACTTAACAGGAATGCCGAGGGCCTAATGGGAGGAAAGGCAGAGAAAGGGAATAACGGCAGGGCGCTCAAACATAGTCTTGACCCACGTGAGTAGTTAGCCAAGGACCGGCCTTGCCAGAAACAGACCATGCCTTTCCCCTAAGCTTTCCAAAGGCTGCTCTCCCTCCCTGCTCACCTTTGATCTTTCTCACTGTGTACATTCATTTCTTAGTTGAATATGTATCGTTTCTCAATAGTTGGATCGCCATTTAGTATATATACATATATATATATCACTCATGTAAAATTGTTGCTTCCTTTTGACATATATTCTTATGGCACTAGGCTCACTAAGAATATTTTTATTGAGAAAGAAAGCAGAGAAGCAAACAGCCACGAATCGGGCAGCGGGGTTATCCCTGCCCCTGCAAACTACCGTGGAACCCACACAGCTCCAAGGACAGGAGATGTTATCTGACCACTTGGTATTCTGCTTGTGCTCTTCACCATGGAAGTGGGCCGCATTCATCTGGAGATTTGTCCCAAGAATAAGAAAACAATATTCAAAAACGTCACACATGTGCTAACAGTATTCATTTAAAACTGTTGCTTCATTTTGACATATATTCTTATCTTTGCTCTTTCTCTTATTCTTACAGTTTTCTATGGTTACGGTTAATATAATAACAATTCATTTCCTACTAGCCTAAGAGTTCAGTAATCTCATGGCACCCAAAGGAATACCTTAGAAAGTCCTGGGTCGCTGATCAATTGATTCTTGGTCTACATGAAGCCGATGCATAATCTAAAATGATTAAAATATGAGGCTTTTTTCATTTGATTGGGCTCCTTGTATAAGAGAACTGTAATTTTTCTATCAATAAGACTATTTTTAATTTCAAGCCATTGACATGGCAGCATTGTGAGGTTTTGCTTTCTTTCTTTCTTCCTTTGTTAACAAATTAATTACTTTATTATTTATTATTTTTGTGACCTGATCTTCCCTTGAAATTATCTGCTTTTAAAGCACTGCTTTGCCAGGATTATAATATTATTGTCCTGTCATATGAAATTTTGACTTTATCTGTTAACATTATTAAAAACTCACCACTGCCTTATTGTTATCATTATATTAGGGCCATCTAAGATATTTCATTTCCTAGGTAATGGGGACAGTTCTATGTAATTTGCTCTCTTCTTTAAGATATTTGGTTCATTTAATTATTTTGAAGTATATTAATGAAATCTCTTTCTATTTGGTTGTTTTGTGTAGCTCACCTTGAGCCCCTTTTCAATCTTATTACAGATGTGATTACTAGACCTGCTTTGAGTACGTTTTCTAGAATTATTTATATCACTGAGTGTGCCAGGGAAGTATATGTAGCCTAATGATCAGCAAGGGCTGTTGCAGATGTCAGCTATTTTTGGAGGCTATAATGAAAACCTCTTTTAAGATCATGAGTTCAGATCGAATGTTCTAATATAACACTTTATGTTTCTATACTCTTTCTTCTTATAAATAAGCATGAAATTTCATTGACAACAAAGACTTTCTAAGTCTTATTTCATTCATAATATGTCCATTATATAACATAATATCAACCTGTGTCTTTAAAGGTTGAAATCAGCATAGGGTATAGACACTGCCACTGGGCAGTAGTGGCGGTTGGTCACACTTCATTAAAGCCAGTGACGGCTTTTGTTGATTCCATGGGTGGTTGCTAGTTGGTAGGTAAAGGCCTCCAGGTGATTAACGATCTTGATCAAGGACCTAGTAATGATCCTTCAAGTTAGAGTCCTTGCTAGTAGGACACTCTCTGTGACAGGTTGTGTTGAATGATGTCATATAGAAACACATCAAGTACAATAATTACCATACATGACTAATTCCTCCTATTGAAGTGTAGTGTCTCAGATTATATAAAAATCTACTATTTACAATCTCAAACTATAGGAAATTTTGAAAATTCAATGGCAGGAAGCATGATTTAAATATTCACCACAATATGTGTATATCAGACTTGCTTTAACACAATATCTTCTCACTGAAAAAATAGGTGTTCAATACAGATTTGACACAGTGAATAAATGAATGTGTGAGTGAATAAAAACTACACTATGATCTTTGTTCCAGATTTGTTAAAATATAATTGGCATATAACATTGTGTATCTTTAAAGTGTACAATGTGATGATTTGATATGGACATATATTGAAAAATGATTGTGATGATAAGGTTAGTTAACACATCCATCACCTAACATTGTTACCATTTTTTATGTGGTTAGAATTTCTAAGACCTACTGTCTCAGCAACTCTCAAGTCCACAATGCAGTATTATTAACTATAGTCACCATGATGTACATTAGGTTCCCAGAACTTACTCATCTTATAACTGAAAGTTTGTACCCTTTGACCACTTTTACCAATTTCATGACCCCCTTCTCTGGCAACCAACAATCTACTATTTTTTTATGAGTTCAGTATTTTCAGATTCCACATATGAGTGAGATCATACAATGTTGACTATTATGTTTGACTTATTTTAGTTAATATAATGCCCTCAGTGTTCATCCACATTGTCACAAATGATAGGATTTCCTTCCTTTTTGTGACTGAATGTTCATACATATATACTGAGTGTTTTATATGTGCATGTGTGTGTGTGTGTACATGCACCTACTCTTTATCTATTGACAGACACTTATGTCATTTCCATGACTTGGCTATTGTAAATAATGCTACAGTGAATGTGGGAGTGCAGATATCTCTTGGAATTAGCAATTCCATTTCCTTCCGTTATATACCCATAAATAGGATTGCTGGATTGCATGGTAGTTCAATTTTTAATCTCTTGAGGAACGTTCATACTGTTTTCCATAGTGGCTTGGCCAATTTACATTTCCACCAACAGTGCACAGGGGTTTCCTTTCCTCCACATTCTCACTAGCATGTGTTATCTCTTCTCTTTTTGATAAAGCTGTTCTGAATGGTGTGAGGTCATTATCTTATTGTCATTTTGATTCGCATTTCCCTAATCCAATGATTAGTGATGTTGAGCATCTTTTCATGTACCTATTTGCATCATGTACCTATTTGCATCCTCTTTGGAAAATGTCTGTTCAGATCAACTGCCCATTTTTAATCTGATGAATCAGATTACTTCATTTTTTACTATTGAGTTGTATGAGTTCCTTATATATTTTGGGCTAGTAATTCTTTATCAGATATTTGCAAATATTCTTTCATTCTCTAGGTAGAGTTTTCATTTTGTCGATTATTCCTTTTGCTGTACAGAAACTTTTTAGTTTGGTATAGTCCTACTTGTTTATTTTTGCTCTTCTTTAACCTGAGCTTTTGGTGTCAAATCTAAAAAAAGTTATTGTCAAAATCAATGACAAGAAAGTTTCCCCTATATTTTCTTCTAGGAGTTTTTATGGTTTTAGATCTAAATTTGTCTTAATTCATTTTGAGTTTTTTTTTGTGAATGGCATAAGACAGGGATCCAGTTTCATTCTTTTGTATATAGGTATTCAGTTTTCCTCACACCACTTACTGCAGAAACTATCCTTTTCCCATCAAAAATTCTTGTTTCTTTTGTCAAAACTGACCACATATACATAGATTTATTGCTGGGTTTTCAGTTCTGTTCCATTATTCTATATGTCTGTTTTTATGCCAATATCATACTAGTTTGATTACTTTAGATTTGTAATATAGTTTGAAACCAGGAAGTGTGATGCCTCCAGCCTTCTTATTCTTTTGTAAGATTGTTTTGGGGTCTTTTGTGGCTCACACAAATTTTAGAACTGTCTTTTTTTCTATTTCTGTAAAAAAATTGCCATTGAAACTTTGATAGGGATTGCACTGAATTTGTAGATTGCTTTGGGTAGTATGGACATGTTAATATTAATTCTTGTAATCCATGAACATGGAATATCTTTCCATTTATTCGTATCGTCTTTAATTTTGTTCATCAGTGTTTTATGGTGTTCTGTATACAGTTCTTTCACCTCTTTGGTTAAATTTTTTCCTATGTATTTTATTATTTTTTTATGTTACTGTAAATAAAACTGTTCTATTAATTTCTCTTTCCTATATTTGATGCTGGTGCATAAAAATGAAACTGCTTTTTATATGTTCATTTTTTATTCTGAAACTTACTGAATTCATTGATTAGTTGTAAAAGCTTTTTGGTAGAGTCTTTAGGGTTTGTATGTAAAATATCACATTATCTGAAAACACAATTTTACTTCTTCCTTTCTTGTTTCAATACTTTTTTAAATTTCTTTTTCTTGCCTGGTTGCTTTGACTAGGAACTCTATTACTATGTTGAATAGGAGTGGTGATAGTGACACCCTTGTATTGTTCCTGATCTGAGGGGAAGTGTTTTCACTTTTTCACTCTTTAGTATGATGTTAGCTGTGTCTGTGCCATATATAGTCTTTATTATGCTCATTCTATACCCAATTTGATGGTTTTATCATAAAAGGATATTAAAATATGTTGAATGCTTTTTCTGCATTGAGATAATCATATGATTTTGACTTTTCATTCTATTAATGTGGTAAATCACATTTTTTATTTACATGTAACAAACCATTTTTGCATGCCAGGGATAAATCCCAGGGATCGTGGCATATTATTCTTTTACTGTGCTGTTAAATTTGGTTTACTAGTATTTTGTTGAATCTATGTTCATCAGGGATATTGTCTGTAATTTTCTTTTTGTAGCAGGTAACCAAAAAATATGATTATCTTCATATATGTGGACAAAGCCTTAGACAAAATTCAACACACATTCTTGATGGAAACAATGAAATAGGAATTAATAAATACTTTCTTAACATAAAAAATGTGTATCTTCCTCAATTTACAATGGGTTGTTACATCATGATAAATCTGTTATAAACTGAAAATATCATAAGGGGAAAATGCATTTAACACACCTAACCTACCAGATGTCATAGCTTAGTCTTGCCTACCTAAACATTTTCAGAACACTTACATTAGCCTACAGTTGGCAAAATCATCCAACACAAAGCCTATTTTATACTAGTGTTGAAAATCTCATGTAATTAATTCATTGAATACTGTCCTGAGAGTGCAAAACAGAATGGTTTATGAGTGCAGAATGGCTGTCAGTGTATTAGTGGTCTGCCCTTGTGATCAAGTGGCTGCCAGGGAGCTGGGCTGAGTGCCCTGCCAAGCATCAGAGAGAGAAGATCAGACTGCATAGCACCATCCAGGGAAGAGGCAAATTCAAAATTCAAAGTATGTTTTTTTCTCAATGCATGGCACTTTTGCACTACAATAAAGTTGAAAAACCACAAGTTGAACCATCCGAAATTGGAGTTGTCTGCATGCCTTCATCTTAAAAGCATCATCTTATTTAATGGAAGATCACTAGAGGGCTTGCACTGAGGTCAGATACAAGGCAAAGGGGTTGGGCTGGTGCATATGAGATGAGAAGATTGCAGTGGATTTGATCTGGTCTGCCCTTCTGAGGAACTCAGCCGGCTGGCCCCAGCCAGGCCTCCACCTCAGCTCCTCATCAACCTCACTGCTTTGTCCTGGGCAATGTTCCCAGGATCGCTGTGGAGCAGGGTCAGCTCCCCCTCCCTGTGGTGACCCCCTTGTGCTCCTTCCCAGGAGAGTCTGGCAGCTTCAGTCTCTCTCAGCTACCTGGAGTCTGTCTGGGGGAAGCTCAGGAAGGGAATGAGGGAGTCTCTGCGCACACTAACTGCCACGGGAGGCGTGTGCTGAACTGAGTGACTGCTGTTTCTGGTCCACTAAGTCATAAGCAAGTCTCTCTGCCCCAAGATGTCCTCACCAACCCCTCTTGGTGGTCCTGCCACCATTCCTCTGCTCCTCACTCGGGACCTTGAGAAGGAATCTAGGTACAAGAGAATTTCTGCCTTTCTTGCACTTGCTCTTTACCCAGAAAGTTGAAGAGCTTGTTGCTCCCTGTAACTGGCTTATGGAAGCTTTGGCTCTGACTACCTCTCTCCTGCTTCTCTGACCTGCTTGATACAGTTAACCTCATTCTTGAATAACAAGTCACATGACCATGACTTCATGGCAAAAGGGCCATAGGAGGGAAAGGAAAAACCAAAAACTTACAGGAATTACTGATGAAATTACTGAAGATGGGAGAACCAATTTCACAGAACAGCTGGTAGAGCTGCAGAAGAAAAGCCAGCAGACACAACCATGAGATACCTACAAAATGTATCAGGCAGGGAGGGCCTACCACAAGCTGTAGCCTACGCTCTAAAGTTCAGTGCCATACCGCTGTATCCAACCAGTGACATTTAAGACCAGGGAAGAATTTTAGATCTTCTTTTGTGTTTGAAAGCACAGGGCTAAGAGGTTTTGCTTCACATCCTAGCTCATCATAAATTCATTGCCCAGCCTTGATTAAGTCACTTAACCTATGCAAACAATTCACTTGCCTAGGTCTTGGGTTGTAAAGATTGAATAAGAAAAAATGTGAATACTCTTTGAAAACTATTCAGCATTATGCTAAAGCCAACATTTATCAAGAACAGCACAAGAGAACACAGATTCACACCTTCACATCTGCAATATACAATGTGCATTGTGGTGTTTCTGCACTTGAGTCAAACCCAGCTAAACAAATTAATAATATCCTGTATTATCCTCTCTTCTACTAATGCTGAGGACTGCACAAGGAAAGTTTAAGTGATTTATTAGATACTACTAACAAATGGATGATACTAGTAAGCAGACAATAGAAAATAAAATTGTTGCCAATAATTCTTTTACTTTTTTGACAAACACAACTTGATCACTATTCTTTTTAACTTTGGCACTAGTTTCATTAAAAAATTCACAGCCTAGAAGGGGAGCCTATTACATTAATAAACACAACCACAATTGACGAATAAATTACAAGTGGTAAATCTGTAATTAGAAATACAGAATACCTACCTTGAAGAAGAAAAAGTAAAAGACTCCTAGGCTACACACTGTGAATACAATCATATTCAGTGTAGAAGGTAAAAGTAGCCAAAGTATACATAATAAGTAAGACATTAGGAAATTTTATGTTTTTTTATTCTATGAGCTATGAATCTTACTTTTTGAAAATTAGAGAATCAAAAATAAAACAAGTTGCATATAACACTTAAAAGTCCTCTCTCAACTTACTGATAGCTTAGCTACACAAAAAAAATTCAGCTTTATTATTATTGTTATATTTTTGCTAGATTCTCATTAAAGTCTATTTTTGAAACAGAAATTATATACACTGTGTGTAGCCTGGGAACCTCAAAGCACTCTCCCCAGGGACCCAGGTCCCACATCTCTCTTTGTCTGCATCCTGTCTTGACTTCCCGCTGTGGTCCCTCAAAGTGTGCCAGGTCTTCTGTCCAAGACCTGTGAGTAATAAACTCCATTTCACTTTTTCTTGTGGTCTGTTGCTGAACCGTGTCCGACCATCCGCCATCAGGCATGCTGTACACCACTTAACAAATGTCAATTTGACAAATACGTGACGTGTAATGACTGATTGAAACACCTGGAAAAAAATCTGTTTTGAATATTAATTACAGAATTTTTATGAAACATGTACAAGAAAATTCAATTTACAGTATTTTTTAGATAAAAATGAAGATTTGACTTTTTAGTTTTGTATACATTGTCTGTTCTCTTGAATCATCAAATTATTACTCAGAGACTCAAATCAGCTCATGATCATTCTCTCAAAGACACATTGCACTTAAGTTACCTACGTCATAATTCCAACTCCTGCATCTACCAGATTGATCACCTTAAGAAAATTGATCTCTGACCCTCAGTTTCAAGATGAAATGGAATTAATAATGCCTAAGTCTCAGTTGTTGCAGTATTATAGACTCCACTGAGTTAATAACAGTACCTTAATTCCCTTAAATATTTCATCAAATCCTAATTAGTCAATCCCCTTAATCAAGTGCAGTGAAAGCCCATACAGTACCTGGTACATTGTAAGTTCTCAACAACATGAGACATGTTGCCAGGACAAAGCTGACAGCACCATTTTAACTCTCAAGACGGACCTCTTCTTTATTATCTCACCTGTACTTTTAATTCCGGTTTTCTTTATAGATTACTAAAACATTAGAAAAAATTCAGCTTCTGTGTCAAATTATAATTGTATAGATATTTAAAATGTTAACAAATGCCCAAGTTGGCAAGTATAGAAGATAAAATTATAGAATTTTAGAACAAATCAGGCCATTTTTATTATCATCGCCAAATTTCATGCCAGTTCTAAGCTTTAATTCAGCTCAGCTAAACATCTGCTAAGGATACACAATGGAATGACCCTAAATCAATCCATTAATTATATTGTGAATAATCAACTCCTACATTGGCATTATAAGCTGAGGGGGAGATGGAATTTTGGCATTCTTGTTTTTGGTCATGAAAGTCCTGGCCTATAACAACAATCAAGTAGCAGACTTTTATTTAAGCTAAATGCAGATACAGTTCTTCACATGCTTTACGGTCCATGTAAACATGAATACAAGAGGAAAACATTATTCAGAAACCAAATTAAAATCTGGCTTGTTCCTCCAAGCCTTGCTCTCCCCCAGTACATGCGGTCTAAGCTCTCTCCCAACTCCCATCCCATAATAATTATTTTGCCATGTGCATGAAGCCTGAAGACTGCAGACTTTGTAACGTCCTTCTCCCAGGTCTGTGCTTCAAGCCTGTTCTTCCTCATCCACAGATGACTAAGCACACGGCTCATTGCTCTGTGCTCACACGGAGTGTGGTAAGGTCATGTAGCTGCCAGCCGCCCTGCCATGGCTACAAGCCCTAACACTCCCCAGGGGGAATTCAGTGACAATCACCAGGGTCCCTGCTACTGCCAGATGTGTGCATGGCTATGTTTTCACTATGCATGAGGACAGCAGATGTAGTAGTAGCTACCAAGACCAAGAAAATAACTTAATTATTCACCTAAAAAATTACATCCGTCAGTCACTAAACCCTTGGGATATAGCAGTGAAAAACTGGACATGTGTCTTTTGCCACGGAGCTTACGTTCTAGAAAGGAATAAATAAACAAATATTTAATAGGTCAGGTGGTGTCACAGAGTATGAGTAAATCAATGTGGTGAAAGGGACAAGGGAAGATTGTGTTAGGGCAGGATTATCAAGGAAGGTGACATTCTGGCAAGGACATGGGTCAAGTGAGTCACATGGACATCCAGCAGGAAGAGTGTGTGCCCGGCAGAGGGAAACCAAGTGCAAAATCTTGAAAGCTGCAGTCTGCTGGGTTGTTTAAGGAGAGTTTGCAAGGCCAACATAGCCAGAGTAGGGTGTGTAGAAGCTGGTGGGAGATGAAGCCACGTCACACTGGGCACCATAGGCCAAGGTAAGAACTTTAGGCTTACCTGGAGTGAGATAGGAAATCTGTCAGAGCCACATTTTGAGCAGAGAGGTGATATGATTGGACTTAAGTCTTAAAAGAAGCTCTCTGGCTGTTACATGAAGAATAGATTATTAGGGGCAAAAGGTCACCTGACTCATTATAGTCACACCTCCCATGGCCTTCAATGATGGGTCTCTACATGCATCAGCATGTTTATATGTGCTTTACTCACCAAGTTTACCGAAAGCTGCGTGCCGGGCATCATGCTACACCCTAGGCCATAATGGCGATTCAGCCACAGTTCCTGCTATCTAAGGATTTATAATTTAATGGAAGACATGGACACAAAAAAACCACAGCACACAGAATATAAGTGCTATAATAGAGGGTTTACCAAATATTATTACAGGAATAATCATTTCTATTATGATTCCTTTCTATTCTAACAATTTCTGTTACTCCATTGAGGTGTAGATGAGGAAAACCAGGGCTCTGCACCATGATCAGTCAAAAAGGAACAGAAAGGGAGAGAAGATGCCAGTGTGTTCCCAAGTACACATGGAATACAGCCATGCAGACTTTACCTGAAAATACCTGTGCATATTTGAAGCTGAATACCTATTCAAAAATAATAGAGGCATGATGAAAATATACAGAGAAGTAAAAAAGAAAACACAAGGCTGAAGGCCTTGAGGGAGAACAAATCGATGCCCCACTTTCCTGAAGGAGCTGGAGAAAGGTTTTAGAAAATAATTTATGTTCTAAAATGTCCTGGAAGACCTCTATGAAATAAGAATAAGCTCCACTGAAAATACAGGCAGAAATGACTAGACAGCAGACAGGTATTACTAAATTACATCCAACCAGCTTAAAAGAGTAAATGCATCTTTGCAAGACTTCATTGACCTCAAGTCACTAGGGATGAATGAAGGACTCCCCAGCGACTGGAGGACAAAGCACAAGTGAGGCGGGGCCCAGGGCACAGCTAACACAGTTTATGACATGAAAATCTGAAAATAGAGAGATGGACAAAGACATGCCAGGGAACTGCAATAAAGATGAAAATTGGTTTGGAAAATAATGAATATTTGAAAAAATTAAAGATAAGGTTAAAGTATTAAGTGTGATTGAGGACAAATGCTTTATACTGATAAAAAGTATACTTCATCAAGCAGTCAAAAAACTTTTGGGATGAACAAAATAGGATTGAAATATATAAAGCAAATATGTTCAAAAATACAAAAAGAAACGACAAAACCAGTATTAAGGAAGAAGAAAAAATGATCTCTTTAAGAAAACAGCAACTCAAACTGAAAAAAAATAACAATATAAAGAATTTGAATATCATAAATATCCAGCTTAATATGATAGATATATATAGAATTGTGTACCAAACAAATTAAAAATGCACATTCTTTTCAAACACCATGGAACATTTACAATAATTAGCCAGATGTTAGATTACCAAGAAATTTTTTAAGAAGTCCCTAAAGCATAAATTACACAGCCCAAGTTCTAATTACAATGTCACAAAACCAGACAGTAAACAATAAAAAGCTAGCTCCAAAGAAACTTTCCACTCAGAAATGTTAAATCACTCTTCTAAATAATTCAAGAGAAAGATAAACTCAAAATTAAAGACTATTCAGAAATGAGTGAGACTAAGATACCATATATGGAAACATAGAATTTGAACAAAGCACTAATCAAGTAAAAGTTGACTATGAAGGTATTTATCAGAAATTGAGAAAAATAGGAAATAAATGAGTGAAAGAGTCAGTGCAGTTGGGTAGGAAAACCACAGCAGTCTAAACCCAAAGCAAGGTGCGTTAGCTTGGGGAAGGGGGGGAAGCTTTGGAGTCAGACTGTCTGGGATGGAATCCTGCTTCCACCCCTCTCCACCCTGGGCCTCCACGGAGTTACTGGGCCTCTCTGTGCCTTAAGCCGTCAGCAAACCAGGGGCTCTCAGTTTTGTTAAAGGATTAAATGCAGTTGAACAGGTGAAATTCATAGGAGAGTGCCGGACACATAGTAAGCATCAAAAAACACAAGCTTATTTTATTTTATTTTATTTTTTTAATATAATTTATTTTATTATCATTAATCTACAATTACATGTGCAATATTACGGTTATTAAACTACCCCTTCATCAGGTCCCCCCCACCAACCCCATTACAGTCACTGTCCATCAGCGTAGTGAGATGCTATAAAATCACTACTTGTCTTCTCTGAGTTGTACTGCCCTCCCCGTGCCCCCCCAACATTACATCTGCTAATCGTAATGCCCCTTTTTCCCTCTTATCCCTCCCTTCCTGCCCATTTTCCCCAGTCCCTTTCCCTTTGGTAACTATTAGTCCGTTCTTGGGTTCTGTGAGTCTGCTGCTGTTTTGTTCCTTCAGTTTTTTTCTTTGTTCTTATACTCCACATATGAGTGAAATCATTTGATACTTGTCTTTTCGGCTTGGCTTATTTCACTGAGCATAATACCCTCTAGCTCCATCCATGTTGTTGCAAATGGTAGGATTTGTTTTCTTCTTATGGCTGAATAATATTCCATTGTGTATATGTACCACATCTTCTTTATCCATTCATCTACTGATGGACACTTAGGTTGCTTCCATTTCTTGGCTATTGTAAATAGTGCTGCAATAAACATAGGGGTGCATCTGTCCTTTTCAAATTGGGCTGCTGCATTCTTAGGGTAAATTCCTAGGAGTGGAATTCCTGGGTCAAATGGTATTTCTATTTTGAGTTTTTTGAGGAACCTCCATACTGCTTTCCACAATGGTTGAACTAATTTGCAGTCCCACCAGCAGTGTAGGAGGGTTCCCTTTTCTCCACATCCTCGCCAACATTTGTTGTTGTTTGTGTTTTGGATGTTGGCCATCCTCACTGGTGTGAGGTGATATCTCATTGTGGTTTTAATCTGCATTTCTCTGATGATTAGTGATGTGGAGCATCTTTTCATGTGCCTGTTGGCCATCTGAATTTCTTCTTTGGAGAAGTGTCTATTCATGTCCTCTGCCCATTTCTTAATTGGATTATTTGTTTTCTGTTTGTTAAGGTGCATGAGTTCTTTATATATTTTGGATGTCAACCCTTTATCAGATACGGTTTTTATGAATATATTCTCCCATACTGTACGATGTCTTTTTGTTCTACTGATGGTGTCCTTTGCTGTACAGAAGCTTTTCAGCTTGATATAGTCCCACTTGTTCATTTTTCCTTTTGTTTCCCTTGCCCGGGGAGATATGTTCATGAAGAAGTTGCTCATGTTTATGTCCAAGAGATTTTTGCCTATGTTTTTTTCTAAGAGTTTTATGGTTTCATGACTTACATTCAGGTCTTTGATCCACCTTGAGTTTACCTTTGTGTATGGGGCTAGACAGTAGTCCAGTTTCATTCTCTTACATGTAGCTGTCCAGTTTTTCCAACACCAGCTGCTGAAGAGGCTGTCATCTCCCCATTGTATATCCAAGGCACTTTTATCAAATGTTAATTGACTGTATATGTTTGGGTTAATGTTTGGATTTTCTATTCTGTTCCACTGGTCTGTGGGTCTGTTTTTGTGCCAATACCAAATTGTCTTGATTACTGTGGCTTTGTAGTAGAGCTTGAAGTCAGGGAGTGTAATTCCCCCTGTTTTATTCCTCCTTCTCAGGATTGATTTGGCTATTCGGGTCTTTTGTGGTTCCATATGAATTTTAGAATCATTTGTTCCAGTTCATTGAAGAAAGCTGTTGGTAGTTTGATAGGGATTGCATTGAATCTGTAGATTGCTTTAGGTAGTATAGCCATTTTGACAATATTTATTCTTCCTAGCCAAGAGCATGGGATGCATTTCCATTTGTTAGTGTCCTCTTTAATTTCTCTTAGGAGTGTCTTGTAGTTTTCAGAGTACAGGTCTTTCACTTCCTTCGTTAGGTTTATTCCTAGGTATTTTATTCTTTTTGATGCAATTGTGAATGCAATTGTTTTTCTGATTTCTCTTTCTGTTAGTTCATCATTAGTGTATAGGAAAGCAACAGATTTCTATGTGTTAATTTTGTATCCTGCAACTTTGCTGAATTCAGATATTAGTTCTAGTAGTTTTGGAATGGAATCTTTAGGGTTTTATGTACAGTATCATGTCATCTGCAAATAGTGACAATTTGACTTCTTCTTTGCCAATCTGGATGCCTTGTATGTCTTTGTTTTGTCTGATTGCTGTGGCTAGGACCTCCAGTACTATGTTGAATAACAGTGGAGAGAGTGGGCATCCTGTCTTGTTCCCGATCTTAGATGAAAAGCTTTCAGCGTCTCGCCGTTAAGTATGATGTTAGCTGTGGGTTTGTCATATATAGCCTTTATGATGTTGAGGTACTTGCTGTCTATACACATTTTGTTGAGAGTTTTAATCAGGAATGGATGCTGAATTTTGTCAAATGCTTTTTCAGCATCTATGAAGATGATCATGTGGTTTTTGTTCTTCTTTTTGTTGATGTGGTGGATGATGTTGATGGATTTTCGAATGTTGTACCATCCTTGCATCCCTAGGATGAATCCCACTTGATCATGGTGTATGATCCTCTTGATGTATTTTTGAATTCGGTTTGCTAATATTTTGTTGAGTATTTTTGCATGTACGTTCATCAGGGATATTGGTCTGTAATTTTCTTTTTTGGTGAGGTCTGCCGGGTTTTGGTATTAGAGTGATGCTGGCTTCATAGAATGAGTTTGGAAGTATTCCCTCCTCTTCTATTTTTTGGAAAACTTTAAGGAGAATCGGTGTTATTTCTTCTCTATATGTCTGGTAGAATTCAGAGGTGAATCCATCAGGCCTGGGGGTTTTGTTCTTGGGTAGTTTTTTGATTACCAATTCGATTTCGTTGCTGGTGATTGGTCTGTTTAGTTTTTCTGTTTCTCGCTTGGTCAGTCTTGGAAGGTTGTATTTTTCTAAGAAGTTGTCGATTTCTTCTATGTTTTCCAGCTTGTTAGCATATAGATTCTCATAATATTCTCTTATGATTCTTTGTATTTCTGTGGGGTCCGTCGTGATTTTTCCTTTCTCATTGCTGATTGTGTTTATGTGTGTAGATTCTCTTTTTCTCTTAGTGAGTCTGGCTAGAGGTTTATCTATTTTGTTTATTTTTTCAAAGAACCAGCTCTTGGTTTTATTGATTTTTTCTATTGTTTTATTCTTCTCAATTTTATTTATTTCTTCTCTAATCTTTATTATGTCCCTCCTTCTGGTGACTTTGGCCTCATTTGTTCTTCTTTTTCCAATTTCAGTAATTGTGTCTTTAGACTATTCATTTGGGAATGTTCTTCCTTCTTTAAATAGGCCTGGATTGCAATATACTTTCCTCTTAGAACTGCCTTTGCTGCGTCCCACAGAAGTTGTGGCTTTGTGTTGTTGTTGTCATTAGTCTCCATACATTCTTTGATTTCTGTTTTGATTTGGTCGTTAACCCATTGATTAATTAGGAGAGTGTTGTTAAGTCTCCATGTATTTGTGAGCCTTTTTGATTTCTTTCTAAAATTTATTTCTAGTTTTATACCTTGGTGATCTGAGAAGTTGGTTGATAGCATTTCAATATTTTTGAAATTATTGAGGTTCTTTTTGTGGCCTAGTATGTTGTCTACTCTGGAAAATGTTCCATGTGTACTTGAGAAGAATGTGTATCCTGTTGCTTTTGGGTGTAGAGTTCTGTAGATGTCTGTTAGGTCCATCTGTTCTAGTGTGTTGTTCAGTGCCTCTGTGTCTTTACTTATTTTCTGTCTGGTTGATCTGTCCTCTGTAGTGAGTGGTGTGTTGAAGTCTCCTAAGATGAATGCATTGCTATTTCCTCCTTTAATTCTGTTAGTATTTGTCTCACATATGTTGGCGCTCCTGTGTTGGGTGCATATATATTTATAATGGTTATATCTTCTTGTTGGACTGACCCCTTTATCATTATGTAATGTCCTTCTTTATCTTTTGCTACTTTCTTCGTTTTGAAGTCTATTTTGTCTGATACAAGTACTGCAACACCTGCTTTTTTCTCTTTGTTGTTTGCATGAAATATCTTTTTCCATCCCTTCACTTTTAGTCTGTGTATATCTTTGGATTTGAGGTGAGTTTCTTGTAGGCAGCATATAGATGGGTCTTGCTTTTTTATCCATTCTGTTACTCTGTGTCTTTTCATTGGTACATTCAGTCCATTTACATTTAGGGTGATTATTGATAGGTATGTACTTATTGCCATTGCTGGCTTTAGATTCGTGGTTACCAAGGGTTCAAGGGTTGCTTCTTTACTATCTAACAATCTAATTTAACTTTCTTGTTAAGTTATTGTAAACACAGTCTGATGTTTCTTTATTTCTCTCCCTTCTTATTCCTCCTCCTCCATTCTTTCTATAATAGGTGTTTTATTCTTTGCCTTTAGTTAGTATTTGGATGGTCTGCTTTCTTTGCTATGATTTTATTTTCTCTGGTGACATCTTTTTAGCCTTAGGTGTGCTTCCATCTAGAGCAGTCCATTTAAGATATCCTGTAGTGGTGGTTTATGAGAGGCAAACTCTCAACTTTCGTTTGTCTGGAAATTGTTTAATCCCTCCATCATATTTAAAGGATAATCGTGCTGGATACAATATTCTTGGTTCGAGGCCCTTCTGTTTCATAACGTTAAATATATCATGCCATTCTCTTCTGGCCTGTAAGGTTTCTTTTGAGAAGTCTGATGATAGTCTGATGGGTTTTCCTTTGTAGGTGACCTTTTTTCTCTCTCTAGCTGCCTTTAATATCCTGTCTTTATCTTTGATCTTTGCCATCTTAATTATTATGTGTCTTGGTGTTGTCTTCCTTGGGTCCCTTGTGTTGGGAGATCTATGAGCTTCGGTGGACTGCGAGACTACTTCCTTCCCCAGCGAGGGAAAGTTTTCAGCAATTATTTCTTCAAAGACACTTTCTATCCCTTTTTCTCTCTCTTCTTCCTGTGGTACTCCTATAATGCGAATATTGTTCCGTTTGGATTGGTCACACAGTTCTCTTAATATTCTTTCATTCCTAGAAATCCTTTATCTCTCTCTGCCTCAGCTGCTCTGTACTCCTGTTCTCTGTTTTCTATTCCATTAACAGTCTCTCGCATCTCATCCATTCTGCTGTTAAGCCCGTCGATCGTTTGTCTGATTTCTGTATTGTCTTTCCTCAGTTCCCTCACTTCCTCTCTCAGCTCTTGCACATTTCTCTGTAGGTCCATCAGCATGGTTATGACTTTTATTCTGAATTCTTTTTCAGGAAGGCTGTGCATTTCCATCCCTTCAGTCTCCCTCTCTGGGGTTGTCTGGTTGATTTTGGTCTGAACCATATTCCTCTGTCTTTTCATGGCTGTATAATTTGGTCACTGATAGTTGCCACGTATGTCAGCTGGGCTCTTTAAGACCGCCTCTTGGGGTGCCGAGTCCTCTCGGGTGTAGCTGCATGCTGTGCGCTTTCCTGTGTATTCTCGTCTCTCAATTAGGAATAGATGTATTTGCTGTGTTTTCGTAGATAAATATAGTGTTGAGAGGAGATTTCTGCCACCCTGCTCACACCGCCATCTTCCCAGAAGTCCTCAAAAATGTTTTTGTTTTAATAGGTTATACACCTGCCATCTTGGGATCAGGAGCCGCCATTTTGTTCGCCTGCCATCTTGGGATCAGGACCACAAGCTTATTTTAAGAGGAAGACAGTATAACTCAATTAGTTAAGGACTCATTTTCTAGTGGCAGAGGTAGAACAAGGTCAGGTTCTATTTTCTGTAAATAAATGCCCTTTACCTCAATTTCAGATCCTCCAAGTATGCTGGGGTAGAGTGCACATTGATGGTATAAAAGTCCAGAAGGCTTCAGCAATGAAATCTTTCCTTTAGGGAGACATTAATGCTAATTCTGTACAAAGTCTTTCACCGAATAGGCAATGAGCATACAATTTTATGACAGCTGCGTAGTCTTGATCACAAAACTTGAACAGGGCATCACAAGAAAAACAATTAGGTTAAACCTCTTGTATGAACATAGATGCAAATTTCTTAAGCAAAGTATTTGCGAACCAAATCCAGTTATAAATAAAAGGATAATATGAGTGACCAAGTTGAACTTATTTTAGAAATGCAAAGTTGCCTTACATTGGAAAAAAGTATCAACCAATGCAATTCACAAAGGAGAAAACAAAATAGAATAAATTAAAATAAGATAATGGAAAAAATTCATGGGATCATCTCAATATATGCAGAAAAAAATATTTGAAATAATCCAACATTGTTGAATCAATTTTTTGATAATTAAAAACTCTAGAACTAGAATAGAGGGAACTTTCTTTAGTCTAAAAGAGCACAACTATAAAAACATACATAGTGGTGAAATGCTGAATACTTCTATTTGAGGTTGGAAACAAACTGGGAAGCCTACTGTTTCCCCTTCCATTCACCACACTATTGGAGATCTTAACCAGCAAAGTGAACAAGAAAAAGAAACCAGGTACATTGTTTAGAAATACAGAAATCTGATCACCATTTTGTGTAGATAATATAATTAGGTCCTTAAAAATCCAAAATAACCCACAAATAATTATTAAAATTAACATTGAGTTTAGTAGGGTTATTTTATATAAGGTTTATGCATAAAATTAAATTTCTTTCTTAATATCCAAAACAAAGGGAATATTTTTAAACTTTTCAAAATAATTTGAAATAAATCTAATGTAATTTATGCAAAATTTTTATACAGAAAATTATAAATATTGAATGAAATAAAAAGTAATATAGAATAGAGGATATACCATGTTCATAGATTGAAAGAAGCAATACTGTAAAGATGTTAATTCTCCCCAAAATGGACTTATGCATTAAATGAAATACCATTCAAAATTTTATAAAGGTCCTTTTGAGTTGGACGCTTGTTCTAAAATCTATATGGGATTTTGAAGGATTGAGAGTAGCCAAAAGAGAATAGGGCAGAAGGACTTGTTCTAATGGATACCAAGCTTTATTTTAAAACTATAGTAATTAAACAGAATGGTATTCAGTGCAGAGAAAGGCAGACCAGTAGGCTGGAAGTGAGCCCACAGATAACCCTACACACAGACACTTGATTTATGATAAAAATGATAATTTGAGACACTGCATATTCTCTTTTTGATAAACGGGGCCGGAAAATTCCTTATATGCATATAGAAAAACATGAAATAATCTGTAATTCACATCGATCATTAGATTTAACAATGCAGAAGTGTTCATGACCTTATCAAAAGCAGTTTTCATGGAGTGATGGGGACTGAAATCTGATTAGTATAGATTCAAAAAAGAATGAGGGAAGAGAAAATTGCGATAGAAAATGCAGGCAACTCCTTCCAGGAGTTTTGCTGTAAATAAGAATAAAAAAAATTACAGTGACAAAAGTGGCATCGAGAGTTTTGTTTTTATTGGTGGAAGAGATAACAGTATATTTAAGCTGGTGGGAGCTATCCAAAAGAAAGGAAAAATATCTGGTAGAAAAGAATACCTGATAAAGGAATCTGATAATAGGTATTATTAAACAGAGGGAATAAGGAGCTAAATTTTAGAGGAATGTCCCATGAGTCAGTAGATGACAGTAACAATGAAGATGGGTGCTTAATACAGTCTCATAACATAAGATTCAAATTTGCTATGTTTTAGTGAGAAATTTCATCTCTGGGACCAATGATGAAAAGGACATGGAAGGAAGTCTCATCCTTGACAGGGAAAGGGCAAAATAGGAAATATGCAACAGCCACTGGTCCAAAGATTTTTTAAGTCCTACGATCAGCATGTGGTCTGCCTTCCATGTATGGCAAACAATAATGTTACACATCTTAAGCTGTGCTAAACATGAGCTTCTGTCTTTCCAGCTTTCAATATCAGTTTCCCTACCAAATTTGCCCAACCACTAAGACAATGCCACGTAGTTTGGGGTTTCTTACTGCAGCACCTTACTTTAAAGTACCCATTTCTTTATATGTTCAATTAATACTTGCCGCCATAAGAAATTCTAAAATCTCAGGAAGTTAAACCTATGAACATTTTTTTTTTGCTTAGACAACAATCCCATGTATTCCTGGTTGAAATGCACCACAAAACAATTCAAACACAAGACTCCTTTCAGGGAGTGGCTCAGCCACCTTTACCATGAGAGCTCATGAGGTCATGCTTAGGGTTGTCTTCATTTTGCTTAGTAAGAAAAGAAAATGGGATGAAGGGGCAAATATGGGAAGATCTGCAGGTCATGCTCAGAACTGATGATCGTCACGGTGCTCACAGCCCACTGATAGAAACCTGCCTGTGGCCACATCATACCACAAGTGGGCACGAGAATGTAGTCTGGTTTCTACAGGAAGAGGAGAAGGGTTTGCTCACTAGGTAACAGTTTCTGTCACACTACTGTCTGTATTTTAGAAAATAAGAACTATGCAATGGGACTTGTGCTTCCACCTATGGATATTAAGAATAATGAGGCTTATGTGTAGAAATATACCCATAGATAGAGGAATCATTGAATTTACTCTCCAAACGAGATATTTTTGACAGTGGAAAACTGTCTACAAATAATTCAATTTATACAATTTTTGAAATATTCATATATTGACCAACAAATTGTGTTACTATATTGGTGACCATATAGAATAATTCTGTTGAAAAACTTAAAAATTATTTTAAATAAATTGTTTTCTGAAAATAAAAATCATTCTAAAGACAATGTTTTGAAAACTTCATATAGATTGTCTGAGGCTTAAGAAATTACAAGCAGAAAAATTACTGTTGCTACATATTCACGTAAGGTACCTATTTCTATATTTTCACATGCCTAAGTTTCTTAATAATATTAGCATCTACTCTAGTGTCACTAGTTTTTCCTGAAAAATGTATTTTTCAATGTGATCTAACTTTTTAATGTTTTCATAAAATTGCCTGAACTCTCATTTGAAATTGTCTTTTTTAGTAAGTGCATTTAAAATTGTCACCCTCTCAACAGGCTCTTCTACACAGACCATAATATTTTTAATTAGAAAATAATATCTACAAGTGCTTAGATGCCTGTTAAACTCAAAGCAAATTCTGCTAAATAGAGAAGATGTGAAAGTCTAGTTTTTGCATTGAAATATGTATTTGAACTCACATTTTTTATAGACATTTTCTGCTTGCATTCAGAATACCTTTTCCCAACAACTGTTTTATAAGACAAAACTCATGGAACTTATCACTACTTAAGATTCTTTTAAATGTTTCATGAATTTAGATGCTACAAAACCTCAGTTTCATGCCATTGGTAAAGAATGCAATTTATCCAATTTGAATAAGAGTTCCAATATTGGATTCTTCCCTCCCACAGAAAAATTCTAAAATGCCATTGCATTTAGAATTATATAGAACTTCAAAATTATATCTTTTGTAATGTTTGAAGATTTTTCATTTATTTATTCACTTGCTCTTTTCTTTTTAGGTGTAAAATGCAACGGGTTCCTGTTCGTAAGCTTTGTTTTTAGTAATTACAGTTGACTTAAACATCCAAAGTATTTCCATATTTTGAATAAATATTCCCAATTTATTTTGAATAAAATGCCACTAATGTTTTGATATCATGCTTTCCCAGGTCTCTCGTTAAGTCTTCCCAGGACCGGGAATAGACATTCTGTATATAAATAGTACTCCTCTTTGCCCTCTGCCCTGGGCCCCTTGACTATCCTTCCCATTTGTGGCAATGTGTGGAAAGCATAGGTATGACCAACATCAAAGAGATGACATTCCAGGGATGGAGTGATAATTGCCTGAAGTGCTCAAAAGGAGACACGGTTGGTAGGTGTGCTGTTCTTTGTGCATACTCTAAAATTCCAAGTGGCAAATATACGTGACCAGGGAATCCATTACAGTTTCTTTCTTACTTGGATGAAGTTGCATTTGTGTATCAAAGCACAGCAACCACCTTTGAGAAAGTCACTGGAATCGAGTTTTCATGCTGACAGCATGAAAACAGCTTTAGATAACTGGGCTTAGGGAACTGTGGTATGTTTCACCAGAAGCAGGTTCCAAAGAGCTTGAAAGCGAAGTCTGCAATTGAGCTTTCAAATGAGACTGAAGTCCTGGCTGGCATCATGATTTCAGCCTTTGAGGCTCCGAGCAGAGGACACAGCTAAGCTGTGCCAGACTCCTGACTCACAGAAATGGTGAGATAATACATGTGTGTTGTTGCAAGCTGCTACATTATTGGTAATTTATTACGTAGTGATAGATTATTAGAAAAACTCAGAATTGTCCCATACTGCTCTCTCTCCTTACCCCTATAATCCTCATCTGACATTGCAATTAAATCTAATATTTCCATTTTTGTTCATTTAGCAATCCACTTCCCTCTATCTCTGTTGTTATTTTTTAACACACACCATCACCACCTCTCATCTGGATTACTATAAAGTTATTCTAACTGATTTCACCACATTTAGTCTTGTCTACACTAAAGAAAGACTGATTTTTTAAAAAACGATTTGAAAAATCCAATTGTCTGCTTAAAATTCTTTCAATTTTTTTCTCATCAAAGCTACTCTTCAGTGAAAACTTATGTGAAAAGCTGTGATAAAACCATTATGTATAGCATTCTAATTAATCCTGACAATTCCAGGAAATAGGTATTATTATCTTAATTTTTGAAAGAAAGGACCTGAGCCTTACAGAAATTAAATAACTTGACACAGGGTTGCACAGTTATTGAGGGAAAGCCAACCCTGACATCTTTCAGTTTCTTTAACCTTCTCCTACCTGCCAGAATATTTGCTTTGCCCAGAAAATCTCAGCCATCTGCTCTCACCCTCCCCTCTTTTTATCCTGGGGAACTCAGATTAAAATTTCTTTCTCCAAAATGCCTTCCCTGAACTTCTGGACTACATTAGAGCTCCCTGTTGTGTACTTGTAATTGCCTTTCTTAACTATCTCCATGCAGTCTTATGATCAAGTGATCTCAATCACTATAATTTTACCTAGTTTACAGCAACTTGTTATTATAAGAAGTTGGAAATAGAATGCACTGCATTTTTTTATTTCCACAAACTGTGATAATTCAGCAAATCTTCAAATATTATTTATTCTTGAGGATGCTGCCTATGTAATTGTGTTCTAAAAAAAATTCATTATGATGATATGATTAAACATCTGGAAATACAAACAAAAGCATCTTTTGGGTATTCTGCTCAGCAAAAAATAATACACTCCCTGTAAAAAATAACATGTCACTTCCTCAAGCTGAAATGTGGAGTCTCACTTTTCCTGACCCAAATAGACTGGACTAATGTTCTCATAAGAAACTTAGGCAGCCAAAGACCCCTTGCTTTGGCGCTGTTGTGAACAGTATTATTCCACTTTAATAGATGTGTTGTCTGTGGAACATTCTAGAACCATATGAACCACTCAGACAAATGATAAAGATTAAAAGTTATTATAGTTACTTTTAGAGGCATAGATGCATCTTTAGTAAAGACAGCATACACATCAAAAATAGTCTTAGAATAATCTCTTAACTTTTTCATAGAGAGAATTGCTAAGGAGGAAAATAAAGAATTGTAGGCACAATCTTTTTAAGCATTTATATTTATCCAGCAAAAAATACAGATGGGAAGGAAGACAGAGGAATGTAAAGGTTGAAAAATTGTAGACAGTGCACAATATGTTCCTTTGGTGTGTATATGCAGACTCATCTCTACCAAATATCTACTTTAAAATCACAACCCCAGACAACTTTTTGATAGCATGCTAAAGAATGGTTTGGTACTCGCTCTGTATTAGAGCAGATGCAAAAAACAGAAAATGCATTAAATAATTTATTTGTACTTTTTGAGAAAAAGAGAGAATAAAATAAACAATGTATATTAAAATCACACAGCAATGCAATATAATACTTAAAATCATGAGGTTCAAATTCCTCTTGGGACATGGGATTTTTTTAGTGCACTGAAAATTGCATTAAGGCTGTTTGTGTTTCAAATAAAAGCCCAGATTTAACCAATTTAACTAAGAATGTTTTCATGGACACAAAAAATAGAAATGCATGTGAGGCTCAGAGAAAGAGCCCCAGGGGCACTAAACACCATCAACACTGTTTGTGTCTCTCATGTCTGTGTTGCCCAGCATACTGACTTCATTCTTTTCTTACTCCGGGGTGGTTTTCTATACATGATGAAATACTAACTCTAATAATTCCAAAACCTTATGTCTTATGACCTCAGTTACCTGAGAGACATTTCCCTCATACTCTCTCTCATCCCAAATCTGAAAATTACCAGGAAATAAGCTCATTGATGAAGTCTGAATCAAGACCCACATCTGGCTCCATATGTTGTGATCATGAAAAAAAACAATGGAAGCTCCTATGAGAAAAACATAGGTGGCATGAGGGGACGGTTATTTTCACAGAAGCCTGATTCTGGGCAGCTGAAATAATGGATATGTACCCTACCAATACACGCAAAAATGTATAACACTGTTTTGAAGCTAATAGAGAATTCTGATGCAAAAATACAACTTAACAACAGAGAGTGAGATCAGCAAGATGGTGGAATTGGAAGTCCCTACCTTACTTCCCTCAAAGAAACACTGATTTATCAATGTATATGGACAAACATTTTGGCATTAGATAATCCCAAAATCCAGTTAAGAAGTTGCAGAACACTGGAAAAGCACAAAGCTGAGACCATGCATCAAATTCTGGAGCTGAGGAATACAATAATATCCTTCAAAATGAAGGATAATTAAAGACTTTCCCTGATAAAAGCACGTTGATGGAATTCATCATCAACATGCCTGCCTTACAAGAAACGAAAAGGAGGTCCCTCAAGTGGAATGCAAGGGTCTTAGACAGCAACACAAAAACATATGAAAGTATAAAACTCACTGTTCAAGGTAATATGTATAGACAAATATGGAACACAGGAATACTCTAATGGTGGTGCATAAATCATTTTTTAATTCTGGTACTGAAGTTAAAAGATGAAAGTATAACATATAACTGTAAAATATTGTAATAGATACACCACACAAATATGTAATTTGTAAGACCAATAACATAAAGTATGGGGAGAAGGAGAAGTAAAAGTGTAGAATATTTGTATGTGATTGAAGTAGTCACCAGCTTAAATATAAGCTATATTTTAAGTATAAGATGTTTTACATAAGCACCGTAGTGACTACCAAGAAAATATCTATAGAAGATACAAAAAAGAAATTTTTAAAAATGGAATCAAAGTATGTAACTATGAAAAAAAATGAAACAATCACAAAAGTGACAGGAAAAAGGAAAAGATAGACAAGAAAGGTGTAAGACAGAAAACAACAAAATGATAATAGTAAGTCCTTCCCTGTCAATTATTTTAAGTGTAAATGGATTAAATTCCCAAATTTTAAAAAGTGGCTCAGTATTAATAATATTCAACTATAAACTGTCTAGAAGAGACTCACTTCAGATTCAAGGACACACAAAGTTTAAAAGTGAAAGGCTGGGAAAAGCTATTCCATGAAAATGGAATCAAAGTAAGGGTGACATACTTACATCAGACAAAATAGTCTTTAAGGCAAAAACTGTCCAAGGAGAAAGAACAATATATAAAAATAAAAGGGCCCATACACCAGGAATATAAAACAGTTAAAAATCCATGCATCCGACATCAGAGCATGCAAGTATATCAAGCAGACTCTGATGAAAGTGAAGGATGAAAGAGACAGCAACACAACAATAGAAGGAAATTTTAATGCCCCAAATTTCAATGATGGATAGACTCTCTAGACAGAGTATTAGTAAGGAAACAGAAGACTTAAAAAACACTATCGACGAAATTGACCTAAGAGAAATACACAGGACATCCCACTCAGCAGCAGCAAAATACACATTCTTGTCAAGTGTACATAGTACATTCCCCAATCTAGACCATAAATTAAGTCTAACAAATTTAAGAAGGTTAAAATAACACTGAACATCTTTTCTGTCCACAGTGGAATGAAACTGGAAATTAATGGCTGAAAGAAAGATGAAAAATTCACAAATCAAAAAAGAAGTTAGAAAATACCTTGAAAAAATTAAAACACATACAAGAACTATAGAATGCAGAAAAATAGTATGAAGAGGAAAGCTTATAGCATAAAGAACACATTTAAATAAGAAACATCAAATAAACAACCTTACTATCTCAAGGAAGTAAGAACAACAAACTAAGGCTAAAGGTGGCAGAAAGAAGGAAATTACTTAGAGCAGAAATAAATGAAACAGACAGTAGAAAATAGAAAAAAAATCAAAGAAATTAAGAGTTGGCTTTCTGCAAAGATCAACAAAATTGACAAAGAAAGAAGGCTCAATAAAATCAGAAATGAAAGAGTAGATATTACAACTGACACCAAAGAAATTTTAAAATTATGAAACTACTTTGTACAATTATATGCCAACAATTGGGTAACCTAGAAAAAAGGGACAAAGTTCTGGAAAGCTGGAAAGCTACAACCTACCAAGACTGAATCTTGAAGAAACAGAAAATTTGAACAGGTCTATGACTAGTAAGGAGATTGAATTGTTAATCAAAAATCTCTCATATAGTAAGATTCAGGATCAGGTGAATTCTACCAAATATTTGAGGAAGAATTAACACTAATCCTTGTCAAACTCTTCCAAAAAATTGAAGAGAAGGGAACACTTCCAACCTCATTTTATGAATCCAGCATTACCCTAATACCAAAGATAAAAAAGATAATACAAGAAAAGAAAACTACAGGCAAATATCTGTGATGAATATGGATGCAAAAATTCAAAATATTAGCAAACTAAATTCAATGGCACATTAAAAGAATCATACACTATGACCAAGTGGTAATTATCCCTAGGATGCAAGGATCATTCAACATGCAAAAATCAATCAATGTGATATACCATATTAAAAGAACAAAGGATAAAAATCTCATGATCATCTCAATAGATGCAGAAAAGGCATTTGACAAAAGTAAATATCCTTTCATGATGAAAAACACTCAACAAACTAGGAATAGAAGGAAATTACCTTAACACAATAAAGGTCTTATATGACAGGTGTAGGTCCACAGGTAATATACTCAATGGTGAAAAACTGGAAGCTTTTCTTCTAAGATTAGGAACAAGGATGCCCAATCTCCCCACATTTATTCAAATAGTACTAGAAATCCCTAGCCAGAGCAACTAGACAAGAAAAAGAAACAAAAGGCATCAAACTGGAAAAGAAGTAAAATAATCTGTTTGCATATGACATGATTTTATGTTTAAAAAACCCTTAAGATCAGCAAAATATTGTTAGAAATAATAAATCCAGTCAAGTTATAGGATACAGAAATCAGCTGACAATACTATACATTAATAATGAATACTCTGACAAGGAAATCAAGAAAGCAGCCCCATTCACAACAGCATAAAAAATAATTAAATACTTAGGACTAAATTTAATCAAGGAGGTGAATTACTAGTACACTGAAAACTGCAAAACATTTTTGAAAGAAATACAAATAAATGAACACCTCCTGTGTTCATGGATTAGAATACTTTATATTGTTAAAATTTCCATGCTACCTAAAGTGATCTACAGATTTCGGTGCAATTTCCTTCAAAATCACAGTATAATTTTTTTGCAGAAATAGAAAAAACAGTTGTATAATTCATATGTACAATACAAAGGACTCTGGATAGGCAAAACAATATTGATAAAGAACAAAACTATGGGCCTCACGCTTGTTTTCAAAATATATTGCAAAGCTACAGTATTCAAAACAGAGTAGTACTAGCATAAAAACAGACATATAGACCAATGGAACCCAGTGAAGAGCATGGAAACATACCCATGCATATTTGGTTAAATGATCTTTGACAATGGTACCAAGACAATACAATGAGGAAGGGATGGTTTCTTCAACAAATGGTGTTGGGAAAACTGGATACCCACATGCAAAACAACAAAATCAGGCCCTTTTTTTTTTATACAATACACAAAGATGAACTCAAATGGATTAAAGACCTGAAAGTATATAACTCCTAGGAGAAAACATAGGGGAAAATCTTCATAACATTGGTCTGGCAATGATTTCTTGGTTATGACACCAAAAGCACAAGGCAACAAAAGTAAAAGTAGAAGTGAGAGATAACATCAAACTAAAAAACTTCTGCATAGTGAAGGAAGCCATCAACAGAATGAAAAGGCAACCGATGGAATGGTGGAGAATGGGGAAAAATATCTGCAAACCATATATCTGATAAGGGATTAATCTCCAAAATATACATTAATAAACTCCTACCATTCGATAACAAAAAATTAAAAAATAACCTAAATAGGTGAGGGAGTTGAATAGACATTTGTCCAAAGAAGATGTATAAATGGCCAACACATGCATGAAAACATCACTAATCATCAGTGAAATGCAAATCCAAACCACAGTGAAATGCAAATCCAAACACATCTTTTAAGATGGCTATTATCAAAAGACAAACAATATGAAGTAATGGTGAGAATGCAGACAAACTGGGACCCTTAAACACTGTAAGTAGGAATGTAAATTGGTGTAGCCACTGGAGAAAACAGTATGAAGATTCTTCAAAAAATTAAAAATGCAACTACCATATTATCCAGCAATCCCATTTGGGGGTATATACTCAAAAAAATTGGAAAGTGGGTTTTGAAGTGATTTATGCCATCTGATGTTCATTGTAGCATTATCAGCATTCTCAGTAGCCACGAGGTGGAAACAACCTAAGTGTCCACCTATGAATGCATGGATACAAAAGATGTGGTATATACATGCAGTGGAATGTTATTTAGCCACAAAAAATAAAGAAATCTTGTTATATGTTACAACACAGATGAACCTTTTGCTGAGTGAAATAAGGCAGTCACAAAAAGAAATACTTTCCAATGGGTATAGAGTTTCAATCACGCAAGATGAAAAAGTTCTAGAGACCTAGGTCTATAGTTAACAATACTGCACTGTACATTTAAAATGTAGTTAAGAGGGTAGATCTCGTGTTTTTTTACTATGATAAAAATACTTTAAAATATTGACTAAACTTTACTGCTAAAAAATAAAATACTTAAACTACATATATCAAGATGCCTTATCAATATCCTGTGCTGGGAAAGTGAAAATAGTTACTACAGCTCCTTGCATTTTGTACACAGTTTTCTACCTTTTACTCAGGGATTTTCAATCTCAGCATTTTCCAAGAAACTCTACTAGAAATTTAGAAGAGGTTTAACTAAGTTACATTTTCTAGATAGGAAAATTGAGGCCCAGAGAGGTGACATAAATTTCCCAAGACTGTGCAGACTGTTATAGGCAAAACACAGACTGTCTCCTCAATCCCAAATCCTGAAAACTGATAAACAAAGCACAATGTATTGTGTGTCCAGATCTTTAACGAAAAATACTTCTAACAAGTATTCTTTTGTTAACCTACCACATGTTAATAATTCTTTACAACAATGAAAGTTACTACCAATTCTCCTCATTTTAGCAAGATAGTATCTCCCTTGTTGTAGTCTGATCTGTGGTTTCTCTGAATAAATTCCCTTCCCTTCCTCATTCTGTTGTGATCCAATTTGGCTGGTATGGGAAATGTTAGGCTATTAGGGACAGAAACACCTATTGCAGTCCTCTCTAATGTCCCCTAAATTAAGATTATCAGAATCTTGCTTCAGGTGACATCAGACAGGAGAAATATTTCAACTGAATCAGTTGGGAAGATAGTCAACTGATAAAAGATGGAGATCATATCTTATCTTACATCTGGTGGAGTGGACATCTTCATGAAGTATCATGAACACTTTCACAAATGTGCTGTGACCGCATCATGGTGCCCTTAAAAATATGGTGGACATCCTATAGCCTCATGGGTCTATGGTTAATGTAGTGATAATGTAAATGCTTCTCTCAAAATGAATTCAGTTTTATTCCACATTTAGAGTATTTAAAAAATCTTAAGGAAAATAAATCAGTGCTTTACTAAAGCACATTTATTCTATTCCAGTGATTTAAAAAATAATATCAAAATTGCCAATTTAGCAAAGGAGTTAACCAGATGCAAATTATTTTCCACCACCTAGGAATTTTATTTCAAGAGGGTTTATACATCCGTGTCACTCTTTGGCTTGTTCTGTCTATAAAGTTGAATCCAGGAAACACAAAAATTATTTTAAAATTTATTAATCTAAGTAAATGCCCAGTGATTTGGTGTTTAGGGTGAGTCTAAAAATATAAAGGAGTATTTTGGGACAAGAACTGACTAACGCATGATATCAGAGGGGTTTTCTTCTTTTTCTTTTCTTTCTTCTTTAACATATTGATGCGAGTAATCACGAGTTCAAGAAATACTTTACAGTTGCTTAAAAGGTCACCATCCTAGAACCTTCCCTGAAAAGATATTTTGTACCTCTACATTCAGATGCACAGCAGACAAGCAGCAAGACCACGCCACGTGGCTCAGATCATATTGCGAGGGACAAGAATGGAAGCACAGGAGAAATCCCAGTTCAGGTAAGAACATGAAGTCAAAATATCAGTGCAGGCAGTACCTTATTCCCTTGGTGTAGGGGTACTGCACCCTCATTTTACTTTTGTTTTCAGTGCATGATATTGAATCCACATGTAAGGCCTAATGTATTTAAAAGTTCAATGAGATCAAATGATTATTATCTCACTAACTATTAGGGACAACCAACCAAAACCTGTTATTCTAAGTTTTAAGAGGAAATTTTCACTTTTGCTTTAGCTATATGGGAAAATGGGAAAGTAGTACTCATTCGTTTTACTCTCCCAAACAAACCACCAAAATGCACAAACAGGAGTCAAAAATCAGGAAGGGAACACGATCTACACCGAAAACAGGGTATGATCCTAACTCTGCAGTGCGGAATCAGGGGAACGTCTGCCGAATTCTGCGCAATTCGGATGAAGTGGGGAGAGGAGACTTAGAGTCAACCTACACTTCCTTTACTTGTGAGCACAGAGCAGTGGGCAGAAGGGAAAGTTCTAGAACACCCTCAGGTGGAACCAACTGGGAAGATAAAGGGAAGAGGAAGATTAGTGTTTTTCTTGAAGCAATTTAGATTCTCTTTTATTTTGCTTTAATAAACTTTAAGAGCTATGGTTTATAGACAGTAAACTAACCCATTCTAAATGAACAGTTTGAAGATGGCAAAAGGTATGCACCTGTGTAACTACCGAGGCCGTCAAAACAAAGAACATTTCTGTCACCTCAGAAAGCTGCCACAGACAAACGGACACTGGGCCCTCCCACCCTCATCCCTGGCCGAAGGAGTCACTGCTCTGCTTGCTGTGACATGGAGACACACACACACACACACACACACACATAATTGGTTCAGTTTAAATCTACCTTCTTATGTTTTTCACTTTGTCTCATCTTTGTTTGGTGTTCTTATTTCCTATATTTTTTAGATTGAGTATTTTATGGTTTCATTTAATGTCTGCTGCTGGTTTAGTGTACCTCTTGGTTTTATTTGTCATTGGTTGCTGTAAGGATTATAGTTTGAGTTTCTAACTTTCACAGTCAATCTTCTAATAGTCCTTTACCACACTGTGAATAACAACAGAACCATACAACAGGATGCTTTTCCCATGGCCTGTCCTGTCTGACTATCGTCATCCTTTCCATTTCAACATAGTTTACAAACTCCACTACATATTGTTGTTAATTTTGATTTAAGCAGTCATCTTTGGAAGACATTTTTGATGAGAAAGAAATGCCTTTTATATGTATCTACATATTTACTATTTCCAGTACTTTCATTTCTTTCTACACATCCAAGTTTCTATAAGGTATTAGTTTCTTTCAAATTAAAGAAACTCTAACCTTTGTTGCAGTACCAGCCTTCTGGCAGTAATTCTCTGTTTCTGATTGTATGAGAAAGTCTTTATGTTGCCTTCATTACTGAAAAATGTTTTCACTGGGTATAAAATTTGAAATAGACCTTTTCTGCTTGTAGTGCTTTACAGATGTTTTATTGTCTTCTGGCTAGCCTTGCATCAGACAGAAAGTTTCTCACTGTTCTTGGCTTTGTTTCTCTGTATATAATATGTCCTTTTTCTCCTGTGGCTGTGTGAAGATTTTTGTCTTTATTGCTGGATTTCAGTACCCTGATTAATAAATGTGACAATGTGATCTTTTTGTTTATATAGCTTGGGGCTTGAGTGTCTTGGATATGAATATTTATAGTATTTTCCTATTTAAAAAAAAACTTCAGCCATTATAGCCTTAAAATTTTTTCTGCCCTTCCTTTCTTGATGTCTCTGATTATACATATGCTAGATTGCTTTATGTTGTCCCACTGTCCCTGAGGCTCTGTTTTTTGTTTTATTTCTTTGTCTCTTTTTTTGCTTCAGTTTGGACAGATTCTATTACTAAATCTTCAAGTTTATGAGTTTTTTCCCATAGTAATCTGGTGTTCATCCTATCCAGTGAAATTTTCATTTCAGATATTATTCTTTCAGTTTTACAACTTCCATTTGGCCCTTTTTTTATATCTTTTATTTCTCTTGATATTATGTCCATATTTTCCTTTAATCTGAATATATTTTTAATAACTAATGTAAAGATCTTGTAGCTAATGTTATTATTTGTTTTATTTCTGGCTTTGTTTCTATTGACTATTTCTCTCCTGTTTATAGATCACATATTCCTGTTCTTGCAATGTCTAACCATCTTTTTGGAAAATAGACATTGTATCCATTACTGACCAATGCTGGATTTTTGTTGTTGCTGTTTCTTATTTCTTTGTAGAATGTTGGATTTTATTCCCACAGCAGTTATGTTACTTACACAAGTAACTTCTTTAGTGTTTACCAAACTTTTAAAGGTGGATTCGAGCAGAGCTCTATTTACTATCTACCCTGAGGGCCCCAGGTGTTCACTCTTGTTTTTTTAGAAATTAAAGTTCTCCTGCCCTGTGTGAGCTCTGGGAATTGTCCAGTTTACAGCTTCCCCAGTAGCTCTGGGAATCTCACCCATATGTGCTTCGCTTAGTAGTCAGTGACAGGATTCAGTATACAGGATATGTGGTTACAGACAAAAGATTCCATTCTTAGTTTGGCCACAAGAGAATTCATTGCTGGATTTAAATGGTCTTTGGGATTACTGGGAGGACTGAAGAAACAGACCCAAGGAGAGTTTCCAGGAACAATTCCCAGAGATGCCCTGGGCTGCCCTCCCCACCAGAAGGGCAATTCCTCAAGTCTGAGTCATTCCTTCTGGAACTTGCCCTTTCAGTGGGGCCCGTATCCATTTCAAAGAGGCAAGAACTGTCTCTTGGGGCGGGTGAGCAAAACGAATCTTAGACATTACGACATTTGCGGTTCTGCAAAAGTCAAACCTATCCAACAAATCTTATCCCTTAGTACTTAATTTCTCTTG
Source organism: Smutsia gigantea (assembly GCA_032199065.1). NCBI lineage: Eukaryota > Metazoa > Chordata > Mammalia > Pholidota > Manidae > Smutsia > Smutsia gigantea. Next base: position 119,193 of record JAVSCE010014924.1, read on the forward strand.
TTAATTTAATTTTATCCATTGGAGGTGATCAAAAAGGGGCAGGATGGGGTGAGGAAACTGATTAAGTAGAGTTGCTTTGTAGGCTGTGGGATTTTGTCTTTTCATGAGATGCGGAGCCAGGTGTGGCCACAGGAGGGCGCACGACAGAGGCGTGGGGAAGTAGTCCATTTCCCCAGGGAGGGAGCAGGAGGCCCTCTGGGGAGGGGGCGCAGGGGGGCAGCTCAACCAGGTAGAGGGCAGCAGAGAGTGAGGCAAGGGCCCTTTGAGGTCTGGGCGGAGGACGCAAACAAATTCACCAGGGGAATTTCCCTAGTGGCTTTGAATTTCACTAGGCCACAGTCAGGGGAGGGCAGGAAGGGGAACTGGTGGCAGAAGCCATCCTTAGCACACTGGTGGATCTGCCTGTTTGTGGGAATGTTGAGGCAGCAGGAAAATAAGAAATTAAAAACTTTCCAGTAGATGCGGGAGTCAGACACATGACGGACACAGGGCACTCATCACCCCTCTGCATAGCTGCTGAGCAGTGCCACGTCAGATAGGGCTCTTGATTCGTTGGTTCATTTATTCAGCGGATATTGATTGTACACACCCTCTGTTCCAGGTACCGTTCTAGGGGGTGAAAATGTAGTGTTGAACAAACCAGACAAGGGCCCATGTTCTTGTGGAGGAGAAAGACAAAAAATAAGTTAGTAAGTGAAACATGTCATATGCCCAATGGTAGCAAGCGTAAGTGAGCAAAACAAAGCAGGAAAATAGGTCAAGAGAGCTGAGGTGGGGGCCGCAGTTTTAGTCTGTATGGTCAGAAAAGACCTCCCTGAAAATATTTCGGAAGGAACCTAACAGAGATAAGGAGACGTGCCGTGTGGATAGTGGCGGAAGAGCATATTTCTGATAGTTTATTAGGTAATTTTGAGAGGACATACATGTAAAAACATATATGGGATCTCAAATAAAACTGCTAATTCTCAAGGACTCTAAAGTAAAAATTCATAAGGAAGGGAAAACACATTTCCCACCTACCCCATGATTTGCAAGGCTGTGTATCTCATGTGAAGGTGTCACATGGTGGTTATCAACCTGATTAATGCCACTTACTTTCTTCACCATTTTAGTTCTGATTATTCACCCAGTGCCTTGCTCTGTATGGGAAATTGACAGTTACTGAGGCCCCATGTGGCTCGAATGTTTCCATGCCTACTTGTAAGTGCCTAAGTCCTTAAGGAAGGCACATTGTCCTGTCCAGTGTTCTGTGGACGTGGGAGTGGGAGTGGAGGTCGTTCTGATACCAGGTTGCTTGACTAACCACGGTGGGGATGGATTTAGTATGTCTGACAGAAATTCCTAATGGGCTGCCCTCAGAAGATGACTTTTATTTTTTTGTTAAAAGCTTTATATTTTCTGAACAATCAGACATACTGCCTGTGCAGAATTTGAAAGAACATTTAGGAAACCCCAAAATAAGTAAGCAGCACCTCACAAAAGAAACCCCAAAGACAACAATATCTATCATCTATTGAGCACTTTTCTATATGCTGAGAACTGTGCTGAATATTTTAGCCACACCAGTCTAAGGCGGTATGTATGTAGTATTCTCATCTCCGTGTTACACGTAGAGGCACTGAGATACAGACGTGTATCACGACTAAGGAATCGCAGCTCATAAATGTCCGAGCCACTATTCAGGACCAGGCAGCCTGGGTTCAAAGATCATGCACTTGGCAGGATGCTACTACCATGGCCTCAGCAGTTTACAATTGCACAGATTGTGCACACAGTGGCAAAGACAGGGTGGAGATTCGAGAACTTGTATCCCAGTTACAAAACATTCTGTAGCCAAATACATTCAATTCAATTTTCCCACTTACAGACCCTGTATAACATAGAGACATGCCAAATTAAGACTCTGGGCTTTTTTGTTCCTTTTATTTTAGGAAATCTAAAAAAAAAAAATGTTCCTCTACTTATTATCCTGCTCTTTGAATCATTCTGAAAGTGATTGTGATAACCATTTATTTTTAAAATAGAATTATGTCCTATATTTTCTTTAAGCAACCTTGAAATAACTTCCCAATAATACCTTGGTGAATGATAGGATAATATTGTAGATAATCATAATAAATATTGCTGAACACCACAACTACTAAGAAAACATTTTTATATGAACCCTTTTGGAACGGGTTCAAATAAAAATAGGACAAAATCAACCAAACCTTTATCAAAAGTGACATACCACTTTGTATATTTGATAATAAATGGCCTACAAAACTCTGATATATGAGTCAACTTTAGAAATGAATTGGAATGATGCCAAGACAAGATTTCATGAATGGATTCAGAAGGTTTTGCGTCCTTCCTGAATTCTCAGAGAAATGTGGAGAAATGACAGCCAGCAAAGCAGACTGCATGACTCTTTGGAACTACAGAAGTATTATTTTCATATAAATCCATAACAGACCAAGAAAGTGCATAAAAATAAATTTGTACAAAGAAAATTATTTTCCACCTGCAATGTAGGAAACGTGTGCCCAACAAAGAAAGTGACTTCAACAGAAACAGTAACACAAAGAGAGCAGTGTGCTTTTCGATAAGCATCAAGTTGTCAATTTCTTTCTCTACATTTGACAATAAATATGATTACACAGGCTTGGATAATGCTTACATGGAAAGGTGTACCCTCATATCCTTGGTCAAGAAGGTAATCATAAATACTGTCAGTAATTCTGTAGGGTCAGCCTTTTCTCACATTTAATCTTCTCGTGCCAGGGCTACAAAGACCCTCCAACAAGTAAGCTCCAAGGAGAGGACTTTGCACATTCCTCCTAGCAATCAGCTCAACCTTTTATGTCATTCAACGCATTCCCACCTTCCAGTCAGTGAGTGATACACACACATTACCTTCCTTGCTACACTAAGCAGGGGGAAGACAGGCTCCACACCTTCATCTTGTAACCTGGATACATGGGATGGAGGAGATCTTCATCACATGCTGAATTATGTCCAATGTAGTGGTCTGGGAACCTGGAACCCACTCCTGCAAGCCTTTCAGAAAGATGATCTGCGGTCATGTAGCTGTGAGGGATTTGCTTTGGGAATGGCACTCTTCAGTTACTTGCCGTTTCTTTTTCTGGAAAATACAAGCAAACATTCAATACTGCTTTAAAACAAATCAAAGTAGAAACAAAGTAAAACCCTAGGGAGACACAGAGGCCATTTAACAGTGGCACTTCATTGCTCGTCACCCTGGAAACCCCATGCTTATTTTGACTTCTGACCCTAAAGGTCAATAAAACATATAGAAAAAAATTATGTCAGCTCTATTTTTTAAATCTTGTCAGTGTCTTATTATCTACTCATTCTAGTCCCTTAGCCTTAATAAAGCCCTTCTAAAAACCCCATACATCTCTGGGTTTTTTTTCCTCCTATACCATCATGTGCTCTGTATGTGTACTGTGGTCCCTCCTTAACATATTATCTTCCCAATCATGTAACACGCCAATGATGGGCCTGTGGGCTCTCAGCCTGAAGCCATCTGTAGCTGAGAAAAGAAATAAGAGCCCTGCTAAGTGTCCATTGGTCGATAAATGGATAAAGAAGATGTGGTACATATACACAATGGAATATCATTCAGCCATAAGAAAGAAACAAATCCTGCCCTTTGCAACAACATGGATAGAGCTGGAGGATATTATGCTCAGTGAAATAAGCCAGGTGGAGAAAGACAAGTGCCAAATGATTTCCCTCATTTGTGGAGTATAACAATGAAGCAAACTGAAGGAGCAAAATAGCAGCAGACTCAGAGACTCCAAGAAGGGACTAGTGGTTACCAAAGGGGAGGTGTGGGGGAGGGCGGGTGGGGAACTAGGGAGAAGGGGATTGTGGAGTATCGTGATTGGTGCACATGGTGTGGGGGTCACAGGGAAGACAGTGTAACACAGAGAAGACAAATAGAGACTCTGAAGCATCTTACTACACTGATGGACAGTGACTGCAGTGGGGCATGGGGGGGATCAATAATATGGGTGAATGTACTAACCACATTGCTTTTCTTGTGAAACCTTCATAAGAGTGTATATCAATGATACCTTAATAAAAAAAGGAAAAAAAAGAGAAAGAAATAGGAGCCCTGTTCCAAAAGCCATGGAAAAGGAGGTCTTCATTGTTGGCTTTCCTGAAGGGTCAGCAGTATAAGGGTGTGACAGCACATCACAGCCGTGCTTACTTCAAAATGAAATTCCTCAGGGCAGAGTTGGCTTCATATGCACAGCAGCCATTTCGGACGCTCCCCTCCATGTTCATAAGTCCTGAGTCTTCTCACCTCTGCGGGGTTCACTTCCTCATCCTCCGGTGAACATTCAGATATTTGGTGCCTTCTAAAAGCCAGCTCCCAAGATGCCCTGGGGATGCTGGTTGCCTTTCCCTTTAAGGACAAATTCCCTGGAGATCTGGGCAGTAATGTCCTCTTTCATGGTGCACTCTTCTGTGTTAGTGTTTAAAGCTTCTGTATGATTCTAATTCCCCTCAAATAATGTGTGAGGATTCTCAAAAGGCCAAGGCCACCTTTTTCGTTTTATTTTTGTTAATGGAAGCATTTCAACATAAAACCAAGTGTAGGAGGGTAAAAAGCATCCATTTAAAAAATGCATATATACTTTCATACACAAACTTGTATTATCAACATATAATACTGCCTTTTAAGCTCATTTTGGTATGGGTAATTCTTTGTTGTGGGCTCTGTCCTGTGCATTGTGAAATATTCAGCAGCATCCCTGGCCTCTGCCCACTGGATACCAGTGGCATCCACCCCTAGACATGACAACCCAAAAGGTCTCTGGTCATTGTCAAATATCCTCTGCAGGAAGAATCACCCAGGTGAAAAACGCTGGTGTAAATGTCTATAACCTCTAATATATTCATGCTTTTTTTTATTGAAAGATATCAGTTTTTTGCTACCACAATACTCTGCAATAATAAATATATTTGTATGTTTTTAATAAAATTATTTTATCAAATATTAAATATCTTTTTTGTCAAAATCTTGGATCTGCAATGAAGAGCTCTAAATCGAAAGAAAAGTCTCACCTTATAAACTAGTCAGCAAAGCCAATACTCCTTATCAAACCAAATAGACTATGTTAATAGGCATTTGGAGGAATATCTTAAACTGAAAAAGAACAGAATTCCTACTGTAAGACGGACAAAGAGCAGTCAGAAATAAAATTGTCTTGCTTCGATCTAATTGTTCTACACATTTTATAAGTTACAAAGTTAAATGCATAAATCTAGATAGTATTTTATGTATATAATTCTAAGCAATATAAGGTAATCTGTAGCTAAAATAACAAACTATTTACAAAGCAAAAAGTATGATCAGAAGCATGATAGTAAATATAAGTGTACACAGGCGTGAACTCTAGTGACTGGCCTTGGGAATAGCGTTGTAACTCTGAGGAATAATCTTTTCCCAGCCTGAGGCAAATTACCTTTGAAACCGAAATCGGTCCAAGGGAGAAATAAAGTGGAAGAAACCTGTTTATTTCTCACAAGCAATCGTCCACTTTTGCTCACCCGTGTCTCTCACAACCCATCTGCAAAAAAGGCCCCACCCGACCTCTCTGGTCCAGATATGCCCTCACTCCCCCATGTAATCACCTATTGATATGGGGATGGACTACTTCTCTCCACCCCTTGGAAATGCCTGTTGAGATGGAAATGCACTAAGGCCAGGCAAGAGATTCTGGAAATATTGCAGTTTTATCCACAAGTATACAAAGATAAGAAAACATGCATCAAATGCTTTAGACTTTTGATAAATTTTAATAAATTTTTTTCTTCAGATTCACTGGAAGAGAAGGGATCAGGCTACAGATATTTACCAGTCTAGCACTTAGCACATTCCATGACAAATACCAGAAACCAAAAGACACAGAAAGTGTCAAGAGGAAGAAGATCTCAATACAGGGCTGGGAGATAAGTAGGGACCAGATCATGAAGGATCGTAGAGGCTACCCTGAGAATTTTCGCCTCTATCCTAAAAGCAATGGGAAGATGTTGAGAAGCATTAAGTAGAGGAGTGGCATATTATAGTTGCACATTTTAAAAGTTCCTTTTGACTGATCTTGGAGTATCAGTTTGCAAGGGTAAATGCCATAGAATAGCTCTGAGGTTACTTCAAACAAGAAATGATAAAAACGTGGGCCACGGTGGTGACCATCGTGCTGATAGAAATGAGCATTTGAATATTTAGTTAAAGGACTGCTCTTTGGAAATGAGCATTTGAATATTTAGTTAAAGGACTGCTCTTTGGGATAGAATGGTGAGTACCAACCACGTGTCGGAAACTGTAGAAGTCATCGGGGTAGATGAGGCCATTAGGGTGTAACAGGTCAGAGCCCAGGACAAGCCTCCTCTCTTCAGAAGGAGGCATGGTGGAGACCAAGGTAGAAAACCAGGTGAGTGTCTCATCCTGTTCGTTAAGGGAAAGATGTTTCTAGAGCATCCGGTCGTCAGAATGCTACTAATTAAATAGTAGAAAAAAGTGAAAACTAAATCTTTGGAGTTTTTTTTTTTCATTTTTCCTGTTAAATGGTGAAAACAGTTGAATTCATTGGAGCCTTATTTTTGCCATATTCCATAAATTTTATATGCAGTATTCTCATCTAATCTTCTAAATTACCAATGATTATAGTTATTTCCTCTCTACCAAATCGTTATTTTACAGAATGTTACTTTAATTTTTAAGTGGTTGTATTTCTGTTTCAATAGTCATCAGTGTACAGAAGGGATTTGTATAATTCTCTTGAGGTCTCCTGATTAACAGGTTAGTGTTTCCTGCCTACAGTGTTGTGAACTAGGTTGACTTTTCTTCCTCAATGATCCCATTAGACCTTCATTTGATGAAATTCAACAACATTGCATAAATTTCCCCCTTTCCCTACCTTCTAACACTAATACGCAGTCTCCTTTATTTTCACATTTCCTTCACCATTTCAGGGGGAATCTGCAAATAATTAGGTGTGTGCTCAAACACTATCACCTTGCTCAGAAGCCAATGTCAGATGACAGCCTAGCTGCCTGGTGCTACAGCTCTCCTCTGTAAACCACTGCATTCTTTTTGTTCTCTTTGCATTCTCCAGCAATGTTCAGACTATGACGATGTCAGGGGCATTTGAAATTCCTTTTGAACTATCCGCTTAGAATTTAACTCGAAAACCAACAGCAAACCTTCATTATGTCCAGCCACGATTTTTTTCTACGTAATATGATTACAGCACCCTCTAGCAACAGGAGTAACTTGAAGATGTGTGTGTGTAATTGCTGTTAACCCAAAGTCACACAGACGTTAACAGGACCATAAGGAACCAGAGAGATATCCAATTAGTAGCCTCTTGTTTTATAAATAAGAGAAATGAGACATGGCAAAGACTTTTCACTCCCCGATTTAGTAGAAATTTTGCATTCATATTTACACAAAGAGCAATCCTTAACATAACCGAAAACTAATGACTTAGTATAAGTTATGGAAACATAATTTTTAAAAGGGCTACCCTTAACCTCAGGTACCTTAGAAACTAGGCAGAATAGAAATGGCTTTCTTTCCAGCCATTAAAAATAGCTTTTAATTTGCCATTCTAAATGTCAGCAGATAAGTTACTCACCAGAATAGAGCATGAATGGCACCCAGAAGACATTAAAAGGTTCATAAGTTGAATTTTTATATTTCAAACTAACTGGAATTTCTTGACTAATGAAGACATGTGATGTTTGTAAGATATCAACTTATAATTTAAAGGCAGGTGAATCCTGACTTGTTATGTCCATTGAGGTACTCTCCACATAAATAATTATCATCTACTGTGACCTCACCCATCTTTACTATCATTTCTAGTCTCCCCTTTCTTCACTTGGCTTCCAAACTTTAGACACAGGATTTCACTGCTGGGCCTAAAGCCAGCCCAATAGTAATACTACTACGAATTCTGAGGCTATTTTCATCCTAATTTTAATTCTAATATTAATTCTAAAGTGTACTGAGTGCTTATTAGATACCAAGCTTTACTAGGTCTTTACATGGATCTTTTAACATAATAATAATTTATTACTATTATCTCCATTTTACAGATTAGGAAACTAAGGCACAGAGATAGCCAAGCGGCAAAAGTGGGCCATCTACCAGGGAAGCCTGGTTTCAGAGCCTGGAATCTGGTTTTAAATACTGTGTTACTGCCCACCCAGCAGCTCATGTGAGTTATGACCAAGTAAAAAGGGGAATTCTGAGAACTTTCTCCAGCTACAAATGGGTAGGGTCCATGGAACCTGTCTTTCTTGTAAAAACTACAGGTTACTTGTCTAAACTTGCCCACACTTGCAGCCTGATGAAAGTCACACACATGACTTCTCATGAGCAGAAGAGAAAAACAGGCTACATAAATCATAACCTCCAACTGTTCACTTTTAAGGAGAAAGATCCAGAAAGAAAGGTCAACTGTACTCACTGTGTCTTTTAAAACATTTAACTAGTGCTCATACCCAGTGATGGAGGACAGATTACCAAAGCCACACACGTTTTTTGTCAGTTGGCTGTTTCTCACAGGAAAACAATGAATCTTATTTAGAAATCCTTTCTCCTTGATCTCATAACCTCTTGTTAACTTTAGGATGGTAATCATAACGGGGTTCTTGTTCACAGAATCAAAGAATGAACTTCACAAACACTCAAGGTAGGAAAGCAAGGGAGAGGCTTTTATTTAGAGATAAAGCAAGAGGACAGAGCTCCTGGGGCACACCAAGGGGACAAGAGAGTCCATGGCGGAGCTTTGCCTAGGGGTTTAGATCTGATTTTTAAACTGAGTTGCCTGTATTTTTTTTACTGGTTCCTGCCCAAATGCTGTTTTTTGTTTTAACCAATCTCACTGAAGAATGCCTATATTCCTAGTTTGGTATTTTTACCCTAAAGAATTAGTGTGACTCTGACTTTGCTTAATGTTTAACACAGGGTTTCAGTAGAAGTTTCTTTGCACATTGTTACAGTGTTCTGATGGTAATTATCCTGCTTTGCTTTTTCCCCCGAGGCCCTCACCCTACTCTGTCTAAACCCATGGTCCCTGTCTCGGTAATTTTCAGTGGTTATTCCCACTGGTATCAGATAAAAATGGAAAATGTCCACTGAATTTAACTAGAAAGTCATCCACAGGTATAATTTCAGTGGGTTGGTGAGGGCTGAAGCATGTATCAGTGGACTCAGGATTGAAGGGAAGAGAGTGTTATTTTAGACTCTCATTTTATGGGAGATAGGAAAATAGCACAGGAAATGGATTAGAGACAAAGCAATAGTTGTTTGAAGATTCTTGAATGTAGTGAAATACTAAGGCAACAAATGCTGTACAGAGGGAGAGGACAAAATAATCAATAGTGGAGGCTGTAAAGGAAGCAAGGAGACCGGACAGGTCAGGGAGAGATCACTTCTCCCACCAGTACTGCTGGGAAAACCATCTCTCAGAGATTGGCTAGGGACGAATGGGTCACAGGCTGAGACAATTTCCACCTAGAGCCTTCATTTTACCTGTGAAATCCACAGGGTTTGGGCGATGTTCCCTGATTTTAATGGCATGGCTTGGTAGTTCAAATAATACTTTGAATTTCAAATGAGATACTCTGAAATAAACACTGGGGTAGATAGAACAAAATTAGCCAAGACTTTGTCCAGTGCAGGAAAGGAGAAAAAAGGCAGAAATGAAAGAGCAGTGAAATGTGTCACTTACGACCCTTAGTAATTTATATTGAATAAGACAAACATAATTTGAAAATTTTAGTGTAAAACCACTAAGTAGCTACACATTCTGCCTACATCTTATATAGCCCTGTCAGATTATTGCTGCCTTCTATAAATTTTTTTTTTGCCATCTTTTACTTTGACAAACTTAAATGAAAAAATGACATATTCCTTCAATTCCTATGTACTGCAATATGGTGATCTTTGTTTAAAGTCATGCTGCAGATTAAAGAATATAAATGTCTATGAGAAAGAAAGAAAGAGAGAGAGGAAGGAAGGAAGGAAGGAAGGAAGGAAGGAAGGAAGGAAGGAAGGAAGGAAGGAAGGAAGGAAGGAAAGAAGGAAGGAAGGGAGGGAGGGACGAAGAGAGGGAGGGAGGGAGGGAGGAAGGGAGGGAGGGAAGGAAATTCAAAAGCAGCGTTCTTTGTGAGAGTAAACACAGAAGCCTACCAATAATCTTGAGATGTTCATGTGGTCTTCATAACTTTAGACATCTATTTGACAGATAAAAATAACATTTTTAAAAGGCGCAGTGTACTTTTTATTCCAATTGTCAAATGCAACTTAATTGAATGATGAAGTGTGTGCTGGTTGTGGCTACAAGTTAGTGTTCATTTTCTACTCTCACACTAAGCCTGTACTCAAAGCTGAAACAGCTGCTCTGACGAGAACATTTCCAAAAAGCTTATCCTTCAGGAGCATCAGACAGAAAACTCTTAATCATGCAGAGAAATTGTAACTGCAGCTCTGACACCTTCATTTTAAACTCCTTGCAGCCAAGCCCTGCTAAGTGAAAAGCAATATATAAATCTTTGCTTGACTTCAGTGAAATCTTGCCCGGGACACACACTCTCATTTCACTGAATAACTTTCCAGATTATAAATTTTCAGATATGCAAACTCAACAAAATCCAACAGGCACCCAGAATAAGCTGAAATGGATGTTGAATTTTTTTATACCTCATTTTAACTAATAACAAAAGAATGCTGTCTCTCTTTGTTTCCACAGCCTGCATTTTTTACTCACGTACTATTCCAAGAGTCATTTCTATTGTAATGTCCTAATAACTATCCACTCTATCAACCCCAGCACCAGGTATGTTGGAACAGATCTGATTTCCACCGAGCCCTCCATTTACTCATTTCCATTATAAACACTATTGCTCATCCTCTTCCTCAGCCCTGGCCTGTGTAGTGATGTATATTACAGATCTCCCCTCTCCATGGGGGTAAAGATGAAGGTGTCTATTCATAAGAGAAAAAAAAAATCCCCACAATTTACTGTATGGTTATACATGAAGAGCTGACCTAAGATGTGCACACTGATTAACAATCCTCATGACAACTATGAGTAGCATCTCCTAATTACAAGTTAGGAAACTGAGGATCAGGAAAGTTACCTACTTCCCAAGAAATGTAAACCATTCCACTCATTAACAGGTAGAAAGTTGAAAGAATTGACCAATTACAGATTTTTTTTAACTACATGAGTTTTTGAGGCAATCACTATATGCTCAAATAAACTAGAATTTACCAAGTCCCTACTGCCTGTAGAAGACGAAGAAAGCTTGAAAGGGGAAAATTTTTGAGGATACTGGAGAAAGTCGAAGTTGCAAAAGGTACCACATGGTCGGTAGGAAAAATAAATTACAATGTGATCTGAGTAGCAATCCATTTGCATTATCGGGAAACAAGGTACACTTGAGAAACTTCTTCAACTGTTCTGAGTCTTATATTATAGATTATTAATTGGAATTCTGTTTATATTAGAGATAATGTTTATTAAAAGCCTATCATTATTAAGTCATGAAACCATAAAACTCTTAGAAGACAACATAGGCAAAAATCTCCTGAATATAAGCATGAGCGACTTCTTTCTGAACGCATCTCCTCAAGCAAGGGATGCAAAAGCAAAAATGAACTCATGGGACTACATCAAACTAAAAAGTTTCTGTATGGCAAAGGACACCATCAACAGAACAAAAAGGCATCCTACAGTATGGGAGAATATATTTGTAAATGACATCCGACAAGGGGTTAACAGCCAAAATATATAAAGAACTTACACACCTCAACACCCAAAAGCAAATAACCCAATTTAAAAATGGGCAGAGGATATGAAGAGATGGTTCTCCAAAGAAGAAATTCAGATGGACAACAGATACATGAAAAGATGCTCCACATCACTAATCATCAGGGAAATGCAGATTAAAACCACAATGAGATATCACCTCACACCAGTAAGGATGGACAGCATCAAAAAGACTAAGAACAACGAATGCTGGCAAGGATGTGGAGAAAACGGAACCCCTACACTGCTGGTGGGAATGTAAGCTCGTTCAACCATTGTGGAAAGCAGTATGCAGGCGCCTCAGAAAACTAAAAATAGAAATACCATTTGACCGTGGAATCCCACTCCTTGGAATTTACCCAAAGAATACAGCTTCTCAGATTCAAAAAGACATATGAACCCCTATGTTTATCACAGCGCTGTTTACAATAGCCAAGATGTGGAAGCAACCTAAGTGTCCATCAGTAGATGAATGGATAAAGAAGAGGTGGTACATATACACAATAGAATACTATTCAGCCATAAGAAAGAAACAAATCCTACCATTTGCAATAACATGGATGGAGCTGGAGGATATTATGCTCAGTGAAATAAACCAGGCAGAGAAAGACAAGTGCCGAAGGATTTCCCTCATTTGTGGGGTATAACAACGAAGCAAAGCTGAAGGAACAAAATAGCAGCAGACTCAGAAACTCCAAGAAGGAACTAGTGGTTACCAAGGGGGAGGGGTGTGGGAGGGCGAGTGAGGAGGGTGGAGAAGGGGATTGAGGGGTATTATGTTTAGTACACATGGTGTGGGGGGTCAAGGGGAAAACAGTGTAGCACAGAGAAGGCAAACAGTGAATCTGTGGCATCTTACTACACTGATGGACAGCGACTGCATTGGGGTATCGGTGGGGACTTGATAATATGGGTAAACGTAGTAACCACATTGTTTTTTCATGTGAAACCTTCATAAGAGTGTATATCAATAATACCTTAATAAAAAATAAAGCCTGTCATTAGAGATACAACAAATAGGAGTTATTGTCATTACTTTAGTGTAAATACTGGAATAATCACCATAGTCTCTGGCCAAGAAAGTTTTCAAGTAAAGAACATGGTTCTTTGGGGCTAAGCTATCCCCGTGTGCCTTTGCTAATTCTAGGAGAACAAGAAATATTTCATTGTTTGTCAAGACCTCTGCCCCTCTCCTTTTTATTCTCCAAATACGAGTTCTCTTTAAATCCAGACATGGACAAGTGTCATGAGTCACTAATCACTCTCACCTACTACATGATTTTTCTTTCACATACAAATGGAAGCAGAATAATAATTCCAGATTCTAACTGATAAACAAAGCAGATCATGTTTAACCACTTATGCTATATGCAAGTCACCAGCACATGTCCCTTCCTGGAGGCCACCTTACTCGCACTTACTCCACTGCCTCGCCGCAGAGTCTGAAATCCTACTCTCTATCCAAAGGGCACAGCTCTGAGCTAAAATTGAAGCTCACTGGATCCCTTTAGTCCATTTATTTTTCTCCCAGGATCTACTACCAATTGAAATTGTTGCATCACTTGTTCAGTTGTCTGCCTCCAGCCACCACCATGTAACTTCAGGAGAGCATGGCTTTACTGTCTTGTTCACCACAGCATTTCTAGAACAGTACCTGATGCAAGGTGGGTATCATACCGTTTACCAATCTGTGCCATCACCTGACTGCGACATGTGCAGTCATTTCTCCCTCTGTGCTGATGAGAAACCATAGCAAAGCAAGGCTGTGGGAGCTGCAAGCTCCTGGGATACCCTATTGATTCATGATGCACATAAGCATCATGGCCTTGCGTGAGGCGGTGACTCAAGCTCAGCTCACAGGATCACTACAGCTCAAACCCCAACTGTATTGAAATTTCACTCCCATGTTTCTCTATCACATCCCTGAACTAACCATATCCTGTATCAAGGCAGGGTGAGGAGAGGGTCTTCGCTGGGAAAAAGGAAAAAAATGAGACAGTTGGAAACCTTGTGAGAGCTGAACCACTGAAAAAAATATAGAATGTAGAGGTCTGAAATGCTTCACAGGACAGTCTAACCCTGCCTGTGCCTCTCCCTGGGAGGCACTTGGAGAAGCTATAATGTTGCACTCCACTGAATTTTAAGAACTTAATTTAGTGTCAGGGATTAATTAAAGCCATTGGAAGGAATCTGACTCATTGTCCGTGACCAAGGTCATTAAACAATGCTATTTTTGCATATATTATATACAAAGCTAAGACTAATCCTCATTTTCTTAAAGTCCAGTGTTTCATCTCATAATTGCACAGGCAGAGGCGAGAGAAAAATCAAGCAAACTCCAAGGCAATCAACTAGAAATGTAAAGGATTCTCCTGATTGTTTCTTTAAATATTTCATGGAAACTGTATAGACAAAGTGTATGCTGGCTTTCACACATGAATCCTTCTCTTTAGAAATGACAGTACCTATTAAAAGTTTAAAAGTACTGTCTATTACAAATGTAAATGAGATTTCAAATATTATGGGTTCCAAAATGTTTCTATTCTATGTGGTAAGAAATGAAAGCCTTCAAGTCCAAAAAGTATGTTTCAAAAGCAAGCATTTTACACTTTCTACATCCATGATTACATTTTATTATGGGAAGAAGTCATGGAATATTGCAACTCTATTCCCTACATTGGGTAAAGAGTTGTTTCAAGATAGGGACAGAGGGTTGTTTGAATGATCTTTATTATTATGGATTTTCATAACAACTACTCTGAGTTCATTCCAGATTCTATTGCATTCAAATTAGGTGATTCATATGGTCAGGGCACTAAATAGGTCTTCCCTTCTCCTCAAGATTTGTACATATTTTGATAGACCCTTAGCATCATGTTGAAAAATAAATTGTCACCAATTTTCCTCTCCAGTGTCAACAGTTTTTTATGATTATGTCCCTTCTGAAATTGCTGGTGTTCTATTGTTGTTTTCGAGGTCCACTTAAGTACCCAAATCTACTCACATTTCTATCTCTGGTACTGCAGTTTGGAAAATTGTAAAACATTACAAAGCAAGACATCAGGAAAGATGGTGATCTTTGTCTCCATTTAAAGGAAAGATATAGGGCTTTTAACAGGCTCAGAAGCCTAGAGGTTAAATAACTTACCCAGGGTTATATAAGTTATAACCAGCAGGTCTGATTCCAAACTTCAGTCTCTCTGCTGCCATCTCGGGACCCCCGTTCACGAGTGTTAAGCTACTGATGCTTCTACACATGGGTTTCCTGCACTGTCTTGACTCGGGCAGATGAGGAATTGAAATGCTGTCATTTTCTATGTTTCTTCATTCAAAAAACCTTTTTCAAGCACCTGGTGCTGGGTCTTATGTTTGCAAAAATAAATGAAACACTGTTCTTGGCTAGAGGAGTGCTTAGTCTAATTAGGGAAGAAATCTCATGAATTACAAAACGGGGAAAGAAGCACTACTTGTTTTAACTTTTGAAAAAGTTCACTGCTCTTAAAAAAGAATGTGGAAGAGGAGAGGACTGAAAATGCCCCATGTAATAACTGAGGTGTGGAGGTAGGGTAATGGGGTGCCTGAAGGGGTAGGCCTGGGGCGGGGGTGACTGCTCCCAGAAGATTCGTGAAAGAATTAGGCAGACACAGAAATTCTTGTCTACCACATGTCAGACCTGAGCATTTGGAATGCATACCTGTGCAACTTATTCTCGTGCTGAAAACTTTTTAATCGTTTCCTGTGATCAAAGTAATTGGTTTGCAAGCTGTTTGCAATCCACCTGACTTTTTCAAGTAAAAGCTTAGACCTAGAACCCCAATAACTAAGGCAGATTAAAACGCAATTTATTTGCAAAAGAATTACTCCAACCCGGTGAGTCTTACGCATCTAGGAAACAATGTAAATGATCAAGAAGCACTCCTCAGCCCATCATTAATAGGCACCATTACTACTAATAAGAATTTCGAGTTTTGCTACAGGCCAGAAGCCTGGGCGTCACTAGGGAACATGTGAGCACTCCTGATCCTCACACCCACCAGAGAGGTGAGTCAGAAGCACAGCAGAAACAGATTCACATGAACAGAGAACAAACTAGTGCTTGCTAGAGGGGAAGTGGTGTGCAGACAGGTGAAATAGATGAACGGGACTAACAGGAACAAATTACCAATTATAAAATAAATAAGTCACAGGGATGCAAAGTACAGCGTGGAGGATATAGTCAATAATATTGTAATAACTTTGTATGGTGACCACACTTACCAAGGTGAGCATTTCGGACTGTAAATAATCGTGGAATCACTGTGTTGTATACCTGTAACTACTATAGTATGTCAACTATACTTCAATTAAAAAAAACTGTTTTCAAAAAGCAGTCTTTTAGAGATCCCCAGGAGAAATACAGACTGTAGGGTTCTTGTGTTTTGCAGTTTTCAAATAATGATCTCCATCCGCTTCCGCCACCCCACCTCCACCAAGGTGAGCCTCCCACAGCAGCAGCTTGGAGCATCCACTTTGTGCCCCTGTCCCAGGGGCATGGGACACCTTCTCGGACCACACATGTGCCTTCCCCCTTTTACTTCACTGTCTGGGTTTATTTGTTGAGCTGCTTTCCACCCTCAGCCTCTGACAATCAGAAAAGGAAATATTCCCAGTTAAATTGCTACTGGGCTGAGTTTGTTCTTGTTTGTGTCACTGCCACAACAAAGAGTTGAAAGGCATAGACAATAGTGAAGCCAAGTGAAACTTTTATTTCAATGCATTCCAAGGGAGGAGTGGGCCTGGGTCAAGGCAGACAAAGGCCTCCATACGTTAGGTGAGAGGCCTTTATATTAAATTCTGGCTGAGAGGCAACTCTTTGACTGACAAGGTGGTGTCATTTGATTGGCAGTTCCTTACGCATTTCCTTTCCCATGACAAGGTGTGGCTTGGGCAGTTCTTAGTTTTATTCGATTGTGCCTGTTGAGATCTGGTTGGGACCAGTTTAGCATGGCCCCTATTGGAAAGGAAGTTATCTCCCTGCAAAGCCTTTGCCATCTTTAGGTGGGGACCCTTACCTAGGCAGAGTTTAGGCAATTTTCTCCTTGAACTTTATCTTCCCCTCCTCTGTATACTCATGTCTATATCTCTACCTAACTTTCCTAACAAAATGAATCACGTCTAGCACACAAGATGGGCTGTGTCAATTTTTTGAGATAGGAATTGGATGAATACTGGAGACACAGCCTATACTTTGAAACACAGGACTAGGGCTCCCTGCTGGCTGTGGCCTTTCCCCACCCCTCAAACACATGTGATCTCTCCCCCTGACTCTGCATAGCACAGCATTTAGTGTCATTCTTATATGTGAATATTCTGGTTTCGGGTGGTTTTTTTTTTATCTACTTTGATTTTCATCATATCTCCTACCAGACTGTATATCTACCAGATCCCTACCAGGGATGGAAGACTCTGTATTACTTACCATGTGTAAATCTTACCAGATTATTTCTAGGATGGAATTGATTTTTATTGGTAAAAGAAGTAAATAAAGGGGAGTGAAATGAAGTCAAATGATCTAAATTCTAACTTTTGCCCTGTCAAAAACCATGCCACTTAAGTCGCTAATTCAAACTTCAGTTCTGTTACACAACTCAAGGACTGTATTATCTGTGGGCAGAGGCAGTGATGGTGTGTGAAACTGCTGCCAAGTCTATCAATTTCAAGTTGTTTTCATCAGAATCACAAAACTGGAATCCATCACACAAATAGGCTTTAATTCCTAGGACACTAGAAGCATGTGCTACACTTAGAAAGAATGTAGAGAATAAAAACAAAGATTAGCACGTCCAAACAAAATTCCATGGAGTTCCTGAATTTCAGGTTACGTAAAGCTCATTTTTAAAGGAAGAAAATCTAATCATGAAATTGGGGTTTAAATTAGTTTATTTTAATTATCCTCCCCAAACTCTCATTTCAAAAAGGTTTATGAGGAGCTTATAATAAAAAAGCTTAAAATATCACAAAATGGCATAAACTAAAGAAAAATACAAATGGGAATATGAAATGAAATTGAATAAGGCCCGAAGGTGAAGAAAAATATTATGAAGACATTTGCTTTGTCTTTTTTCTAATGCACAAGTAGACAGTGGACATCCTGAGGTTATTGTGTGCTGAGCTTTTAGCAGCCATCACAGAAGAGGAAACATTCCCAGTTAAATGATTCACATCTAGCACATGAGTCAGGCTGTGTCAGTTTTGCAATCAAGATCTGATGAATATTGAAAACAGGGCTAGAAAAAAGTCTTCCGAAGTATTTGGAATGGAAGGTGCCCATTTAGTGCTGTTTTGTTTTTTAATTTCAGCTTTATTGAGGTATAATTGACATAACAATGTAAGATATTTAAAGTATACATTGTGATGTTTTGATATACATATGCCTTGTGAGGATTCCTCCATCCAGCTAATCAACATGTCCATCATCTCACTTATTTTGTTGAGAACATTTTGAGTTCTTCTCTCTTAGGGAATTTCAATTATCCACTACCATTGAGTGCTGAGTGTCGAACGAAGATTTGTATGTCTTGAGAGACAATGGAACTGGGTTTGGGTTGGCCACCTCTTATGAAAGTCAAAGATTCTATTAGGAGATAGTAACCTGCCCAAAGATAAAGCCAAAATTTTATTAAGACAGTTACTTCACATCTTTTCTAAGACACTGATAATGGAAACCTCTAAGTTACTGCCTAATAAGTGAGTCCAATAACATTAACCTTGAAAAATTTCAAGAGGTATAAGACAGCCACAGAGTGCAAAGGGAGAAATAAATGTCTCAATAGAATAAAAAGATTTTATGGTACCTGGATTTAACTTTTAACTTTTTCCAAAATCACATCAGTCATTTGGCTAGATGGAACACTGACTGGAAATTTTTATTAGAGATTGTTTTAAAGGTGTAGGAAAAAAGATGGTGTAAAAGTACATTGAAATATTTATGATATTGGCATTATAACTGATATTAATTTTTCTTGAAACTGTATTCCTCGAAATCTCTGCAAAGTGTGTGAACTGGTATTATGATCAGAAATGTAATATCCATATTAATTAATGAGGAAAATACAAAGAAAAAACATGTTATTCTATTGCAAGATGAATGAAGACTACTTTCAAAAGTTACCAGAAGTATAATTCTATAGCTGGCAGGGAGTCTGACTTTTGTGGCCAAAATATTCTGGCCATTTTCAAGGAAAAAAATCACAAATTAATAAAGATAAATTGCCTAGATAGATTTTAATGAAAGTGAACATAGGACAGCAGCGTATTTATTACCTTGAATTGGTGATTTACCCACTTGGGAACCATTTAACCAATTGAGTGAACCATCTCATACTAGAATACATATTGTTTAAACTCTCTGAGCACATCTGGTCTTATCTTATTAGTACAAATTGAGGTAAATTTTGGGACCTCCTCATATCCATGGAAATTATGATTTAAAAAACTTAGCAAATAGCAAAACACATGCAAGAGACACAGAAACACCTGCAGAAAATCATATATTAATTCAAGTTAAATTAGGTATATGCTGGACCATGGATAAATCTTGAAATTGACAAGCACAATTTAACACCCACTTTTCTTCAGAAAAACAACAGAACTTAAAATGGAAGGGAGAAAAATAAATAAGTACATTCAAAAGAGCAGACAACTTTTAAATTACAGGTAATGCAGAATCAGACCTTTATTAATGCATGTGTCCATTCATTAACTAGAATGTTTTACACACAGTTACGTACCAGCTTCTGGTGAGGCATTGGTGATCAAGTCGTGAACCTCATAATCACAGAGCTTTGCATCCAATGGGGAGCAGACAATATGCTGAAGCATGAACTGTGTGTGCCATACAGGGGGAGTATCTCATGCAGAGAAGCCCCAAACAGGAAGAGGTCAGGCTGAGAGTAATGTCTAATTTTAGACCTCACCTCCATAATGCAGTCCCCATAAGTAAACTCAACCACATGTGAACTCTCCACTACATTGACAATTAAGCAGAGGGTTGTTGTCTAATGTACATTTATTAAATGAATTAGCTGACACTGAGGCCTTCCCCTTCTCCATTCTGGTCATCACTCCATTTGACCCACCTTAGCACTCAAAAAAGAATTGTCAAATGAATGAATGCCTTGTAAGTAAAGGATTGTTTATTTGAGGTCTTAATGTTACTTTTCATCACCTCTCTTGAAGAGATTCACAACAAAATGTTCATATGTCTGGAAAGCTACTTCCAATATCTAAATTTACCTTGGAAATTATCTTGAAATGTTAAGGTAATTTGAGAATCATAAAAAATGTAATTAAATTGTTGAAATTATTGAAATCACAGCTCTTGTAAAATCAAGGATGGTGACCCAGATATGCTACCAGACAGCCCTCTATTCTATTGTATAGTGTTTGAATCTGCATTCTATTTTCAGAATAGAATGGTACAGTAACTAGGAAAGTTTTGTTGACTTTTTTCAGAAGAATTTTATCCCTTAAGTGTGGTTTTATTTCATAAAGCAACAACAAAAATATTCCAGCAAAACACATCTCTGATTTAATTATTAATGGGAAAATTTCTCCTTAAAAGATTATTTTTTTAAATGTTGAAGCAAATTGTTCCTTAAAGCAAAGAATTATCTGTATAATGTATTTTTAAAATGTTTCTCTATTTCATATAAGCTAAATACCTAACGAAGTTTTAACCATTTATTTTCTCAATATTTTTAAGGATACAAAGTAAAGTTAAGACACTCCACGGCCCGCAGTGAATTCATAACCTAGTTAGGTAAACACATCAAAAGAAACAATATGCTAAACATGAGGAAATAACATACCATTTACATATCAATAGGTGTTTACTGCTGCAGGCTCCCACAGCCTTCAGGGCAAGGGGTGGAGAGAAAACACCCATTCTCTTCTCCCCTCTGTTCCTGGTATGTAATTGGTCTGGCATCAGCTAGTCACCGACGACCCACCCATGGAGTTCCTCCTGGAAGGGGCAGGTAAGAAGCAGAGCAGAAGCGGTGGGTATAGCCCTGGCCAGAGGAGAAGCACAGGAGCTGAGAGGGATGAAGGTGCCTAGAGGAGACAGACCGAGTCGCCGCTGGAGATGGATGGTGCCGAGCCTGGCTAGCGACTGTAAGAAATAAAAGCCTTTCTCCCAACTTACCCTTTCCCTTGACTTCTTTTGGTTTGAGCGGATTCATAAAGGACTGCCCCAGGCAAAGAACACCCTTCCACCCCCACCCCCACCCTTCCCGGAGCTACACTCACATAAGAGATTATGTTCTAATCTCTTTTTATAAGGACACCAAATAGATTGGATTAGAGCCAACTCTTATGACTTCATTTAACCTTAATTATCTTTTTAAAGGCCACATCACCAAATATGGTGATCTTGGGAGTTAGGGCTCCAACATATGACTTTGGGGGGGACAAAATTTCACCTATAACAGCATCACTCAATGGTTTCCCATCTCACTAAGAGAACAAGCCAATGTCTTTTCAAGGGGCCGGCAAAATGGTAGCCGGTCTGGGCATCCTCATCTCCACTCTCTCCTTGCTTTGGGGCTCAAGCACATCAGCCTCTTTGCTGTCCATCCAACTGAAAAGCACTCTTGTGTACTTGTTATTTTCTCTGCTACGAATAGTTTTTCCCTCATTCACATGTTTCTCAGGTCTTTATTGAAATGCCACTTCTCCATGAGACCTTCCTTCCTAATTTACAGTCTCAACCCTTGGCACCCACCTGAACATCATAATCCCCTTCCTGCATTATTTTCCATCAAAGCACCTATCACCACCTCTCCCAATATTGACACAACGTATATTTTACATATTTATGTGTTTGTTGTCTGTCACTGAGCCTCATGGTGGCTGAGGTCCTTTTTTTTTTTATTCAGTGCTGTTCTCCATCATTTTAAACAGGAGCAAATATTCTCCTATCAAGGTGACAGAAATTCATGAGTGTTTTCAAGAGTATACTGCTGATGGGAATTACTATTTCTAGAACTTACTTGGTCTTGACCAAAAAGTGACCTCCACTTTCCCTTACTTATTAATAAACTTCTGCTGGTTCTTGAACAACTTTCTCACTGCTGACTTTGCACAGCTACTCAAAATCCATTAGTATTTCTTGTTTCTTTGCTTGTATACTTAGAACATGCTGAAATCAGTGCATAAGAATTAATAAATTCAGACCTCGAGAGCTTTTTTATGAAACCCTATAGTTTATTGTTTATTGAAGTGTTAACATTAACAATAGTACTGCAAACAGTTAGAAATTTTAGATTAAAGGACATTTATTGAGTGTTTACCATGCACCAGGCACTTGATAAATAAACAATTTCATTGAGCCCTACAACAAGCCTATATATTACTAGTGTTATTAGTATTAGGTCTAATGATTTGTCTGTCTCCATCTACGCACAAGAATCTGTACTATTCTTTTAACATAACAAAATATATGGTGCTTTTTCTTCTGAGTATGCAAAGTTAACTTACAACCCTTAAGAATTTTAAATAACAAGAAGCTTATCTTCTCAAATAAGCTAACATTCTTCTGCCTAGGCACCCCTCTGCCTATTCTCACACATAAATCGTTAACTCAGATCTTGGAGGTTCAGTTTAAGCATAAACTGAGCAAGAGAAGAACAGGCATGCACCGATTCACAGATAGTATTTCTCAGGAAGATTTTTCAGAGATCAACAAGTTTCCAAAATGAAGCATTATGCAGTCATTAAGAATATCAATCCCTGAGCTCAAACCCAAGCTCTTCTATTTATTCATCAGGTGTCTTGGGGAAGTACTTCACTTCTCTGAAAAATGGAAAGGATTATGATGATGATTAGGTTAGAACTTGTAGAGATGTTATAGAATTAAAATGAAATAATACATCAACACAAAGAAATAAAAGGCATCCAGATATTCCATTTTTATGTCCTGGTTATTAGTGAGGTTGAACATCTTTCATTTTATTGGCCTTCCACATTTCCTTTTGTACCAGTTGCTAACTCACTGACATTTCTGCTGCATTACATTGGTTAAAGCAATTCTTAAAATAACATAAATTCAAGGGGAAGAAAAACAGTCTGTCTCTAGTTGGGTAGAGCACCATACACATAGAGAGGCAAGGAAGGAACTGATGGCAGCCCTCTTTGAAGACCATCCACCACAGTCTATATGGAGCATTAATCAATAGTATTGTTTGCCTTTCTGCCATTTTTAAAGGTAGTTTTATAGGAATTATCTCTATCTTCCAAATAATAATTCTTTGTGATTTCTGCATCACAAAAATCATCTCCCAGTACATGGTTGGTCTTTTCATACTTTACAATGTCTTTTGACTCATACATATTTTCAATGTTAATGTTTTCAAATGGATTGCCATTATCTTTTATGGATTGTGATTTTGTGTCTCTTGTAAGAAAATCTTTGCTCTACCAAAGTCATGAAGCATATTCTATGTTTTACTCCAAATGCTTTAAATGTTGGTATCTACATCTGTGTCATTAAGTATTTAGTATTTATTTTGCTACATAGTTTATAGTGATGTTGGGAAAGAACTCAGTCAGGAGTCACAGGGAAGTCAGATGAAGACTTAAAAGAAAAGTGAAATACGAAAGCAGAGTAAGTTTTATTATTACATTCTGTAACACAGAGCAGGCCTGCCTAAGGGTAGACAGCCAGGCTGCTTACTGTGAGGCTTCTTTCATGGGATTTTTGGCAGGACAGAGGAGTCCTTGATTGACATCTTTGGCCTTGGAGGCCTGGTCTAATTAGTAAAATGAAGACATGGGCTGAGCTCTGGTGATTTTCTTTATCTGGGGAGTGTCTGTGCTTTGAAGCTTCTCATCTGGGAAGTTGTTTTTCATATGGGGAGTGTCTGGACATTCCAAGTCACTCCTGGCCTTTGAAACTTCAACTCATTAACTCTGTGAGTCCTTTGGGGCTCTCTGGTTTTATCTGGTTAACTCTTTGAGTAACTTTTAGCAGGATTTACTGGCTTTAGTCTCTCTCCACCCCACTCATGTCTGTTTTTCTGCCTCACAGTAAGAATCTATTTTCATTTGTTTTCATGTAACAATTGCCCCAGCACAATTTGTTGAAGAGTCTAGATTTCCTCACTGATTTGTAATGTCCTTCTTTTATATAATAAGTTTCTTCATATTTATGGGTCTATTTATGGCCTCTCTAGTTGTAATACAGCACTATTTTAACAACTATAGCTTTTGAATTAGTCTTAATATTTGGTTTGGTGGGGCTTCACTTTTTTTCAGCTTTTCTTGGCCTTGCATGGCTCTTTGTTTTACCATTCTAATTACAATCAGTTTGCCAAGTTCCACTTATTGGGATCTTGATTATGACTGCATTGAACTTAAAAACTTAATTACATTGCATGCAATACCAGTAAAAATCCCCCCAGGCACTTTTTTTTTTAGAAATTGACAAGCCAGTTCTAAAGTTAATATTAAACCATCTAGATACAGAAATCTAGCATATCCAAAGCAGTCTTTTAAAATTATTAAATTGGAGAACTTAACACTATTTGATATCAAGACTTATTATGAATCAGTACTATGTGATACTGACATAAGGAATGACAAATAGATCAATAGAACAGAAAAGAGAGTGCCAAAATAGACCCACACCTGTATTGACATTTTATTACCAATAAAGTCACCAAAGAAATGCAAAAAAGGGTAGAAAATCTTTTCAACAAGCAGTGCCGGAACAACTAAATATCCATATGGGAAAAAATGAACTCTTATACCCACCTCAAAACAAACAAATATTAACTCAAAGTAGATTATAGACTGGAATTTAGATGGTAAAATGACAAAGCTTCTAGAAGGAAACATGATTTCATGGCTTAGCAGAAGGAAAAATTTATTTAAAACCGTAAAAACTCTGTAAGACTAACAAAAAATGAAAACTCTGCTCGCAAATTTGTAAATGGATGCTGCTACAAAATGAATAGAAAAGCTACATACTGGGAGGAAATATTCATTTATCTGATAAAGATTGGCTTATATAGAACTCTTTCCATCTAATAATAAAACGTCTAATAAAATATGTGCAAAATATTTGAACAGACACTTCACATAGTATAATATATGAATGGCCAATAATAAAGCAGGTGAAAATTTGCTAAGCATTATTAGTCACCAGAGAAATTCAAATTAAACTATAATGAGATACAGCTACACACCCATTAGAATATTAAAAAGACTGACAACACTAAATGCTGGTGAGGATAGGGGAATCAGAACTCTCATGCACTGTAAAAAGGAATGTAAAATGTTAAGCTTCTCTGCAACAAGGTAAGGTAGTTTCTTATAAAAATAAACACACACCTACCTTTTGGCTCAGCATTTCCTTCTAGGTATTCACTGAAAAGAAAGTGTATGTTCACAAAGATTTGTACAGAAATGTCCATAACTGCTTTATTTATAAAAGCCAAAGACTGGAAACAGATCAGTGTCTGTCAATAGGAAAATGGAAAACAAATTATGTTATACGTTAGGTCAAGAAAGCCAAGGAAATGCAGGAGTTCAGACTGGTGACAGCACAATTTAATACAAGTCTTCACTACAGAGGCAGTGAAGGACTGAGTCGGAAAGAGTACAACCCTAAAAGGAAAAAGTTTTGGGGTTTTATAGCAACAAGTCTTTAGCTAAGTGGATGTTTGCAAGGGTCTGGGAAGGATGTAGGTGCAAGAATTTCTGTTCTTGGTTAGAGGGACTTGAGCCCCACAGCCATGCCCAAAGCCTGGAGAGGATATTCTCCAGCTCCTCTCCGGGCCTTTGTTTCTCTAAGAATTAACTAAAAATATTACAACTAGTTTTCTTGTTTCTGCTTTCTCTACAGTATGTTCATATTCAAAAAAATGTTACTAGATAATAAAATGGCACAACTATTAATGCACTTCCTGATCAATTCCAATTCATTCCCCAAGATCCATTTCCAAAGGCAAGTGCCCTCTATTAATGCATATACATAATTTCTTAGTCATTCCTTCCTGTATTCTACCTCAATTCTTAAGCTCTTTACAGAATATTAAATTTATGTATCTGTAATTAGCCAGTCTCCACCTGCTCACTGTAAACACACTGACAGTAAGAGCCATATTCGAGGTAATCTCAAAGTTAGGTAAAGAAATTAAAGTTTTTCTATTTTGTGGCTTCGTAACTCAAACTCATGATCCAAGTAAGTTGTGGACTCCACAGTCAAGCACTTTAAAATGTAAAGCAAACCCAATTTATTAAGAATAAAGGGCAAAAAATGGAAAAGAAGGGACAGGCACCCCTCAAAAGAGAATAATGCAGAGTTTAAGTTTGAGGATGAATGTTGTCCACAATGGATGTGATAGTGAGGATTCCCTCTAAGATTATGAGTTCATGGCTACTAGTATCCCATCTTTAATCATTTGTATTAAAGAGAAGCGTATCAGGTTCAAGGTAGGTCTCACAATATCTATACAATTCCTTTAGCTTACTTAACAAGACATGCTGAGTAACACCAACCTGTTTCATGGCCATGTCCCAGTGAGCAACACAAAATTATCCCTAATTCATTATATACTCTAAATCTAACACACTCAATGACTAAGGCTAATCATACTCCATATGCTCCTTACTTTATTTTTTCTCAGTGCATAAAATCCTAACAAAATTCTTTTAAAAACTCATTATAGGAAATCTGACATTGCCTCTCATTTCCTTATGCTCCCAAGTAAGCTGTTGAGCTCAGCTTTAAGAAACAGCCCATGTAGAATGTCTTTCTCTTTGTTTTTCCTCTCCTGACTGGCACATTTGTTGATCTGTGGTAGGTACAACTTGACTCTTTGCTTAACCGCATCAGAGCAAGATTAAAATACTTTAAAAATTTATGAAAGAATTTCTTTCACCTCTAAAGTTGAAGCAAGAAGTAAATGATAAAATGAAGTGAGAGGTACAGATTCAGTGCAATCCCTATCAAAATACCAACAGCATTCTTCAACGAACTAGAGCAAATAGTTCTAAAATTCATATGGAACCACAAAAGACCCCGAATAGCCAAAGCAATCCTGAGAAGGAAGAATAAAGCAGGGGGAATTACACTACCTGACTTCAATCTCTACTTCAAAGCTACAGTTATCAAGACAATTTGGTACTGGCACAAGAACAGACCCATAGACCAGTGGAACAGAATAGAGAGCCCAGATATAAACCCAAGCATATATGGTCAATTAATATATGATAAAGGAGCCATGGATACACAATGGGGAAATGACAGCCTCTTCAACAGCTGGTGTTGGCAAAACTGGGCAGCTACATGTAAGAAAATGAAACTGGACTATTGTCTAACTCCATACACAAAAGTAAATTCAAAATGGATCAAAGACCTGAATGTAAGTCATGAAACCATAAAACTCTTAGAAGAAAACATAGGCAAAAATCTCTTGAACATAAGCATGAGCCATTTTTTCCTGAACACATCTCCTCAGCCAAGGGAAACAAAAGCAAAAATAAACAAATGGAACTACATCAAACTAAAGAGTTTTTGTACAGAAAAGGAGACCATCAGCAGAACAAAAAGGCATCCTACAGTATGGGAGAATATATTCATAAAAGACATTCCAATAAGGGGTTAACACCCCAAATATATAAAGAACTCACATACCTCAAGCTTTGCCCCAAAAAATCAAACAACCCAATTAAAAATGAGCAGAAGATATGAACAGACACTTCTCCAAAGAAGAAATTCAGATGGCCAACAGGCACATGAAAAGATGCTCCCCATTACTAAAAGCAGAGAATGCAAATTAAAACCACAATGAGATATCACCTCACACCATTAGGATGGCCAACATCCAAAAGACAAAGAACAACAAATACTGGCAAGGATGAGAAAGGGGAACCCTCCTACACTGTTGGTGGGAATATAAATTAGTTCAACCATTGTGAAAAGCAATATGGAGATTCCTCAAAAAACTAAAAAATAGAAATACCATTTGACCCAGGAGTTCCACTACTAGGAAATTACCCAAAGAAAACAAAATCACAGAATCAAAAAGCCATATGCATCCCTATGTTTATGGCAGCACTATTTACAATAGTCAAGATGTCGAAGCAATCTAAGTGTCCACTAAAAGATGAATGGCTAAAGAAGATGTGGTACATATACACAATGGAATATTATTCATCCTTAAGAAGAAAACAAATCCTACCATTTGCAACAACATGGATGGAGCTGGAGGGTATTGTGCTCAGTGAAATAAGCCAGGCAGAGAAAGACAAGTACCAAATGATTTCTCTCATTTGTGGAGTGCAACAACAAAGCAAAACTGAAGGAACAGAACAGCAGCAGACTCACAGACTCCAAAAAGGCACTAGTGGTTACCAAAGAGAAAGTGGGTGGGGCAGGCGAGGAGGGAGGGAGGGAGAAGGAGATTAAGAGGTATTATGATATTATGATTAGCACACATAATATAGGGGGGGCACAGGGAAGACAATACTGCACAGAGAAAACAAGTAATGACTCTATAGCATTTTACTACGCTGATGGACAGTGACTGTAATGGGGTATGTGGTGGGGACTTGATAATATGGGTGAATGTAGTAACCACAATGTTGCTCATGTGAAACCTTCATTCCATAAGATTGAACATCAATACCTTAATAAAAAAACAAAAAGAATGTTCAGCTCATTTTTCAAAGTGAGAAAATGAAAACAAGGTATCTTTTTATTAAATACTGAATATCTACATTATGGTATAATCATACAGTAGAATTCCATAGAGCAGAGAAAATAGATAAATGAGACCAACATGGGAACACCTCAAAATAAAAGTTAGCATGCAGGATAGATACACGGTATGCTATTTATATGGATCAAAAAACATTCCAAAGGCAATGTTACTAATTGCTTATGTTATAAATATTGGTGTCCTAAAAATATAAAGACTTTGTTGGAGTTGCAGTAGCCAGCCTTCACGATGGTCCCCAGTGATTCCCACCTTCTGGTCCCACACCACTGGACAGTCCTGTCCCACACTGTACTAGGACTGCTCTGCATCACCAATGGTATATGGCCGAAGTGAAGATAAAGTCACTTCCGAATTACATCATAGAAGACTGTGGCTTCTCCCTTTAGCATCCCATTTTGAATCTCTCTCTAAGCTATTGCCGTGATGCAGAGGCAAGTGGCCATGCTGTGAGCAGCCCCAGGGTGTTTAAGAGCCTCGCAGTGAGGACTGAAGCCTCTAGCCAGGGAGGAGCTGAGGTCTGCCAACATGTGCGTGAGCTTAGAGGGCTCCTGGCTCCAGTGGAACCTTGGGATGACCGCAGTTCCAGACAACGGCTTGGCTGCAGTCTCGTGAGAGAGCCTGAGCCAGAACCCCCAGCTTCTCCCAGCTACGTCTTTTCCGGAAACCTGACCCACAGAACTTATGTGAGGTGATAAATGTCTCTTGATTTAAACTGCTGTGCTTTGTGGCAATTGATGATGCAAGAATAGGTAACTATACAGAGTGGTTTCTTCTTGGGAGGGATGGTCTTAGGGTCATGGAGAAGAACACAGGGGCTTCACCTTTATCTGAAACGTTTATTTTTAAATAAAATATCTAAAGCAAATGTGGCAAGATGGTAAGGTTTATTAAGCATAGGGAATTAGCGTACAGTTGACATAATACAATTCTTTACACTTTTCTGTAAGTTTGGAGTATTTCACATGCAGAAGAACAGTGTTTCCAGAGATGGACCTCAGTGTCGGTGACATTCTGCCCTGCCATGGCAAACGCCTGGTCGGTGATAAGCCTGCTCTCTTGTTACTAAATATGCCAAGTCTTTTCCGAAAGGTTTTATAAGTCATTTAGACTCTGTAGGATTAAAATGCAGAACTTCAGAAACTAGCTTTTTGGGGTGGGCTGTGTTGTTATAATTCGGGTTTCTGTTATGACAAATGAGAAACCAGACTGGACATTTTTGTTCTAAAAATTGTGATGCTTATAAACTTTTGAAAAGCCCTCATATTAGGATAATAAAGAAGTCAAGAATGGGTTGTCAGTATGATTTAAAGCCGAAGAAGTCTGTATATGTTCTGGTAACATCATTTAATTAAGAAGCAAGTCAGAATGCTTAAGCCATAGCTACTTAACATGATTATAAGTGATTATTCAAATGAAATCAATTAGTCAGAAATTCCCTAAGAACATGAAATTACTCCGCAGTGGCAGGAAAACAGGCAATTTTACTCTTTCATTGAATAAATGCAGATTATTTTCTTTTCCTGAAAATATCAAAAGCTGCTAAAGATGTACTGGTCAGTGTCTAAAGAAAGGTCAGAAGCCCTTACATCCATAATCAATACATGAATAGTGAACAATAAGAAAAGCTTCTAGAGTCTTAGTAACTATACGCAAGCTCTTTTAAAAAAAGAGCTTGTTATTACTGAGCACATCTCCAGTGACTTCATTTGGAGTTAAGTAAGGATTCCAGGAGAATGGGCTTTCAGGAAGGCACAAGGAAATTTGACAGCTTTTCTGTTTATTTGACATTTATCTTAAAACACAATTTTAACATGCCTTCTTTTGGGTAACTGACTAGATACTTTGCCTTGTCTGTTCTGTTTTCTCTTGAGGATAAGCCCCTACGGGGAAAAAGGTAAACACATCTTCTCTCCACCCAATCTTTATCCCTCCTCATTCTGTTCATAATCTAGGTTTGACACGAGAGGGAGATCAGGAAGACGGATAAGGCATGGGGCTGATTGAGGAGTTAGCACAGAATTCAACCTACCACTTAGGTGGCCTCAGTTTGGGGAAAAGAAGCCCGAAGACTCCCCCGGTTCTATTGGCAATGCTAAAATGCCATCTCTGTGCAGAGAAATGAGCCTAAGAAGGCAGGCAGAGAACAAATGATGGTTTTGAATTTCAAATCAAGGAGTTGGCCCTTTATTTTGCTCACCCTGTGACTCTGGAGAGTTGCTGAATATTTTTAATAGGCAAGGGCAGGGTGACTGATATTTTAGGTAGCTCCCTCTGTGAAACAATCAGGACTTGAGACAGTAGATGTGCTAGATAGAGTATGGATGGAGTGTCCTGGAAAGATAAATATAGATGCAAGTGCCTATATTTATGAGAAAAAAAATAGGAATAAGGCAAGGAGGGCATATTAGTCAAAGAAAAAGAATCAATAGGATAGATACACAATTACATAAATCCTATACATATGTTGTGTATCCTACATATATGCATACACATGGTTATATATATAATGTATAGTATATATGTATAATGTATATACATGCATATGTGTACATATACTTGTCATACATATAAAGAGATTTATTATGAGGAATTGGTTAGTGTAGTTATGGAGGCTGAGAAGTCCCATGATCAGCTTGTCTGCCAGCTGGGACCCAGGAGAGCTGATACTTCAGATTTAGCCTGAAGGCAGGAAAAAAAAAAAACCAATATCCCAGCCGGAAGGCAGGCAGGCAGAAGGAATTCCCTCTTGCTTGGCCTTTTTTGAGTAAAAGCCTGTTTTGGATCCACCGATTGGATGAGGCCCATGCACACTGGAAAGGGCCACCTGCTCCACTCCGTCTACCGGGTCAAATGTTAATCTCATCCAGAAAGACCTTCACACATACCCCAGGACAATGTCTGAGCAAATATCTGGGCACTCCATGGCCTTAGTCAAGTTGACACAAGATGAACCATCACAGAGGGCGACTGGTTTCCTAGTTTAGGTAACTTGGGTGCCAAAATTAAACAGAATAAATGAAGCTGGGTGAAGGTACTGCAGGAAACTGATGAGCAGTGTTTGGGATCTTCTGAGCTGATGTTCCTGGTAACTGGATGGAGATGATAGGCAGGAAGCTGGGCGTACACACTGGGATGCTAAGGCTAAAGTTTAGGAGCCTTTACATTACACATGGTGACCAGGACAGGATTATCCAGGGAGGGGTTAAGGAAGAGGAACTCAGTTTAAAAAAGAGAGAGAGAAAAAAGAAGTGGTAAGAAATGGTAGAAAACAAGGGGAATCAGAAGAGTGAGTTATCAGTAGCTAAGGAAGTAGAGTTCTCAGAATTAAGGCATGACCTAAATTATCAGCAGAGACTCAAGATAAGGACCGAGGGAGATCCTTCAGTGCTGGCAAGAAGCACATTGGTGAGGTCGCTGTCCCTGAAAGCAGCACTCGCCGGGAAGCTGCAGCAGGAAGTGACTGCGACGAGTGGAAGCGCAGAGCTAGGAGGGAGAGGCGGTTCTTCATTTAAGATGTCAAGCTGAGGACATGCATTGAATGCCCTTCCCTCCCTCCCTCCTAAAGTTTGGGTTTACGTTTACCAGTATTTATTGGAAGGATTGCAGAGAAGTGAAACAAAGAGAATCATACACCAGCTTCATCGGGGACTAGAATATATAGGAGACAACACAGCTCTGGATGGCTCAATAATACGGATTATTCAAGAGGTTGCCTAGTGACCTTATCATCCTTCGTTACAGGTGTTCCTTGCTTCCTATGCTTGCACCTCTGCCATGTGTATGAATTCAGCTTTTTTTTTCTATTTGTTTCTCTGCAGCTACACCCACTATCTACTCTATATTCTTTTCTCTATCATGTTTTATGCTTATTCATGAATTGTACTGCCTCCTGACTTTTGCTTAGCGCTTTCTCTTTTCCAGCTTCTGACTCTACCACTGCTGACTCTGTTACTATATCTCAAAAACAAAGTCCCTAAGAGAGGCTTTATTGGTTCAAGTTGACACGCTCCATTACAGAACATGCCACTGGGCAGAGTTAGCTCAGCTGCTTGCCACATTTGTAGGGTCTGGGTACTAAGCATAATGACATAATCAAAAGACACTCAAATATCATAGGTGACTCTCTTATATAGGTAGTTGTGGGCAGAAAGTTAAAGTAGTAGCAAATCCATGCACAGATTTCATATTCAGAAGTGTGCAGAATCAATACAAAAAAGGTATGCATATTTACATACACACACACCAAACACACACATAACTTAAGTACTGAATTAATGAGGTAATAGCATTTGTTGTTCTTGATTAAATGACCTTATATTGTAAAGACGTCAATTCCTTTCAGATTAATCTATAATTACAATGCAATTAAAATTTAAATCCCAGTAAGCTCTCTGTTCCCAAAATTGACAAGTTGTTTTAACAATTCAGCAGCAAGATAAAATGTATGAGAAGATTTTTCAAAAATAAAAAATGATGAAAAGGAAATGCTTGAGATATTAGATATATGCATATACATATACCTATATAGACACACATGTGTCTATATATAATACACATACATATATATATATATAATTTACTATAAAACTTCAGTAGTTAAAAACAATGGCATTTCCAAATCCACGGGAAATGATGGAGTAGTCACTCAGAGGTGTTGAAACAAGAAGCTACTTATGTGGAAAAACAAAAAGCTGGACCCTCTGCCTCAAATCATGTACCAAAGTTAAGTTCATATGGGTTTAAGATCTAAACATTAAAATTAAAGCTATCGAGGTATCAGAGGCAAATATATAACGGTATCATTATACACTTGGGGAAGGAGGGTCTTCCTATGTACGAAATTAAACTCACAAGACATAAAGGGAATAGTCATTGATTTGACTACTTAAAAAGCAAAATCTTATATATGTTCAAAGGTAGTATAACCAAGTTAAAAGAAATTTATAGGTTGAAGACAGTATTTGCAACACATATAATGGATAAAATGCTAAGATCTCTAAAATATGACATCACAAATCGGTGTGCACAATACAAACAACTGAAGGGGAAAAGGATGGGCAGAGGATGTGGACGTACCCTATTTCTTTTGACTAACAGCAAAGAAATTTAAAAATTTAAGGAAGTATAACTGTACCTACTGCCAAAGAAACACATATACCTCTGAACTACTAAGCATAGTATTTCTTGGGGAGAGGGTTTGCTTAACATGTAGGAATGAATAATTGCTGATGACACTGTAGCCATGATCCTGGCTATTGTTAACAAAGAGCCCTCCTATGACCCTCTATTCAGTCCATGAAAGATTTCAGAAGTTCCAGGAGAGATTATTATATGCTCTGATTAGATATTAGGTCTTTTCAATTTCTTAAACAAATTTCACAGTAATAACATCACACGATCTCCTCTTTCCAGAACCTCAGGTCTTCAGCATTTCATAATTTCTGTGATGCTTAGAGATGTTCTTAAAGTCTCAACCTTAATTTGTAAGTCCATCACAGGCCAAGCCCATGTCTTTATTTCTTCCTTATTGCCTCGCACTGTCTTCCTGGAGTTCTTCATTCACACTTCCTAAGTGCTGTTTACGTACACAACCATTTCCAGATACAATATTCCTTCTTCCATCTCAGACCTTCTTTCTGAGATTATTTTTCTCATTTTTGTCATTTGGAAATTCCTTCAATGAGAGTCTGTAGGTGGGTAAAATTTCCAATGTTTGTCAAAAAATATCTTTATGTCCCCCACATTTTTGAAAGATGGTTTTACCGGGAGTACTACAACAGACGGACAGTTATTTTTTCCCAGCGCTTTTTCCTGCTCTCCATTGCTGTTGCTCAGGAGATAGTTCTCAGTTGTGTTGTTCTTTTTGGTAAGATAGTCTTTTTTTTCCTGTGACTGCTATAAAAATATTCTGTTTTACTATGTTCTGCGATTATGCCACACAGTATTTAGTTGTGAATTTCTTTTTATTTACCTTGATTATTATTTTTAAGTCTGAGGATTCCTGTCATTCATTAAATCTGGAAAATTCTTAGGATTGTTTTTAATAATGTCTATCCCAGTTCTAATCTTTCTGGAACTCTCATTTCATATGTTGGTCTTTCTGGGCTACATTCTGTGTAATTTCTTCAGATCTTCAGTTAATGAATTATCTGTAATTGAACTCTTCTTTAATTTTAAAATTTCAATTATATTTTCAAGTTAGAGAATTTCTCCTTGATCCTTGGATAATGTTTGACAGTCTTGGAATCATATTTTGGAATCCCTCTCTTCTAAAGCCACATATTACACATATTTTTTTGAGCACTGTTTATGATAATTTTAATAACGAAAGTCTTCTGTGTATGATTTTGTATTTTTTGTTGTTGTCTCTAACATGAG
Organism: Smutsia gigantea; assembly: GCA_032199065.1. Classification (NCBI taxonomy): domain Eukaryota; kingdom Metazoa; phylum Chordata; class Mammalia; order Pholidota; family Manidae; genus Smutsia; species Smutsia gigantea. The sequence goes on from JAVSCE010014924.1 coordinate 154,177, forward strand.
ACCATATATATGTGCCTTGTGATTTTTTTTTTAATTGTGTGCCCCTTTTTTTTGGAACTCTACCTGCAACAATTGTTTGAGGCCTGATTTGAGAATGAAGTCCTCTTGGGAGGTTTTGCTTCTATTCAGACCCAAGGTCATTTCAAACTTAAATTTTTAGCTTGCCGCTTTTCAGATTAGACACATAGTATAATGAGAGACATTGGTTACAAATAATCAGGGGAAATTTAAAATTTTTTCTTTGCACCTGCATGATCTTTAAATTTCATTTTAAATTTGTAAAATATATCAAACACAAAGAGAAGGAAATAAGTAATATAACATATATGTGCATATATGATACCAAGAAAAAACAGGGTTTTCATTCTATTTGTTTCACAGTTTTTGTGTGTTTTTTTCCTTTCTAATATCTAATTGTTATACAAATCTCTTTCTTTCTTGGAAGGACATATGTGTCAGTTTGTATTAACAAATATAACATGTTATATAACAAAATAAAAATTGTGTTCAAAGAGATTGAAAACATGAATGAATAAAATGATTTTACTCCCATGCATATTAATCCAAACTAGTTTAATTTTTAAAGAAGATTAGGGGGTCTGAATCAGGGCTTGAAGGAAATGGTAAGCATTTGGAATGGAAAGAAATGGGAGGAGATGATTAAAAACAATTAGAAGGGGTGATAAGCAACAGCTCAGGGTGGCCAGAGGCACAGATCAGTGAGCACCCACGTTGCAGTGTCCACTTAGGAGCGGTGCTCTGCTCGGTGGGTCTGGCAGAGGGACAAAGAGTTAGGCAACCCGCAGGTAGAGCAGTTTACAGAAGTGCTTCTCAGATTTAATGTGCATAAGATCATCTGGGTATGTTGTTGAAATGTAGGTTTTGATTTAGTGTGTCTAGGATGGGGCCTGAGACTACCGCCAGGTGCCCAGCCATCGCAGCACTGCTGGTCTAGCGTCTCTCCTCTTCTAGTAGCCAAGAGGCCCTGGTTGAGGATGAATGGAGATAAGAAGCACCCTAACCAAGTGGAAGAGACGAGAGGGCACAAGGAACTGGAGGGAGGTCCTTGCAGCAGGAGTAAGAGATGCAAAGAAGGGGACTGTCAGAGGGATACAACAGGTCAGTGTTAGCGTTGTGAAGCATCTGGCTTCAGAGAGAATCCAGGACGTGACTCAGGAGTGGGCAGCAGAAGTGGAGCTGTTAAGGTATCTAGAGTTGGAAGGTCCAGGAAATGGCAGTTTGGTTGTTAGGTGCCGGTTGGGCTGTCAGCCTGGTGAAACCTCCAGTAATTATGGGAGGAGTTGGAGTAGAGAAGACGGGGGAGCCCGCTTGCAGGTCCTTAATAAATGAGGCTTGGTGGGGTGGCCATGAGAGCGTCTGAGAAGCTGGTAGCTGCCCCCGGAAGGAGGGGTAGAGGGCAGACATTGTCTCAAGACAGGATGAACTCTGAGGTTTGGGAGGACGCACGATGAGCAGCTGGCATGTGCAGAGTTAGCAGCGTCAGTTAAGGAAGGAAGCGGGGAGAACACCTTTGAAACAGGCTGGTAAGGAGGAGAGTTTGTTGAAGACAGAATGAACTTATTAGTGGGAAGAGTCTGGGGCCGACAGTAAGGAGGTGCCCATCCCCAGCTGCTTTGGGAGTTTATGCCTGTGACCCTCTTCAGAGAGGAAGGGCTGGCAGGGGTCACCTGCTCAGAGCTGCTTGGGCAGTAATACTCCCCACCCACCAGAAGTGGCCAGTAATTGACTCACGTGGGGGTCCAAAAGCTCTTTAGCTCCAGACTGGACAACCCTGTGGGGTGGTTTGTATTCTAGAAGAGGATCTCTGTGGACCAGGCCATGACTATACATCTTGAGACCACACCCTTGCTTAGCTGCTTCCCTAATGGTTTTTTCCAGAAGAGCATCATTCCCCAATAAATCACATGGACGTGAATCTCCGTCTCAGCTCTGCTTCTAGGGAACCTAAGGTGAGTGGCTGCAGGAGAAGTCCTGGGAAGCAGACTCCGAGGATGGATTCTGGAGCTGAATCGCCCACCAGCCACCTGCAGCGGAGGGGCCGGAGGAGCGGCGATGGTCCCTGGGATGCTGCGGTGCCTGAGGGGGCCTGGATAGGGTGCGTGTGGGGAGGGACACACGGTTCATGCAGTGTCTTTGGCATTTGTGAGGTATGAAGGGAGGAGACAGGAATGTGAGGCAGATTATGGTATTGGGTGCCTACCGCTGAGCAACGTTTGTGCTTTGAAGAGAAAACGACAGAGGAGAGCCATCCAATATCACTCAGCACAAAGTATGAAAGCCAGAGGGTCTCCATGGCAACATCTGAAGAGTCCCTCCATCAACCAGGCTCGGGACCTGATCTAAGAGAAGCTGGCATGGCTTTTCAGAGAAGGAAGACTTCAGCCTTGGCAAGTCTCCTACCAGAGGCAAGTCCCCAAGAGGGAAGGAGTGGGACCTTGAGACTCAGGAAGAGATATGGGTAGACGCACTTGAAAACCTTAAATGCTCATATTTCCCTAAACCCTACAGTCAAAGAAGTGATTAGCAGCCTTTGCTGGTGATCAGTACAACCACCATCTCAAATGAGCAGGTGTCTTACAGGAGCACCCTGTCTTCCTCAGGGCCTGTCTTTGCCTGTCCTGTTAACAACCAAACCAATAACTGGGGTCAACTGGAAAATGCTGGCCTGCAAAGAGAGGAGAGAGGTTAAAAGCCAAAGGTCCTGCAGGAACTGGCGAACCTTTCATGGCAGGAATGGGAGAATATGCCTGGGAGGGGAATGTCAAGGGTGGTAGATTAGGAAGGAGCAGAATATAAAGCTGAATAAGGACATATTGTTGACATGGGGCCCTCTCCAAGGCACAGGATTTCATACCTTGGCAAGGGTTTAGGGTATGGTTTTAATATGCTACTGGAATGGCTCACAGGAGCTTGGAAAAGGTGATGGCCCACAATAAATGGAAGAAGGATGTCAACATTGCCATGGAAGACGATGGGGGAAGGAACAAAAAGCTAGAAAAGTGGGCAAACTAGGAGGGATCTTTTCTATTTGATTGGAAGACCCACCGAGCTATGTTCTCAGGAGAGCCCGAGGACATACCTTTTGCTAAGGTGATGAGGTTATACCAGCACCACTGAGCAGCTCAGCAGAGGCCTTCTCTGTAAACTATAGTGGGAGATGCTGTTATAAAACAGGGCTCTGTAGTGTCAACAGGAATAAGAAGATCCCAGAATATCCAAGGCCACATGGCAACACTTACCCAACAGCCTCATGGGGGGACGGTATGATGGGTGACCTGTGAGGATCTGTGGAAGAGGAACTGGTGTTCCTAAAGCCAAGATGTATGAACATCCAAAGGGGAATTGCTTAATATATGCAACCAGAAGAAATCAGGAATGGATGAGTCAAAGACTGAGGTGAGTCATTCAAATGGCAAGTCAAGATGCCTTTTCCAGCCTCCAGACCAGAATCAGTTCTCAGACATAAACCCACTTACCAAAGAAGAAACTGTGTCCCCAAGACCCTCAAACACCATGACAAGTGTATGCAATAGTGGTTCCCCCAGTCCTTTACTAAAACCTGTGGCTTGGCTAACTGTTTTGTAAAAGGGAGACACCTAGGCCTGAAGGATATTGGATACAGTGCCATGGTAGACCCTGATACTCAGTGTCCTGGTACTAAGCACTATTATGCATCCCCTGTTGGAGTAGAAGCATTTGCGAGTCCAGTAGTTAATGGAGTCCTGGCCCAGGTTCAAATCTAAGTGGGCCACTGAGTCTGTGGACCTTAGTGATTATTTCTTTATTTCATGAATGTATGGTCAGAATGGATATATGTAGTAATTGAGAGAAGCCTAACATTAGAAAGAAAAGTTTCTTTGCCTACAGAGTAAGAACTATTTTAATAGGAAAGTCAAAGAAGCGTTCCATGAAGTTGTCCCTACCCCCCACCCCAGCCTAGGTAAATAGTAAATTACAAACCCTATAGTATCCTAGAAGGAGTGGCAGAAGTCAGTGCACTCTCAGACTTGCAAGATGCAAGGCTGGTGGTGGTCATTATCATCTCCTCATTTAATTCCCCAGTCTGGGCCCTGGAAAGAACCAGACGGGTCACAGCCTAACGATGCTCCCCCACAAGCCTAACAGGAGGCTCAACATGTCTGATGTGGCCATATTTACTAGAGCGGATGAACACCGACTCTGTTTTGAGGGATGTGGCTATTAAGTTGGCAAATACATTCTTCATACCAACCAAAACAGAAGCTATGAAGCCATCAACCCCATGTTCAGAAGTTAACACTCCCTGAAGCCTTGCCCTAGGACTATGCTAATTCTGCTCTCCTTCATAGTGAAGTCTAAAAGGACTGAGGCCATGTAAACACGGGGAGAACATCACATCAGTCCACCACATTGGTGCAATAGTGTGAATTCGACTAGATGAGCAAAAACTGATAATTACACTGAAGATCATGTAAGACTTATATGCTCCAGAAGGAAAGTGATAAACTGTTCAAAGACACGGGGCCAACCCATCGATGAAGTTTTCAGGGCCCAGTGGGCCGTGGCAAGGCAGGACATTTCCTCCAAAGTAAAGGACAGAGTGTTGTACCTTGTACATCCTAACATCAGGAAAGAAATGTAATGCTTGGTAGGCTGTTTTGTATTTTGGAGGCAGCATATTCTTCACTTGGGAACCCTGGTGTGGCTCATTTATCAGGAGCTGGGGAAAGAGTTCTGTAGTTGGTCATGGCTCAGGTCCCAGCAGGACTGCCACTTCTCTGTCTGCCTTCTTAACTACCTTTTGGGTTTCCTTGGAGCTCAATTTCCCAATAATTCATGTGCTCTCAGATCCCTGTCTCAGACTGCTTCTAGAGAACTCAGGCTGAGGCAAGTTCATTAAAGGGAGGAGGTAGTCATGGTGAGGAAGGAGGGCTGGCTTTTATTTGATGGCCAGATTACAGGGATAGAAACAAGCCATGATTAAATGTGACTGGCCTCAAGTCTCCTAACTGGACGTAGTTCCCAGGCAGAGGCTGCACCCCCAGGACTGAGGGAGGGTTGCCTCACAGTGAGAAAACAAGGACAAACTCCTTGTTTAACCCCCTAGTCACTGGCTTCTCATCTTACAGAAGTGTTTGATTTGGGGAACCGCAAACATGGGGTATACACAGTGGGAGAAAATATTTCCAATCAGAGATGCTGCAAGTCCTCCAAACAACACCGTATGCTGAGGACGCGGCTGGCTTGGATCCCTTCCTTGGATTCCCTGCAGGCGTGATGGTAGTAGCTACACAATAAATCCTCCCTGAATTTAATTTATTTACAAGGTAGATCTGTACCACGCACTGTGATAGTCACAAACTTAACTCCTAATATTACATGTTTAAATTGTATGATATTTGTGAGAATTATTTTCATGCCAGTAATTCATTCGACAACTATTACTGAATGCCTACTACATATCCGGCAGTGTTCTAGGCTAAGCTAATAGTGACTCTGGGACGTCCTTCAACACAGCGTTCACCTGAACAGATTTAAATGCCAGGGAACTGGAACCTACATACCCAGAGTTATTATATATTGATCATATGTTCCCTGCGTTTGTGTTTTTGAGTGCTTTGGGAGGTGGCACTCTTTCCCTCTTTGGATCACATGCTTCTAGATGATGGAAACGATGTGACAGTTCTTTTTAAAAGTCTTTCATCACATCTGGCAGCGTTCTGACCTGTGTGGATTACTTGAGTGATATCCCAACCACAGCTGAGCACAAACATATGAAAACACAAGTGGCCGAGGCCTCAAACAACAGTGATTAGTTTCCTGACGCATATTAAACAACCCCAGAACTGTCTCAGGGTAAGAGTCCTCGCCGGGTGTTACTGATTTCATTTCAAATCTGACCACATGAGAGATAGACAAGGAGTGTTTTCTCCTTTCTCGAGGACCTGCTAATGAATTTTGCACAGCATCACTTTTAAAAAGATCCGAGAGACATCATATATTGAAAGCATGGCATGACAATGTTCCCCTGCATAATGAACACAATGAATTCTGACAGAAAAAGTTATGTCCTTGTCTTCGTAAAAGAGCCATTTAAGCAAAACAAGTAGCTTCCCCAGAAGGGCTTGTTAAGCTTCAGTACAGCATAGCCTAGAGGACTAATGATAAATATGAATTTCAGGCATCTCGACGAATAATTCTGGCCCTGCCACGCACAATACTATTGGTTTTCTTAATAAAGCAAAACTCAACCATGACTATACATGCGCCCTGAGAGTGAGGAGACCCCCCGTCTCCACTGGCACCTCCCTTAGTTTTCCTCAACTCAGTTAATAGCATCACAATTCACTCACTGTCCAGACCAAGAAGGAAGGAGGCACCTCTGGCTCCTCTCTCGCTTCACTGCCTCTCCACAATCTAAGCCAGCAAGGCTGTCGGCTCCACCTTCAATATAACCCCAACTCCACCTTCACCACCTCCTCCACCAGCATCCTGGTCCAAACCACCAGGCCTCTCACCTGGGTAATGTCCACGGTCGCCGAACGGACCTCCCTGCATCTGCTCCAGATTCTCCACAATCCATTCTCTCCACACAGAAGCCAGGGTGGTCTTTCGACATGTCAGATCAGGCACTGTCCACCCTGAGGCCTTCTCATGGTGCTCTCCATAACAAAGAAGCCACCTCATGGACCTCCAGAGTCCTGCCTAGCTCTTGAGCTTAATTTCTTTCTATTTTCCTACTTAATCCTGTTATTTCAGCCACACCTTCTTGCTGTTTCTCAAACACATCAAGCCCATTACTGTCTCAGGACATGTGGATGTCATGTTTCCTTTCCTGGAACATTCTTCCCTGCACATTTTCACAAGGCTGATATTCCTTTACATCATTCAAGTCACCTCTTCAGGTGAGCCTTCCCTGATTTCCTCCAGGTAGCCCACCCCATCCTCACATACTCCTTATGTCATTACCCTGGCTTTATTGTCTTCACAGCGTTTATGATTACATGAAATTATGTTTATGCAAATGTTTATGTATTCTCCATTGGAATATAAAGTTGTGAGGACCAGAACGCTACCTTGGATCTCCAGAGCCTAGAATTGTATCTGGCATAAGGCAGGTGTTCAAAATCTGTTGGATGAATTGATGACATGAAAAGGATTATTACAGTGTCATACAAACCATAACTTACCTTTAAAAATGTACTATTAGGAATTAAGACTGTGACTATCACAGTGCTTGATACAGATCTACTTTTTAAATGAAATTAAATTCAGGAAGGATTTGTTATGCAGCTTCATGTACTCCCCGTGGTATCGACCTTGTGGACAAAATCCAATGGGAACTCATCCTGCATCCCATCTTCAGTGTCACCCAAGAGCTGTGGCTTTTACCCAGGCAGCTCCTGGGTCTTGGTGACTGACTGGCTGGAGGACAGGGGAGGGAAGAACTGAACATTTCACAAGATTCTGAGCACAGCTGCCAGGGAGACCAGCCAGCCCACTGGTACTGGTTAGGGAGTTACAGGTTGGGTGAGGGTCCATTTGGAGAGAAAAGAAGCTAATGTATAAGTTTTCAACGCTGATAGTTCCATTTGGTACTGAGGAACTGAGCAGTAAGATTTGCTCAAGGTTGCTCCAGGGACTAGTGTTACAAGAGGAAAGACAAAGGCTATGGCCTTTGCACTGTGCTATTTTCCAGACTGAAGTTTGCTAAACAGTTTTCTGGGCAACCCTAATAATCAGTAGAAACTGCAACTTATCAAAATAATAATCAAGATATTTGGAGGTTTGAGTTGACCACAAGCTTTTTACCCTGCCTTCTTCCCAGCTTTTCTTATAGCTGGCCCCGGAATTCTGTGTATGTATGCATCTCTCTAGGTCAGCCCATGGAAAGGAATAGATTTCTTGCTTCTTTTGATTAAAACCATTCTGGACTCCTAAGTACCAGATATCACTGCACAGATGATTCACTTAAAACCACGTTAAAGTGCACATTTCTGTGGCATTAAGCACATTCACACTGCTGTATAACCATCATCCATCTCCAAAACCTTTTCATCTTCCCAGACCTGTACTCCATCCTCATTAAACTCCAAGTGCCCATCCTCTTTCCCCACCCCCCACCCACCCCCTGGGAGCCACCACTCTACTCTCTATCTCGATGAATGTGACTATCTAGGAACTTCGTATATCAGTTCCTAGATAGAACGCTTTTATCAGTTGCCAAGGTAGGAACATTTTAAAATATCCTGCCTCAAAAGTCAGATAAATATACACAAAAGAGATGACTTTTACTGTATGTAAAGAATTCCTCAATCTACCTGACTTAACAATAGTAACTGCTTACTTTCCTCAGGGCCAGCATAGCTCAGAGAGGATGAGAGAGGACTTGTGGACTGCTGCCCAGCTGTGTGCCCCTGCAGGGCTGGATTCTGCTTGGCTTTTCTGGCATTCTGCATGAATCTCAAAGATCAAGGGTACACATGATGCAGCATGGGTGGACCTAGAGGGCATCACACCAGACACAAAAGGACAAAATACTGCTTGGATTCCATATATAAGTGAAATCATATGGTTTTGGTCTTTCTCTGTCTGACTTATTGCACTGAGCACAATGCCCTCAAGATCCGTCCATGTTGTTGCAAATGGCAGGATTTCATTCTCTTTTATGGCTGAGTAATATTCCATGGGGTATATGTACCACATCCTCTTTATCCATTCATCTATTGATGGACATTTAGGTCACTTCTATATCTTGGCTATTGCAAATAATGCTGCAATGAACATAGGGGTGCATATATCTTTTTGAATTAGTGATTTAAATACAGAGAACAGACTGGTGGTTGCACAGGGAGGGAGAGTAGAAGGATGGGTGAAAAGGTGAAGGGGCTTAAGAGGTACAAACTTCCAGTTATAAAGTGAATACGTCATGGGGATGAAAAGTATGGGGAATATAGTCAATAATACTGTAATACCTTTGCATGGTAACAGATGGTATCTGTAGTTATCATAGTGAGCATTTAGTGGTGTATATACTTATTGAATCATTGTGTTGTATACCTAAAACCAATATAATATTGTACACAAATTATACTTTTTAAAAAAACCTCAAAAAGACAAATACTGTGTGATTCCACTTATAAGAGGTTCCTAGGGGAGTCAAATTCATAGGGCCAGAAAATGGAATGGTGGTTCCTAGGAGGTGGTAGGAGGGCAGACTAGGAAGTTAGTGTTTAATGGGGACAGAGTTGCAGCTTGGGAAGATGAAAAAGTTCTGGAGATGGAGGTGGTGATGGCTATACAGCTGTGTGAATGTCCTTAATGCCACTGAACTGTAGACCTAAAAAAGGGCACAATGGTAAAGTTTATTTTAGATTTTATCTATCATATTTTTACTACAGTAAAAAATTTGAAGTTAAATTTTAAAAAAACAAGAAAAACAATGAGCAAGAAAGTGAAGATTTTCTAAAACTGTTGCGGGCACCCCCGTTCTGAGACGTTTCTCTGAAGCCATCTGGAGTGGGAACTAGGCCTATACAACTGAACATTCTTCTGTGCACTAGACCCTGTACCTCACTACAGTAAAGTCCTTGCCGCACCATTACCACAGCGAGAGCTGAGGAAGGTCACAGTACCTTGCTGTGAATACCTGCTCCTGTTGTGACCAGAGTTTTCCGGGTCCCACAGAACCTGAAACCAACTGCAAATCTGAACAGCTCTTCAGGAAGCTCTCAAAAGTAATATGGTGGAGCCATTTGCAGGGGCTCTGGTACTAGCCAACACTTCTTGCAGCCCAACAGGGACCCAAAACATCTCTTCAGGTTCAGTGTAAATGCATCTTACAAATCCACTGTTTTTCTAACACATCAACTGATCTGACTCATTAGTTACTCTTGACCCTCTTATATGCCCCTGACCTACAAATAAGTTGGCCTTCATGATTCCTTACTTTTCCTTCCTTCTAGTAGTTTCTCTAAAAAAAAAACAAAACAAAACTGAAGGAACAAAACAGCAGCAGACTCACAGAACCCAAGAATGGACTAACAGTTACCAAAGGGAAAGGGACTGGGGAGGACAGGTGGGAGGGGAGGGACAAGGGGGAAAAAGGGGCATTACGATTAGCAGACATAATGTTGGGGGGGCATGGGGAGGGCTGTACAACTCAGAGAAGACCAGTAGTGATTCTATACCATCTCACTACGCTGATGGACAGTGACTGTAATGGGGTTGGTGGGGGGGACCTGATGAAGGGGGTAGTGTAATCACCATAATATTGCTCACTTAATTGTAGATTAATGATATCAAAATAAACCTAAAAAATTATATATATATTATTGTCTGAACAACCTTTGGTTACTCTTTTCTGTCATAAAAGGAAACTATGATCAAAATCCAGTTCAGATTCAATGAAAACAGTGTCATCAAGTATCTAGCAGTGTCTGTGAGACGTTAGTAAACTGAATTCACAGATCACCACTGCCGTGAGAAAAAGAAAGGCTGGGTGGATGTATAGCCTTTGCAATGGCAGTTCCCCTAGGAAATCCTGCTAGGGCCAAGACGACAGCCTTGGGCAACCTTCACTGAGTGAGACATGAAATATGAATCTGCCTTTCAATTCATATGGGTACAAAAGTTGAGAATGTGCCCATCAAAAATCATATTCCCCTGGAGCCGAACTCAAATTCTAGTCACAGGTGAAAATCCAATAAAGTCATTCCCAGCCCATGTGTCCTCAGACATTTCCCTAATTTTTAGGCCAATTTGCAATGCCTGCAAAGGTGGCTTCATCATTTTTCAGTTTTAAAATAAAATGATCTGCAGTAGGAAAGTCAAAGTAAAATAACAGTTAAGTTCAAGTTCTGCGTGTGTAGACAGAGGCCAGACTTTGGATCCTAGAGAACAATGTTTAGTCCCAGTAATCTTTCTGCCTGGGTAGATCACAAGGGAAGGCAACTAGATGCTGTGTTGCTGGTCCTAGGTTTAGAAAGCTTGACATCTGCATTTTATCAAATGGCACTTCATTTAACGCACAAAATGAATGCGGCAAGCCATAAAAAATAATGAGAAGAGAACAAAGCCAACTTTCTTGGTCCCATCTTAGTTTTTCTCCTCGTGATATTAGCAACTTCACATAGACTGTTACAACGGCTAAACTGAATGTGACTAAGAGAAAACCACTGGGGTTGAGAACAGACGTGGGATGCATTATGACTTCCCTGTCCTGGTTGTCTGTGCAAGCACGGGGTGAATTTTACATAGGCTGGTGGAAATCAGGGACAAGCTGCCTTGGGCTTTGGGAGCAGAGGCTGTGCTGGGTCCACATGGCTGCAGTTGCATAAGGCAGCATGTTCTGTGCCCACGTAACACGTTCAGAGTGAAGCAGTGACATATATATGTACTGTGACAGGCTAATGGAGTCCCTGATTTTTATATTAATAGTTGTAAGTATGATTAACAGGATTTTAACATGCTGGCTGTCATGGATAGGACCTCAGTTCCTTAGACTGTGGAATGTACCAGATCAGTCTCAGTAAATGGTGTCAGCATCCACTCAGCTAAGCAATCTGAAGCCAAGCTCTCCTTAAACACCGGCCATAAGCACCCCATAGCCAATACTTGACCCAGCTCACTGATTTTTACCACTCATGTATCTCCTAACTTTCCCTGCTTCTCTCCCCACTCCAGCATTGTCCAGGATGCCATCAGCTCTTGCCTCATTTCTCTCTAAGCCCCTGACTGGTCTTCCTGAATTCAGGGCAGCCTCTCTTCATCCTTTGGCCATTCTGCACTAGAGTAATCTTCATGGGCACACAAAACTGATTATTACCCATTGCCCCCAAAGCTTAACCTGCCTTCTATTGTTCTTAGGATAAAACAACACTCATTAACCTCCTCCACCTGTCATGTTCCTCTCTAGAGCCTCGTGGCCTCTTCTCGATCCCTTCTGCTTATGGTCCTACCAGTTTCCCCCCACCTGGGGCCTCTGTGCTGACGTTCCCACTGCTCAGGGCCTTTTCCATCCTCATCTACAAAGGATCCTTCAGCTCTTAGCTGTTATTACTTGCTTAAGAGTAATTACTTCCCCCACTCCTCTGAGAGGCCAGTTCAGCTTTCATGTACCCTGACCACGCTGTGTGCCTTCCCACTGGCCTACGCATTACAGCTCTGAGTTTATATCTATCTGTAAACTCATGAGCTTACATATAAACTGCCACACCTCCCTGCCAACTCCACCAGTGCCTACCATCCAGCCTAGCACAAAACAGGCACCCAATAAATATTATGGAATAAATGAAAACGTCAAGATTCTAGGGGTTTAAATCTTTACATCCTTGGAGTGGAAACTCTACCAAGACAGAAGCAAGACTTATTAGCCAAAGGAGTCGCCCCTAGGCCCCTTCCCTTGGTGTGGAGGGAACAGCCCTCTCAGGGACAGGGAGTCTGCTCTCCATATACTTGTGAGCTTTGCTAACTGAGCAGGAAGGAGCTGCCATGCCTTTTCCATTTCTAAAATCTCTGCCATTCAGAATGCTGGCTTATTGGGCTTTCTTTCAGAGGAGTAATTGGGCAGTTGGACCCAGCTGCTCAAGGAGATGAATACTAAAACATTAATAAATATAGGAAAAAATTAACTTGTCATTAAAATCTACTGACAAAGACTCTCTCCTTGACCAAGCCTAGAAAGCTCAGAGCCCTCTTTATGACTAGGTCTCAACCTTGGGACCCATCTTCAGCCTGCCTCGCATCCTTGGCTTGCAAGAATCCTCCTAAGTCCATTTATTGAGGAATCCCACCTCTTTATACATGCCTTATGTCTCATTGACCCTTCATATCGGATCAAATTCCTCATCTCCCACACTTGATGCCTGTTCTCTTTTCCCTGCCTTCAGCAAGAATCCTGCCAGGTTGGTTCAGCCAGAACCCGCCTGCCCTTGCTCTATCCTCTTAGTCACTGCCCATGCACTGAGCCCTCGTTCTGTTCATTGGCTGTAAATCCCCGGCCGTCTTGGTCTGACTTGCCGTGTTCTCGACGGTGACAGCCGTGATGCCTATCCTGACAGTCCTGAATGAAGTCTGCCCTAGCATTTCAACAAGTATCAGAACATGTTTTTCTTTAAGGAAAGGAAGGATTTTACCTGGTAAGGGTCCTGTGCCTTGACATGTCCTTTCATTTGCTCATTCTATCGCCTCCTTTATTCAAGGCATTCTAAGGTAATTCTTTTGTCCTTCCCATACTGGCAGAGGGCCCCTGTTCAATATTAGGCTCCCTTATAGAATGTGCTGTGTGTACTGAAATGGGGTCCCTATTTAAGACAGAGATAGACGATTTACCTTTCCATGTGTGGAAAGAGTCTAAAATAATCATCTTTCTTCCAGTTGGGAGTTGCTGTCTACCTCTTCTATTCTGGAAAAAATAGAAGTCTCACTTTGGTTCATGCCTGGATAAGATGGTATTCTGGGTTTTGGCGATTCTACCTCTGACTGATATGGCACCTGGCAGCTCTATCCTGCAGCTCATTTGTCCCTAAGCTGGGGTCAAAGGACAAACAGCCAGCAGTGAAGGGCGGGCTCCAGCGCTCCCAGCAGCAGGCACACTGCATTAAAGGCCTCAGTGTCGGAGCGGACTGGAAACCAAGGCCAAGGGCAGTGTGACGGGCTGTGGGCTGAAGGAATTCACTCTCCCCTTCTCTGGGGGGTAGAGGAAGACAAGACAAAACCTGTAGAAGGAAGCAATTGGAACCTTCCTGGCTGTCCCTGCCACCTCTGAACATGTGTTGCAATAGTATTTTGGTAGAATTAGCCTGTATCTTGTACAGTGTTGACACATTTACCACCTGCCTTACAAGGCTCCTTAGACTACCTCATACTGGCCAACTGCAGCCTGGGAGTCAGCACTGGTCTTGTTCTCTGCTGGACCCTGGAGCCCCAGCAGTGTGTCTGCCACACAGTGGACCCAGAAGTAAAATGTAATGAATGGATGAATCTAACTGGGATTGGGATTGAAATTCAGTTCCAACATTCCAACACTAGTGTTACAAACTGATATGGTTGTTCCCCTCACCCGACCCCACCACAGACCCCAACCCCATTGTATTTCTAAAACCACAGCTAGATGTCTTTAGGCCACCAGCACTATTTGAGCAGGGCTGTGTTCTGTTTCCAGCTGGAAATAACTGTCTACACTTAACTGGCTTAAGATAAAACAGGCTGGACACTGGAGAGGGGCTGGGACTATTGCCGGCCCCAGGGCCAAAGCTGGGGCTGCCAGGTCTGAATGATTTCCAGGCTGAGCAGAGGCTGTGCGTTGTGGAGACACTGGCCATCTGCAGTACGTGCCCTTGCAGTGAAGAGCAGCCACGGCTCGACGGGTCTCATGTGCCCAAGCTGTTATCAGAACCGAAGATAAAAGCCACACAGAACATGATCCTTGACAATCACAGCAGCAGAGACCCTTATTTTAACCCTGTAGCTCTTCAGTGACCCAGACTATTAATGGACATGGGAATTTCTCTGAATAGTTTGTAGTGAGCTCTTTCCTTGACTGGGTTCTCTCTCTACATGGTGAAACAGTATCCAGGGTCAACACACATGCACAAGTTCTACATCCAAAGCGGACCCTGGACTAACAAAGCCGATAATTTTATTGACTGGGGACATAACTCATGTTTCTGTCAGAAAGCTCAGATGGTGCCAGGAGTCTGATGAACACCGGATTTCCACTGGGCTTGGATAAGTGGAAATCATCTTATTTTGCTTCATTATGAAAAAGTCTCTTCCAGTAGAAGAGAAGATTATGCTTTTGGCTGTGATATTTCTCCTTGCTGTCTACCTCTTGCAAATATATTCATGCAAAGAGAAGGTTTTATAAATATACTCAGATTTTTCCCCCTGTTCTTTGGGGATTTTGCTGTGGCGCACTGAAAAAGTATTCATTAGCTTAAAAACATTTTTCAAAATGCAACCCGACTCCAGGTTTAATTATATATAATATAGGTCAACTTTTTTTATATGGGCCCCCGAGTAGATGCCCCTGAACTACTTTGTGTGCTTCACACAAGTATGTTTCTCTGTTGCTGACAAAAAGTGGACAATTAGATGTTAAAGACAAATGCTTCTCTTTAAGAAGCCTGTGGGTGATTTTCCAGGATGGTGTTAAGCAGATAGAAGGAGAAGATGCTAATTCTCCAGGTACTGCGCCTCCTTTCCCAGCAGACTGGGGAGGAGAGTCTCTGCATACGCCCCCATGCCCACAGCTGCCCCCACTGTGCTCTCACATGCACATCTGATGGGCTCTACCTGCCAAGCTCTCACATGCACACCTGTTGGGCTCTACCTGCCATGCTCTCACATGCACATCTGATGGGTTCTACCTGCCAAGCTCTCACATGCACATCTGATGGGTTCTACCTGCCAAGCTCTCACATGCACATCTGATGGGCTCTACCTGCCAAGCTCTCACATGCACACCTGTTGGGCTCTACCTGCCATGCTCTCACATGCACATCTGATGGGTTCTACCTGCCAAGCTCTCACATGCACATCTGATGGGTTCTACCTGCCAAGCTCTCACATGCACATCTGATGGGCTCTACCTGCCAAGCTCTCACATGCACATCTGATGGGCTCTACCTGCCAAGCTCTCACATGCACATCTGATGGGCTCTACCTGCCAAGCTCTCACATGCACATCTGATGGGCTCTACCTGCCAAGCTCTCACATGCACACCTGTTGGGTTCTACCTGCCATGCTCTCACATGCACATCTGATGGGCTCTACCTGCCATGCTCTCACATGCACATCTGATGGGCTCTAAAATCACAGGAGCCGCTCCTGACTCCTGAAAGAGGTGAGGAAGTTTGGCAGGCCTGATGTGGCAGGAACGCAAAGCTGGAAGCCCAGGGATAAGAATACACTAACACACTTTTTCTTCAAAAAAGAAGACAATTTTTCACCGTGTGGCTCCAGGAGGAAGGGGGTTCCCCGCCTGGAGCAAGGCCCCTATCAATGCAGTTAGACTGAAGCAAGACAAAGGAAAGCTCATGGCTCAGTCTCTCCCTCCCTGGGTGCTTTCTCTCCCAGCCCTGGCTGCTCAGTGCTCCCTCTCCTGGCTGCTCTCAAGTACTCCCTCTCCAGCAGTGTCAGGCTGTGCCTTCCCCTGGGCCCCCTTCCAGGAGGAACTCCATGGGAGGGTCCCTGGTGACAGGCAGGTGCATGACCAACTACCTACCAGGATGGAAGGAGGAGAGAATGGCTGCTGCTCTCGACCCCTTACCCCAGACTGCAATCCCGTGGGCTCTGCCACGGTAAACATCACACTGATGTGCAAACAGGCCCTTATATGCCTACCCCTATCAAGGCCAGGGGAGAATTCTGGTTGAAAACTTCCATTTACCCAACACATGAGAACCAAATTTGAGGAGTCATTATTCAATCTTCCCTCAGAAACATGTTTCTGCCTTGGTTCTGCAAAGCTGGCCCTTCCCTCCCACTACAGGGCCTCCAGACTAGATTACCAGCTTACCCCAACTATCCTAATAGCTGAGATATGGAGTAGAAATAGACATTATTTCCTTCAGGCCCTCACATCTATTTTAAAATATTTTTACTAAGATGGCTGGCACTACACTGTTAAAGCCCTGCATGAAGGGGAGAAATGTACATATGTACTCATTTTTCATGTCATTTCAACTTCTGTTTTCCATGTGCTGTAAACGACCTGTTTTTCAACAAGACCAGAAGCCAATGAAATAGAAAGCCAACAGTTCAGGGAATACATGTCTCATCTGCAAATACGTCTCTGTGTTAAATGGCTGGACTCTGTGGCCCAGTATCAGCTAATATATATGCTGCAATCTACAGCTGGTCTACCCCCTCACTGCCGTGTGTATTCTCTCTCTCTCTCTTGCCCAGGTTGCTGGGTCACTGCCTTCTCTCCATCTGTCCTTCAGCCTGCCAGGCATCTCCCTTGTGAGCCTCACTTTTTTCCAAGAATCCTCTGCTCACTTCCAGCACACCTCAATTTTTGATAGCCACACCCTGATTTAGATTTTCTCATTGTGTCACGTGTACATGTAATCTCACAAATGAGGCCACTCCCTATGAAAGGCACTGTGTCTTATAGGAAAGAAGAATCTCTTTGGACCCAGACCTGAAGGCTCACAGCAGGTGCTCTGTCACTTCCTCATCAAGTAAATGTCAGATAAAGCATACTAGCTAATGGTTTTAAGAGTGCCAGTTTTATTTAGACATTTTCACCTGATGTCTCCAAGCACCACAACACCTACATGTCTGAGAGTCAAATTCATGAACCTCTGCACAGCCCACCTGTCCCACTGTCCCTATGTTAGCAAGGGGCACCCCCATTTATCTGGTTCCCCAGCTGGATACCTAAACCTCATCCCCAACAGCTGCTTTTTCTTTACCCCATATTCTAGAACATCACCACTCCCTACTCAACTTGCCTCCTAAACATCTCTCCAACCATCCACAAACTTCTCTCACCCCCATGTCCACCATGCTGGTTCAAGCCACCACCATCTGCTCCCATTTGGAGTCCTGACATGGCCCCCTCTTTGGTTTCTCGAAATGTGAGTCTGCTTAGATCACCTTCCACACAAGCCTTCCTTTTGCTCTTAGATGGGGACTGGGATCCCTTTAACTGCTTAGAAAGCTCTTCAGATTCTGGCTGCGAGCACCTCTTCAGCCTAGGGCTCTGTTGGCCTTCCCCACCTCCTTCAACACTGTGGACCTGACACATGCCCTCCCTGCCACACTGATTTTCACAAGTAGCTGCACTAATCATATCCCCCTACCCTCACCTCAATCTACTGGCAAGATTGCTCCCTGACCTCTTTCTTCAATCTCAGAGCACACATCCCTGGCCTCCCGGGTTAGATCACAGCCTACAATGCCGCTTTTTATACTTATTTCTGTGGTGACTTGATCCGTCCTCCCACCGGAGCCCAAGCTCCATGTGCAGCAGGCGGTGTCTATTGTGTCACAGTACTGAGCACAGCTTCCAGTCCACAGAAGGCACTTGATGATTTTTTTTTAATAAACAGTCACCATCACAAAGTGGTAGAGTATTCAAACCGCTTTCATACGTATTGCCTCAGGTCACCCTCATAATAGTCTCATTTTTACAGATGAGCAGATGAAATGGAGAGGTTCTGTGAATGCTCCAGGT
Source organism: Smutsia gigantea (assembly GCA_032199065.1). NCBI lineage: Eukaryota > Metazoa > Chordata > Mammalia > Pholidota > Manidae > Smutsia > Smutsia gigantea. The sequence goes on from JAVSCE010014924.1 coordinate 172,365, forward strand.
CATGGTGCTGATAAGAAGCAGAGCTGAGTCAGGTTTTCTGGTCCCCAGTTCTGTGCTTTCTCTACAGTGTGTATATTTTTTCACTTTATTGTACTATCATTCCAAATAGAAATACCATGGAGGCTGCAGAATGTAGTGATGAACAGGGGCTTTAACAGAGCAGTCTTGCTTCAGACCTCAACCTGCTCTGATTTGTCTTGCCAAAACAAGACAACTTTAGGCAAAGTCATTCTTCTCCCTAAGTAATACGGTGCCCACCCACAGTGCCCACCCATGTCTTTTATTACTAACAGACATTAGTCTTTGGGTACAGCCATGACTTTTTCCTTTAGGATGGTCTAAGAAGCAGAACATCTGGGTCAGTGAGCCTGAATATTTTTAAGGTCCGCATTGCCCGCGTTTCTTCACTGGGGTGTGGCCCTGAGGGCCAGAATTCATAATACGCTGGCTGCTCAGAATGAAGAAACATGGTTAGATTTTTGAGTTGTTGGAGAAACACTCAGCATGAGACCAAATAGCACAATTGATTCTCTGCAGATCACTAGCCAAATTCTGTGGGTGACCTAGACTAAAACCCCTGGCAGGGACCCTTTTCAAATGAAAGGGAACACTATATGTAAATACTGGAACTTTGGTGATATTTCTTGGGAAACACCACTGGAAAAACAGTGACTTTATTCAGACTGAAAGAGACAGACAGACAACTGCTGTGGGCATTTGGGGTGCTGCGTCCATCTGTGTTGCTCAGGGTGGGGCGTGTGGGGAGAAGGAGGAGAGCTGGGCTTTGTCTGTGGTCAGACACCTGGGGACCTGTGGCCCCCAAGTCAAGTGGTGCGAGCCTAGGTTTGGGCACCAAGTAGCAGAGGGGGCCAGTGCCTGCTCTGGGGTAAGGGTCAGCCTACGTGGATCTCCTTGGTGCACTCTTTCTGGGAGAGCAGCGTTCACTGAGAGGCACGTACTGTCAGCTCTGCTGCCAGGAGGGTCTTGGAAAGGCAGCTTCCTGAGCAGGGGTCTCAACCTGCCAATCACCACCAGAGCAGAATGGTGACATCAGTTTTCATGGTTTGCCACCAGTATTTATTTCTGTAATGAAATAAAATAGGTAGAATTGAATAAACACTAGCACAGTGGCTCTCAGGTGGTGAGGGTAACCATTGTTTGTTAAAACATTATTCAAGGATATATTTGGAACATGTTTACATTTGCATATTGGGTTATGATGAAAAATGCATTTCTTTTCCGGTCCTAGGCAGTTTTCCATACTTTTCACTTCACTGCAGACACTCGTGGGCCCTCACTTCCAAGTTCACACCTATGGGGTCCAGCTGCTGCTGCTGCAGAATTCCAGCATGCTGTCTGATCCCCGCATGGATGCTAAAAAATCAGGCTTGAGGATGAACACCCTAGTTGTTTTCCTGCCATTTCCCCTGGCTTGTGTGTTTTGTGACAGGTACTTCGAGTGTAGCGAGAGCCTGGAGCGCCATGTTTGATGAGCTGATTGGCAAGCCCATTGGGGAGTTCTCACGGAAGCACATGGCCCTGAATGCTCCCGGGGTGCTGGCCGAAAATCCCGACATCTTTGCTGTGATTATAATTCTTATCCTAACAGGTAAAGCCACACAGTGAGAGAGACATCGGGTTGACATTGAAGGATCCAAGGTATAGGACAGGCTCCCATTAAGTGTGTTTCTCCCTGTTCTCTTTCTCTCCTTGTTTTCTTTTTTTCTTTTTGTAATTAACAGACATCTTCTCTTTTTTTGTCTGAATGGCTCCTTATAGACTCACATAGGATTGCCTGTTTACTAGCTGGCGGGTTGCATGTCATTTTATTGTCAGTGTGTTTGTGTGACTGAGGAATAAGATTTTGGTAGTCCTGCAGGCTTTTCGTACAAATGACCCAGGAATGCAAATTCTTTCAATTCAGTGGCTGACCATTAGGAAAAGAAAGTTGGAGTTCACCAGCTAGGAAGGTGTGGGGGAATGAGGCCAGTCTGGAACACTAATGTGTGCCTTGGGTTTTAGAGAAGTCTCAGATGGTTTACACCTGACAGCCGTCAAAATACCCTTTAAGTAAATAAGTTTCATGACAAAGTTGTGAGTACAGAATTTTAAAATTGTAGCTATTGCCTGAACACAGCTGATGGCAGCTACTTCGTAGGGACATTTGTCTATGTCTCAGCCACTAGGATGGTAGTTTTGTTCCATGTGGCCTTTCCTTGATCAGATTTAAGCTGAGACACAGTTGAATTCCCCTCTGAGGTTAGAAAATCTTGGATGGGTTTTAAAAACAACCTGCCTTATTTCGTATGCCACATAATTGAAATCATCTCACACAGGCTGGTCTCAGCAGTATTTCTGGTCCAGCTGGCAGGTACATGTATCAGAAATTAAGTCTGCAGTAGTGAGATTTTCATAAGGGATGTGTCTAAAGCAAACACAGCCGAGCACGATGAGATGGTGTTCCTGTGACTAACCGCTCCTCAGTTCTCTTCTAATGTCTGTATTTCAGAATTCAGTCTGACTACACAGAGCTCTTTCTCTAAGAGTACAAAAGGCACGTGCAGGGCAGTATCCTGAATCATAAGTGGTGGTCATGTGTCACTGGGCTCCTTCCCAAGCACCTTGGTGCCCAGTGGGGGGCTTAGCCACAGATGCCCCAGATGGCATGCTAACCCCAGGCAGGTCCTATGGCACAAGCCTCAGAGACAGTGTTGTCATGTGGTCCCTGTGCATTTTTTATCACTGGTTTCTGTTTGGTTTCGTTAACGTGCGTCTCCCAGCTGGAGCCAGTCTGGCTTAGAACTGCTCTGGGTCCGAGGGGGAACCTGACGTGTTCGTGGTTCCACCACCACAGAGAGCTGTCGCTGCCAGGGTTCCTAACACCCCAAAGTGATTCTGGGTGACTTCCTCATTGGAAAATCTCTCATTCTACCGAGAAACGGAGTCAAGTGTCTCCTCCTCAGAGAAAATGCCATTGTGCTGCCGAGGGGCATTCCCAGGACAGTGCTGGAGGGAGAGGAAGAGGAAGAGGGTGCTGGGTGAGGCCTTCTTGTCATCCCCCGGACAGACATGCCTTCCAGGGCAGTTGGCTGAGATGTTCTCTATCTCTGTGGTCCCTTGGTGCCATGGGTGGCACCCTTCATTCCACAGGGGACCTGCTACGCCAACTTTGATAGCTTTCTTAAACACCCTATGGACTTTGGTTATTTTGAACCCTGCTTCTAGAAAGATAGCTCAGCTCCATTCCCAAAGATTCACAGAAATTTTGGGAGGTTTGGTGCCACTTGATTTCTTCTTAAGTCACCCTCTTGTCCCATCTCCATCTCTGTCCCTGTTCCCGATCTAGGAAGGCCTTGCCTGGCATGAGGTTAACATTCCCAAGTGAAATTTTCTGTTTGCGCACTTTTTCAGGACTTTTAACCCTTGGTGTGAAAGAGTCAGCCATGGTGAACAAAGTATTCACTTGTGTCAACGTGCTGGTCCTGGGGTTCATAATGGTGTCAGGATTTGTGAAGGGATCACTTAAAAACTGGCATCTCCTGGAGGAGGATTTCTGGAACACATCTGGTCATCTCTGCTTGAATAAGTGAGTTTTTTCTCCTTTCTCTTGGCATGTGACAGTTCATTCATATTTTGGTACTTAACAACAGATACATGTATTTGGGGCATGTGATTGACCATAACAATACCTGCCTTTCTAAAAAAATGTAATTTGAATTTGAATTTTTTTTTTTGCAGTGAAGTAGCCAGGGGTGTTTCATTTGTTTGAAATTTGTGTTGTTTTATTTCCCTGATCTAGCTAGATATTATATAATAAATGAAGATATTCCAGATAACAAAGTCTCCATTCTTATTAAAGAATTGTACACAGTTGAGGATCACTGTCAGACTTACTAAGTAATCCCTTTTTCCTCACATCCTTTCTCATGACCAACCTTTGAATTTTGTATTCAAAAGAGATTTCTCTGTAGTATCGTGGTGATACCACTTTATTTTCAAATGCCTTCCTATTAATAACATAGAGGGAAGGAAGAAAATGCATGGAAACTTTCATTGAAGGTTTGCAGAATTACTCAAGTATCAAAAGATGATTATAATATTCTCTTTCTCTCATACTCGAGCTGGGCCATGTGAGGCCTGAGAAACAGTGGCCCCATCACATGTACGTTTCTCTGACTTAGGACACCCAGGGTTGGAGTCAGGTGACAGGCTAACCCTCCACCCTGTGCTTTTTTAATTCTTTCAGGCAGTACTCATTGACAAGCTGAAATTTTTCAGGGATCTAAAACCCAACTATTATAATATATCTTTTTCATCTTTTTTTCGTCAGATTTTCAGGTGAATCTTAGGGTTCTAGGAGACTGGGGAGTTAGATTTTGCCTACAGTTCTGGTGTAATCATGGCCTAAGGTTAAACTGCCCTGATACAGAGACTCTTCTAAAATGTGGTGGCTTTAAAGTGACATCTCAGACCCTGAAATGAGCAGTCCCGGTCGACTGGCCAACATAGCTACATGCAAGCTTTCAGGGACCCAGATCACCTACCAGCTGTTCTGTCATCCCTGGTCAGAGTTGGGCTGTGGGCACTGGCATGACCCAGCTCTCCCAGAAAGGGAGAGAGAGTGCCCAGTGCTTTTAAGGACAGATCCGGAAGACATGCCATTAGCAAGAATCCACATTCCATTAGCAAGAATCCACGAGGCAGCCACATCTAGCTGCAAGGGAGGCTGAGAAACAAGATCCACATTAAGGATCCATGTGGTCACGGGCCAACTTGGTCTGGTTCAGGGCTGGTACCCAGCCACATCCTCCAGTGGTGTGATCACTGGGCAGGTGTGATCACTGGGCAGGCATTTGTGTGTGACTAGTTTGTTATTACAATGCAAACAGAAAGCTGTTGAATTAAATGCATGAAGCTTCACTAATATTATGTAGTTAACAGTTCAAATAAAAAGAATCTTTTGGGTCTAAGCTTTATTACAGAAAAGTAAAGACTTATAATACATTATCCCCAGACATTCCTGAGTCACATTTATGCCAAATTCATTGGTGCTCATTACTTCAAAAGTGGAGTAAAACCAGTTGGAAATAGGCTTTGAAGTAACACAGTAGACTGAAAACTTTGGGAGCCTGTTTTACTGGTTGCTGTTTATTACAGGTCAGGACTTAAGTATAGAGGACTCTTCACGATTTCTGGTTATCATTTGGGATTTAATTTTATTATTTTTATGAAGAGATGATGTGCGCCTACTGATGGCATTTACTTTCATTGCTTATGGCCTTGCAATAGTGAAGTGTACCAGCTTCCAGACAAAGCGGCATTTGTTGCCTGGCCTCTGGTCATGTGTTGTATCTGCCCACACCCTGGGAGCATGTTGCCACGGAGGGCCATGGTCAGCCCCGAGAAGAGGTGGGATGCTATGGGACTGAGTGAAGTTTGCTCTTTCATTTTGTTAAAACCTGTCAGGTGCTTTCTTCTTTTTTTTTTCTCCAGTCAGATTCTATTTGTGGCAATGGCCACGTAGCCTTGCATGAAATTGCTTGTCTCTCTGAAATAATAGAGCATTTCTCAACCAAAGCACACAGCACAGAGGAGCTTCACCGGGCACGGGTTTGAAGGCAACCAACTACGTTGGTTTGTGATTCTATCATGCTCTTGACATGGCGGGCTGTGAAGGTGCCTCTCAGCCTGTGAGTCAGTCTGTCTCTTGGTCTGGAGTAGGACGGTTATCCTACAGTCTGGCTGGTTGCTGGTGCTATCTCTGGCTTTCTTATCTAGTGTCCTGTAGGTGGGTAACAGATGTGGTAAGAATAAAGTGTCAGCCTACATGGAAACCTATTGAGAAAGTTCTGTTGGATGGTGTGTGTCAGTTAGAGTGGAAACCCAGAAATAACACTGGCTTCCCCATGATAAAGGCTCAGTTCTCTGGGTCAACACCTGCAGGTAGACAGACCAGCATTTTGCTTTGGAGGGCCAGGAATCCGGCTCTCTCATCTGGTTGCTTGTCCATGGCCCACCTCCCCAAGGTCATCTCAGGGTCCAAGACGGCTGTCCCCGCCCCCCTACCGGCAGGAAGGAACCCCAAAGTAGAGGAACACCCTCCCGCCCCACTCCCCTCCCTGAGCGCTTCTCAGGAGATGCGTACACCACATCTGTGTAAATCGAATGGCTACACCTCGTAGCTAGAGAACCTGAGAAATGTAGTCTGTATTAGTAGTCCTATGTCTAACTAAAATAATTTACTTCCGTTACTATGTAGGCGAAGGTGCTTTATGTCAGGGGGCAGGTGGAAGTTACAGCTCTGAGTCCTGACCGAGGACGATTGGCTGAGGCAGCGGGTAAAGCTGCACCTGGGAGAGGACGTTCCCAGCACCGCAGTAGCTCCGTCAGGTCCCCACCCAGGCTCAGGGATACTGATGACTGTGAGACACCTTCCCCTGTTCCTGGGCCAGCTGTTCTCTCTGCCATCTTCTGGGAAACCAGTCGAGCAACATGCAGGCGGGTTGGCTCCGCAAGCTGCAGGGGCAGGAGTGCTGAACTGAGGTGTGTGCCCGGTGTGCCCTGTCATGACGGGCCTCTTGCCAGGTGGGGGCTGCGGCAGCCCCTCTGAGCTGCCTCCCTGTCTCTTCGTGTGTGAGTTGCCAGATGGGTGGGCACGACCACCATGTGTGGATAATCACTGATTTATATAAAGAGCCTTTAAAAAAGTGCTTCTCAGTGTTTTGGCTTGACTCTGTAGAACAGGTCCTGGGCTTGTTTTATACCAATAACTCTGCAGCTGGTATCAGATCACCCAACTGTTCTTATAAGTTGAATTTACCTCTTGGAGTGGGTAATTATTTACATGGTTCATATGTGGTGATGTTATGAAAAGGTTTACACTGAGAAATTTTGCTCCTATTTCTCTCTTCAATACCTCATTCTCCCACCCGCCATAGAATCCATTTTTAATTTGTTTGTGTATAAGCATCCAGCTTTTACTTGTATAATTACAAGCAATGGCAAATATACATTCATATTTATTTGTAAGTTTTATTTATATATATATACACATACACACATATTTATATATATATATACACACACACACATATATATATTCCCCTGCTTCTTACATAAAAATACCATTTCTGCCTCCACCTTTCTGCGTATTTACTGACGAGCATCTCCTGCCGGTCTTTCCCTGTCAGGACCTGTGCTTCTGCAGAGCTGTGTGGTGGCCCAGCCCGAGTGGCAGTGGTGGTCGGAAGGGGACCTGGCTGGAGGAGCAGAAGCTGGTGTCACAGTTGGTGGGACTTGTTCCCTGCTGCCGGTGGCCGCGGGAGTTCCTGTGGGGCCCCCCTGAGTGCCGCTCACCTGCATCTGCTCTGAGGCTTATTGATCCCCCATCACCGTCATGAGGAGCCTAGGAAGGTGCCTTTCGTTTTGCTCTGCTAGTGTCCACAGCTCCCTGCTGCTCTCACCCCATGCCTATTTTGTGTTATCTGCGCGTCACCTGTCTGCATGTCCCAGGCCCCCAGGTGAGGCCCAATGAGGCGCAGGTGTTTGGAGAAGGAGGTCCCAGCTCTGCCCCCGAGTGGCCTGTGACTTGCTGACTTACTTGTCCTGTCTGCCATCTTCGTTCTGGGGTTGTGGGATTACTTTAGTCATACTTTAAATCGACATCTTCCCTTTGAGTCTGGCAACAGTTTTTCCAACATCTGTCACTTGCATTATCTCCTGGGGTTCCTGTCAAGGTGCTACTGACTGAACTGCAGTCGGTCCCAGGTGTAGGAACCTCACACACTGGGCTCAGTGGCTCAGTGGCAGCTTCCAAAACTGAGAAATGAGACTATCCACAAGGCATCAGTATAAGGCTTCATCCCCATTAGCAAATAATTGGGTCCAGTGTCTGTCTGTTTTATTAGCCAGGCAGTAATCCCACAAAAGGCAAATTTGATGAAATGAATTGCTAATCCAACCTTAAGAACATGTATTACAGGATTAGAATATTCCATCTGGCTCCTTTTCTCACGCTGGGAAGTGCAGTGATCTGGGGAAGGTGGCCCTGCAGAGATGGGCAGTTGTGAGCCAGTCGAGCTGGGAGGGGCAAAAGGCAGGTGGCAATCGTCCTCCAGGGCCCTATTAAGTGACTGCAGCAGAAAGCCTGCAGCCTGTTGGCAACAAAACATATGATTGGTGAGGGAGGGCCGAGGCTACTCTTCTGGGACTGGAAGGTGTTTGGCTGTGTTTCAGATGGTGGCAGAGGGCCCAGGCATCTGAGGCTTAAGACAAGACAGGCAGCAGCCCCCGGGACTGACGTGAGCCACGGCTACCCCACCTCCGTGCAGCCTGGGAGGGCCTGAAGAAGCCACGGGTTTTACTTCACTGGGACTGTCTTCTGAATCTGCAAGGATGCGTGGGGTTTACAGAATGTGTTTGCCTGACTTTGCCTGTCTGACCTCAGCAAATACGTACTGAGCCCCACCTGTGTGCCGAGCCTGCTGGGCCCTGGGCCCCACCCGTGTAAGACCCCCACTATCTGCCTTGTGCACGTGGGTGCTTATGAAAGGTTTTCTGTTGGCTAAAGCAGTTCACCTTTTTGAGGTCTTTTTATGTCTCTGGAAATGCTTGTTTTGAGACTCGAGATACTGGTAAATAAGGGAGACGTTTCGTGTTTTGTTTCTGGAGCAGGGCCACCGCATCGGCTGGCAACTGTGTGTCGCTCTGAAGTATGTGTCCTTTCCTCAAGGGGCCTGGGCAACAGGCCTTGGTCGCTGGTTTCACCGCTCTTTCCTATTGGACACCCTGTGCCACAGTCCCTACTGCCCCAAAGTCAGCAGAGGGTGCTTCTGGAAGGGGCTCAGGGCGTACCCTCATGGCTCGGGGCCACGGGAGCAGAGACAGCCCTTTACCAAGGGTCTGAGCACAGGGCAGTGGCCATACGCTGGGCAGGGGCTGTTTGGAGCAGCTTCTCTCCAGGACCATGAAGCAGGCATTGTGATCTTTGACTGTGGCTCTTTCCTTTCTAGTGACACAAAGGAAGGGAAACCTGGAGCTGGTGGATTCATGCCCTTTGGGTTCTCTGGGGTCCTGTCTGGGGCAGCGACCTGCTTCTATGCCTTTGTGGGCTTTGACTGCATCACCACCACAGGTGTGCCCAGGCCCTGGGACCTCCTTCCTGCTCTCCTCGCAGGGGCTGGGCTAATTTTACCCACGGGAGGCTGTTGTCCTTCCGGTGGGCATGTGCCGCTGCTGCTCCTTCACACATGCATAGTGTGTGGATTTGTAGCTTCCTGCTAGTCTTTCCCCACTTTTATCACTTCCCCAAGTGGCAGTGCCTGGCGGGAAACGGCATCATGAACGTGACCACCCGTTCAGCCACTGGAGCCGGATAATGACGGCCGTAGTGCAGCCTGATTTCTTATCTGGCCATCATCCGGGAGAAACGAGGCCATTAAAAACATGGTCATCCTGGCCGATTGAATAGGCTGGGCTCTGTCGCGCCTCCCAGGTTTTCTCTGCCAAAGGAAGCAAGTCTTTTCCTTGGCTGAACCCTGCTGCAACGGCTGAGACCACTGTCCCCGGGCAGATGGGTCTTCTGGTCTGTGTCACTGCTGGCCAACCCTGGGCTCCAAAGACCCTGCTTCCCACAGGACCAAGCGCTGGTGGGCAGATAGGCTTCCCAGACAGTGAGAGGCCTGGGGCTGCTCACGGGTCTGTGGGGATGGCCCTCGCGGTCTGCCCGCCTGGGGCTGACCCCTTGCTGCCTACAGGCGAAGAAGTCAAGAACCCGCAAAAGGCGATCCCCGTGGGAATCGTCGCGTCGCTCCTGATTTGTTTCGCTGCCTATTTCGGGGTGTCTGCCGCCCTCACGCTCATGCTGCCATACTTCTGCCTGGACAAGGCCAGCCCTCTGCCGGACGCCTTCAAGCACGTGGGCTGGGAAGGCGCCAAGTACGCGGTGGCCGTCGGCTCCCTCTGTGCTCTGTCTACCAGGTGAGAGTTCCAAGCCTCCTGGGGAGGCGTAAGGTGTGGAAGGCCACCTAAAGCCAGACACACAGATTCGCTGTTAATACCCCTCTCTTCCCTTGACATAGAACCAGCCCCCCAACCCTGATCACACGGTTTCTCCCCTTGTTGCCGTCAGTCTTCCCAAGAGCTGTTTGTGTTTTGATGTTTCACCATGAAGAGCCTGAGGCCAACTTTTTAACATCAAAGTCTCGCTCTCTCCATCCCCAATTTTGGCGTCTGGACCAGGCCACCACCGCGCTGCAGTCTGGCCCTTAGTTGGATGGTAGAGCAGAGGCTGCTTTGGAAAGGGAAGGAAGAACATTCTGCCCCTGTTATTTCCCACTGTCCTCGATTATCCAGGAACCGTTTCCTCAGTGTGGATTTGCCACAGAGAAACCCCGTGAATGCGGTGCCACTCTTATTCTCTGTGTGATTCAGCTAGAAACAGTTGTAGGAGTAAATACAAAATTTCCCTTCCATAAAAGTTATGACTGGACCCCATGTTGGTTTATATTCGACATTTCCCACTCTTTCACTTCACACACGGTTACAGTAAGTACTTTCTCCGGGGCTGAGATCCTGAGTCCCAGGTCCTCTGGCTGCGGGCTCCGTGTGGTTTGGAGGATGGCTGTTCGTGGTGAGAAGCGCAGGGCCCCTCTCCTCAGCGGGCACATTATGGTGCCTTTATTCCCGATGAGCTAGTCTGACAGCTGCATTTTGTCTTCTTCCCACCTAGTCTTTTAGGTTCCATGTTTCCAATGCCCCGAGTGATCTATGCCATGGCTGAGGATGGGCTGCTATTTAAGTTTTTGGCTAGAATCAATGATAGGACCAAAACACCAATAATTGCCACACTGACCTCTGGCGCCATTGCTGGTAAGAACTGGAAGTAATTTCATGTGCTACTGTTTGTCACAATTGAGGTATCATTCCCTGGGGAAATATCTTCAAAGTGCTGGTCTGTGAGAATTTGTGACTGGTCTTTTTTAACATTTGGTTTTTACCCTTAGAACCTGGTTTATTGTAAGGCAGCTGCCCTTCTGACAAAGGCAGAGGCCACTTTTTCGGGGGATGTGATGGAATTCTCAAAAAGTTTGAATTCTTTTCTTCTTATTATTATCCTATCAGTGGACCGAGCTTAGAACACACCTTGTTCCTTCAAAGCCCTGTGCCTTTCCCCTTTTCTGAATGTCTCTGAGTCGACTGTGGTAAGAAGACATCTTGCATGATATAAGCCAAGTGACATTTTATTACCATTGGGAATTCAGTGTCCTTATATCTTAGCTTGTGAACTCTCTGGAAAATGATGTTCCCTATGGTTGGTGTATTATGAGATGTGCTGCCTTTTCCCAGGGCACAGTGAGGGGCTTGCTGGTGAAGCCACTGGCCCTAAGCTGATGAACAGTGGCAGGCCCAGAGGAGGTTTATATGATCAAACATCAGGCTCCTCACCAAGAGGACAGTTTTGACGCTATGGATGTTCCCGGGTCCTGATTAAGTTGAGGGGGCCCTGAAAAGAAACTTAGGTGAATATGCACAATGTGCTACTCGTTTCCTATGTTTCCTCCTTGAATGATTGCATTACATAGCCAGAGAGGCAGGTATAATCCCATTGTGCAGATTCAGAAGTGGGGGTTCAGTGAGGTAAAGGAAGGATGCCCTCAGGAAGTGTAGATCTGGCTCTTGGTCCCCGGTTTGTTTTTATGCCAAATTAAATTAAGACATGTGATACCAGTCACAGTTTGTACCACAGAGGCGTGTCCCATAGCCATTGGTAGGACATATGACCATCTTCCGTGAATGAATTGGTATTAGTATTTATGCCCTTAGCTGAGCTGAGTGTGCTTGGTTTTGTGAATTAATATTACATAATTAAAGAAAGCTAGTTTTTCGTTACTTGACAAATTTGTTCTGTAATTCTACATTCATGACAGTGATCTCAGTGGTCAGGTTAAGGGACACCATATGTCAGAATATGGCCAATACATCTAAGGGAATAAGGAATTGGAAATAGTGAATGTTTCTTTCGTACTTACATTTAATTTGATCATGTTAAAGGCTGGCCTTAATTTTCTTCCTGTGCTGATAAAGGGCGATTAAACTGAAAACTTTAAAGTGACTGTAAAGTACATGCATTCGCCAAACTGAGGATTTGCTTTTTCCATTTGATGGGAGTGGTAAATAAGTTTTTGGTTTTCTGAAATCACCTCACATGCAAGGCATTTGGCTCGAGTTTCTCTGTGGCTTGCACAGTTAGATACTGTTCTCATTACCCAGAAGACCCTCCTCTCTCTTTAATCCTGTTCTTTATCCTCAATTTAAATTTGTTTTGGTTGCAGTGATCTATCAGAGCTTGAGAAATATTTATGGAAAAATAATGGCTTTTGTGTTTATGTTTTAACTTGTGTTGATTGCATGTGATTTGAACATATCCCAAAGTAGATCTAGGCAAGTTGTTTTTTTTAATGGGGATCTTGACATAAGCCCACATGAATAGACATACATACTTACAAAAACTACAAAGGATTTTCAAACAAGCATGCATGTTTTATTTAAGTGGGGTCATGGTAAAGGGACTGATAGATACTCTTCGGGAATAACACTGCTTCCCATGCTCAACCGTTTGTGTTAGAAGCACCTATGAGTCCTCCCAGAGCACTTACTTGTCCTCATCCACCTCCTCATTGCTGTTGCTGCTGATGCATATGTAGGGTGGTCTGTTCAGGGAGGCCAGGGGCTATCTGGTCTACCCTGTTCAGTGGTGTGTATATCAGCACCCAGTTGGCTGGCATGCTCTTGATGAGTGCCTGGTGGAGGATGGACAAATGGGCAGGTGGATACATGATGGATGGGTGGATGGATGATGAATGGCTGGTGTTTGAGTGGATGGATAAATGACAATGTCTGTGAGTCAGCTTTGCATACAGCAAGAAACAACAGACTCAGAGCCACAAGAAAGCTAGTTAAGATCCTGACTTTTCCACGTAGTATCTGTATGACCTTAGGTGAGTCTCCCAACATGCCTGAACTTCAGTTTCTCCGTCTGTAATGTAGGCATAGCTTACAAAGTTGCTGTGAGGATGCAACAAGGTCCTGTTGGTGAAAGTGCTCTGTATAAATGTTAATTAATATGAATTATCCTCTGTTGAGGACTGTGTGATTTATTCCCGAGCTTTTCTTCCCTTTGAGCAATGTCACAGTGTCTCATCATGGAAAGGGCTGGAGGGTCAAGTAAAAGCAGCTCCCTCATGTGCCCCAGACCACAGGTGGGTGGGGTCTGGTGGTCAGCGTGTAGAGGGCCATCCACGGATGCTGATGTTTGTCTCCTCCCCAGGTGTGATGGCCTTCCTCTTTGATCTGAAGGACTTGGTGGACCTCATGTCCATTGGCACTCTCCTGGCATACTCTTTGGTGGCCACCTGTGTGTTGGTCTTTCTGGATTCCATGACAGAAATGCAGATGTATCTTGCTCGCCTTTTAAAAGTTCAAATTAATGGTTTACACAGGTATACATTTTAGGTTGTTGATAGCTCCTTTGGGAACTGCCCAGGAGAAGGTGGGGTCTGTTGGTTGAGGGCCTAGTTACAGAGAACATCCTTGAGAAGAGTTGGGGTTACCCCACCCCCTCTACCTTGTACCTTCATTTTTCTGGCTAGAGATAGGTTCTCAGCCCAGCTGTTGGCCGTGGATCCCGGATAACAGTTTTTGTAGACTCAGGGTAATGATTTCACCCTGATCCAGGTTCTTAAGGCCGAGGAGACTGACAGCTGGCCTGGTGGGAATTAGGAGAATGCAAGACCCGTGAAAGGCCTCTGGAGCAGCATTGCCCTGCTGCGGGGGACGCAAGGCCCACCGCACAGTGTGCAGTGGGCAAGGCTGATGTTCAAGGCAACTTTGCAGGTTGTGGCTGTTTCCGCCTCGTGGGGTCCAGGCAGCCGTGGATACTAATGCAGCCCTGGGCTTCTGCATGGGGTCCTGGTTTTCTCAGCTACCCCTGGACCCCTCCCAAAGCCCACCCCTGGGCTCCAGCTTCCCTTTGCTCGAGGACGGGGCTGTGCTCCCTTACTCCTAATAGCCACGGTAGCATTCCTCACAAGGACGTGGCATCTCATGGAGACTCTGTGTTGGTCACCTAGCAGGAGCCTTCTTATTTAGTTTCCAGATATTTATATTTGCAAGGCCACTGATTCCATTTCTGATGTGCTCAGAAGCCTAATTTATGTAAACCCTGGGTTGGGCTTCAGTAGGGACTGTGTAGAATCGGCTAAAATTAGTTTGCTCATTTCCTGACCACTTGTTCCTTCCCAACAGCTCAATGCTAGGACCTTCTCAGAGGTTCCCCTACTTTCTTAATTGACCGAATGGTGTTGCATAAGTGAATCAGTGAAAAAATGGCTAAGTATCTTTATGCTCACTGTTCAGTTATATGTAAAATAATTCATAAAGTACTGTGTTTTACAAAGCTGGTGGGAAGGATTGGTGCTCTGTTCATTTTAGGTGGGAAGATAAGGAGCCTCATTTAAAATGAATGCTTTACTTGCAGGTAGCTTGTGTCTTGAAAATCATGCCATAGGCTGGCTCCTTCACCCTGCCCTGTAGAGTTATTTATTCTAAGGCGCTTGGACTTTTAAAATAAATTGAACCAGTTAAATCTCAAAAACAGAATTTCTCAAATCTATCATCCTGCAGACACATTTCTCCAGCTCTGCACCAAGTAGGAGCCTGGTGTTACTGCTTCTATTTCTGTCTGTACCTTGAGCTCCATACTGGTCATAGTTTTCTTAGAAGTGGCTAATATCTTAAGAATTCAGGGGCCAGGAGCTAGAGAAACCATCTCAGGACATTCTTTGGGCCGGTTCCTAGTGGAAGTCAAGGTGCCTCCAAACAGAGACACCAAGGAAGGTGTTGCCCAGAAGCAGGAGAAGAACACAAGGATCCAGGTCTCCTCTGTTTCCATTCTGTCCGAATATGCATCATTCTGTCCCTCATCCTCCCATTTTATGCCTCGTGTTCCAGGCACCTTAACCTTTGAAGGCTTATTACTAAGAACTTAAGTTAGTTTGTATCCTTTTGCTTAATTGATGCATGTTATAAATGGCTGTGCAATATATTTCAGATACCAGCCAGAGTGACCTAACATGGTATACCAGATGGCCAGAACGACAGACGAGCTGGATCGGATAGACCAGAATGAACTGGTGAGCACCAGCGATTCCCAGACAGGCTTTTTACCAGAAGCAGAAACGTTTTCTTTGAAAACCATACTCTCCCCCAAAGATGTGGAGCCTTCCAAATTGTCTGGGTTAATTGTGAACATTTCAACCAGCCTCATAGGTAAGAACCCATCCCTCCCTATAAGGTGTCTAGGGTCTTGCTCGTTGGCATTGCATGCTTTCTTGCCATTGGGGGTGGAGGGCAAGTGCCAGAAGAGATAAGCTACTGGACTGTCCTAACTGTGGTTGATGCCTGTAGAAATGGAGCCTCCCTCTCCGTAGGTTTTGGGGAGAGCTGAGGATATCTGTGCGAGCTTGAAAAATGATGGAACTGCACCTGTCTCTCCCTCTTAGCAATTCTTATCGTCACCTTCTGCACCGTGGCTGTGCTTGGACAGGAGGCTCTGACAAAAGGGGGGTTGTGGGCAATCTTGGTGCTCACAGGATCAGCCCTCCTCTGCTCAGTGGTCACCATCATCATCTGGAGGCAGCCTGAGAGCAAGACCAAGCTGTCGTTTAAGGTGAGTGGCTCTGCCTGATGGGCCATGAACTCTGGCCCTCCTGCGGGGGGGTGGACCGTGCACAGGCTCTGCCAGCCTGGGTGTCTGGAGGGTGGTGCTTGCTGGCTGGCCTCTGGGGAGCCTGAGGCACAGACGGTACCTGCCGAGGGGGGCTGACCCAAAAGCGCATACCTTCTGCCCCTGGCTCTCAGGTGGTGAAACGCATCTCATCCTCGGGGGCTTCTCATAAACGTCCATCCAGGTGGATTACACATCATTGCCAAGCCTTGGAGATGACCAAGTCTTCTGCATTTTTGATTAAACAAGTGATAGAAGAATTCAATGCAGAGATTAAGTGGAAGTCCCACTTCTAGCCCCTTCTTTAGCAAGATAATAACAAGCAGGAACAATTAGAATAGATCTTACTTTGGCAATCAGTAGCTTAGAAGCAAATTCTACCTTAGGATTTGCCAGTGTGAGGGTGTATTTGTGTTTTGGGGGTGTGGGGATACAAGGGGGTGCTGGAGCCTGCAGGGATGTGGGGGGTGCAGGCAGGCGGCACTCCCTTCCTCCTCCCCATATGAACGTGGCAGACCTCGTAAGTCCCGGGGGTATCTCTTTTCTAGCTTTCTGATTGGTTTGAGCAGGCGCCATCTCCGGAGTCCTCTGCTCCGTCAGGTGTGACACTGCCGCCTGGTGTCTTTGCAGGTGCCCTAGTTTGCAATGTGGATGCTGATAGGTGCGTGAGCTGGCGGGTTTCGCTGGAGCAGCGCCTCAGGCGTCCCAGCATCTCTGGGGGACCCCCGCCCCCCGCCCCCAGGGCCTCTGCTGCGCTGCTCAGTCCTCTTCCCTGACGCCTGGCTGGAGGGCTCATGTCATCAAGCCTCTAGTCCACATTCCAAAACAGCAGAAACACGCAGTCAGCGATTTTCTCTCAGGCAATAAGGAACTCCTGGTAGGTTGGGGGTCCTCCCCTCCCTTTCAGATGCTTTCCATTTTAATAGCCTCTTGCCTGAGCTAGTTATCTTGCTGGGCAAAAGCTTGTAGTTCATCCGAACGAGACTATGAGCCAGGCTTCAATAAAGCACCAGTTCCTTTCACCCCTGATGGGGAAGCCGGGACTGCGCCTCCCCGAGCCTGGCCACACCCGCAGGCTGCCCATGGGGCTGTGAGTCCTGGCAGGGCCTGAGGGAGGCTTGGGGGCCAGGGTTTGGGTGCTGGCTGTTTGGGGCTCACCGTGGCCCACCGTCTCAGCCTCTGACACCAGGGGCGGCAGGAGGTGGACTCAGGGTCCTTCCTCAGTGTCCGAGGGAGAGTGCTGGTGACTGGCCTTGGCCTTTGCCCTTCATTGTCACTGACAAGAGCAAAAACACCTCAGGGCTCCGTTTCTGCCAAACTTAGCCCCAGATTGGTTCCCTTTGGAGCCGGCGACTGCAGCCTGGTGGTCTCCAGGAGGCGCGTGGCTGCCTCTGCTCGTCAGTGCGGCCCTGGGCAGTTAGAGGCCTCCCGCAGAGCCCATGCGGAGAGAGTTGGCTCAGCCTCTGGGCAGCGTGTGCTCGGCCCACCATGGCCGTTCCCTTCCTGCCAGAGGCGGAGGGGCGCCCACAGCTGGGCATCCCTATGTAAGCCTCTGGGTGTCAGCTGACTCCGAGGGCCTTTGGAGGTAAGTCCCTCTTTAAGGTGAGCTCTCCTGCATCACTAGTACGAGGGTGCACCCAGGGCCACATGGGCCAGTTTCTGTGCGGGTAGTTGGAAGCACAGATCTCTGGGCCCCACACAGACCTTTAGAGTCTCTCACCATGCAGTGCACTGAATTCCTGGGTCCCACACATTCTCAGGCCACTTGGATGCCTTCTGCAGGCTGAAAGTAGCTTATGTAGGAAAACAGGGCCGTCGGGACTGGAGAGGCAGCCCAGGAGTGCTCGCTGGGAAGCCTGCTGGCAGGGACTCTGCAACTGCAAACTGTGTCCTATCCCCTCCAGGGCCACAGGGCACCAACTAGGTGGTCAGTGCTGAAGCTGAGAGGCCAGCACCCCTCCCAGGCCCAGCCTAGCTGCCCTGGTGGAAGGCTGTCCACAAGGCTGCGTGCCTTTCACCACACGTGGAGGCGAGGCAGTAACCCGGGCTCAGCCTGCTAGTGGAGTCCTGTCGTTTCTACAGATGTGGAAATTCGGCCCCCAAGGGCTGCGTGCTGTGGGCTCAGGCCTGGGGCAGGCAGCGTGGAGAGGCTCTTCTGTGGGGTCACAAGCCTGCGGGCGGCTCTGCCTGCTTCCATGGACCCGCCCGCTCTCTTACGCCTGGTCTCTGCCCTTGGCCCGCAGGCTTCATCATCTACTTTGGTTATGGCCTGTGGCACAGCGAGGAGGCGTCCCTGGCCGCCGACCAAGCAAGGACTCCTGATGGCAATTTGGACCAGTGCAAGTGACCTGCAGCCCTGCCCCCCAGAGGTGGTGGCAGCCCTCAGGGACGCCCGTGGAGGACCCAGAAGCACCGTGCTCTCCCCACTGATGCATCAGCTCCCACCCTCTCCCGCAGAGGCCCAGTGCGGCAGAGGTGCGCCCGCGACTCCCATGACCTGCCCAGACCGGCTCTGCGGCAAGCTCCCGTCACCTTCCTGGCTGGGGCCATTTGTCTGTGGCTGGCCACTGTGTCTCCTGCCCTCCTTCCAAACAAAGCAAGCAGCCCCTGCCCTCACCAGCTCCACTTCGTGCGGCTGCGGCCGGGCCTTGGCAGAATGGAGGCCACCTCCTTGTCACCTTGGGAAGCCAGGCCTCCCTGCTCAGCACCGAGCAGCCAGCCACAGGTGCAAGACAAGGCCGACAAAACAGTATGTCCTCAGCCATCCCTGCCCAGAGCCGAAGGACAGCGGTTTACTTCCAAAGGAAAACAGGGCTGGTTTCCTGCTCCTGCCTTCTGAGTTGCTTCCAGAAGGGTTGTTAGGACTTCGGCCCCTCTCCCACCTCCCCTTCCAGGCAAGGACTTTTCTTTGAAGGCTGAGACAGACCCCAGCACTCGGAAGCAGCCTCAGGGCAGCTGGTTCTGTCCAGGGGGAAGGGAGCCCTTTTGTGGGGAGGCCAGGGAGGAGGAGGGCTGGCCCCACTCCAGCCGGGGGCACGGGCACTGCCTTCAGCTGCATTGGCTCCTTCCCAAGCCAGTTCTGGCTTCTGCTGGCCTCTCTCACCGCTGGCTATGTGTCCTGAGTAACTGGAACATGACACTGTAGTTACGTAGTGCCAGCCTAAATTAGCAGAGCTTTGAACAGTTTTTCTGTGGGTCTTTGCCATTCACCAAGTGCTGCCCTCTGATGCTTGCCAGTCAGTTTCTCGGGTCTTATAAGGTTCTCAAGGCAGATGTCCACTCGTTCCAAGGCAACAGCAGCAGATCTCCCCAGCTGCTTCTGGCCCCCTGGCATGCTGTGTTCAGCCTGTCTTTTATGTGTAAGCAAATTGAGCCCTCCTGTTATCTGCTGTGAATCGCCCCACCAAATTAAGTTGGCGCTTAACGTTAACTTAGAAAATGGCCAAACAGTTATGCCATACCGTCAGCATATCATTCAGGGCGTGGAGTCGGCACATATATTGCTGTCCCTCTCTTGTATCTGTCTCCACATGTTGTGGGTTTGTATATAGGTTTGTAACCCTGTCTGGACCTCTTGCCTCCCTAAGTTGGAGAGCTGCGGGGTCAGCCTGGTGTCCCCGTCCATGGCACCAGGGACTTAAATGGCAGTTCAGTCACTCCTTGTAGATAGAAGCCAGAGAAAACAACACTGGTTGTGTCCTCCTTCCAGTCAGAACGTAACTCAGGATACAGAAGGGTCCAGTGTTGACGGGGAGGGAGGGAGACAGGCATTTGGATGCCACAGAGAACAGACATGCTGATTTTGAAGCTTAGATGGCCATTTCTTTTCCCTCTAGCCTTTGACACAAATCTTATAGACAAAAGTCTAATAACTTGATATCACTTGTTTTTCTTATGTTGCCCCAAAGGGTTCTTGGGGAGAAGTGCAAGAATCGGTGACATGGCCAAATGGCTGGGCCAGCCAGGGGAGCTGGGGGGCCAGGAGGGGGCCTTTGTTCCAGGCCCGACCACCTTGCAAAAAGCTTTATCCTGAATGTTATTTGTGAATGTTCCAAAGGGGAGATCGTAAGAGTCCCAAGCTTGGGTTTCCAAAGAAAGGTATTTAAATTCATGTAAATTGGTGCTGTACAATATTTTGATAAATACTATTAACTTATTTTGTAGGGACTTCAGTTGTCTGCTGTCTTCTTGGCGTGTGTTAGCTATTTGTCTTGCTTTGTCTGTTATTTTTCCACAGATGCAAAGAGAACTTGGTGAGAACAGGGGATCCAAGAAAGGTGGAGAGGAGAGAATTTTACTGTAATTTCTCTTTCTAGCAGAAATTTCTGTGCAAAACAGAATAGACTGTTTACTGTTGACCTTTTAGCTGCCAACATGCATCATTCTACAGACAGCAGGGGTATCATTTGTCCCCTGTGGCATCTCATGGAGGACATCCTGACAGACGTGGGCCTTTCAGCCCCTAAAGCCAGGAAGTGCTGCCCAGGAGGCTGGCCCGCTTGGTGGGGATGAGAAGCCCCTGCACCTGGGGAAGGGCCCTTGGGGGTGACGGGGTAAATCCTTCACTGTGCTTTTTTTGAGGAATTTTTGTTAGTCACCATGGGTTTTCTGTGTATGAGGACAGTGACGTTAGGCGTGGTGCTTGGGGTAAGCCTCACACGCACGCCTGTGTACAGAGGCAAAGCGCCACCACCAGCAGTGCCCAGTAGTTTCACATCCCTTGGCTCCGCACCCCCCAAACAAGAGTATGATTCTCAGTTTCACGGGTTGGCCAGTATTTTCCCACGTAGTCAGAAATTCCACATTTCTAGAGACACACCCTTTGGGAACATTGTGTCTGCTTTGATCTGAGCCGCAGACCCAAATAAATTGGAAAGACCCATTGCAATGAGTAAGGACCCCTGCCCGCCTCTCGTAATCCCTCACCCTGCATGTTTTCATGACTGCGTTCAGTTCCAGCTCATGAAGAAGCAAACAGCGGAGCCTCCACTCTGGTCGGGTGAGGTGTGAGCCCACCTGCACGAGTGGGCGGATGGTTCAGCAGGATACAGGGCTTCCAGACCTTCCCCTGACCTATCTGCTCACCCCACTCAGCCCGCCTTTGAGCCGGATTTATTTTTCCACACCAAGCAATTGGGAGCGAAAGAGTCATCTTCCTCAGGCTCTCTGGGGAAGGCTGCTAGGTTGATACTGTTGTCAGACTTCCTGGCACATCCCCCACTTTGATTTTGTCCCACTGAATCTCTCAGCTCTGTCAGGCGGCTGACCACACGTGTGGATGCTGTGCATTCATCCCGGCTCCGAGGCCCGGACGTGATGCTCTGTGTGCCTGTGTCCACACCTGGACGGGGCAGCTGACCCAGCCAGCCCCTTGGCCACTGCATGTGCTGTGCTTTATCCTCAGGGCCAGGGCGGTATACCAGGCCTTCTCCCTGCCGCCCCGGCACAAAACAGGCCCTGGGAATTCACTGGAACTTGCCATCCTGCCCAAGATGGTCTGTAGCCTGACATGGGAGACAGAGCTCTGAGTACCGGGTGGAGGCTGGGTTCCCTGGATGAGTGTGGACGAGCCTCATAAAAGCCCCCCCAGACTGCAGGTGAGCACCCGGGCGTTTAGGGGCCTTACTGGAGAAAACCTACCAGGCTCCATTCCCGGACCTGTGCTTTCTGACTTAACTGTCCTGCTCTTACACATCTAATAAAAGCTGATTGTTCTGTCGGCCCCCGAAACATAACCATGAATACAAGAGTGAGGGGTCCTCATGGTGGGCCCCATCACTGGTGTGTTTAGGATGGATGAAGAGGTGTGTCTGCAAGTCCATGCTCAGCTGGGCACAGGTGTGTGATGCTTGTGTGGAACTGTTCAAGAGTTAACTTCAGATGGAGCTCAATATGTTATGTGTAATTGTTATGTATAAATTATGTATAATTTAAAATATGTCTGTTTGCTGTTGCAACAAGAGTATTGTATGTAAGGCTTCTTAGGGAGAGTGACATGTCCATTTTGTCAGACTCTTCCGGACTCTTTTTGATGAGGAAATGCTTTACTGATCCAGTGCTGCAAGAAACTACACTCCATATTTTGTCATGGTCATTATGATGCCTAATGGGTTTTTACCAAAAAAAAAAAGGTCAACTGACTTTCATACTCATTGCTCTAATCCAGAGTCTTTCTGTGCCCTTTGCTTCCCTGAGCGCCAGTGGAGTCTTGCAAGGGAGACATGGACCAGCCAAGAGAGGCTCTCAGGGCACTGCTGTCCAGCCCCCCCGGATCATCCTGTAAATGTGTTGAGCTGCCCACTGAAAAACTCACAAGAGATGAAAGACCTTGGCTGTCAAGTCCAAATCGATTTCCTCAGGGTAGGAGCGTGTCTAGCAGGGCCAGGAAGCAGGGCCGGAAGATGCAGTCAGACTTTCTTAATTTATTAACAAGGTATATGATTTTTGTGTTTCTTGATGACACCCTTTTTAAGTTTGGGACTTATTTTCCCCTCAAGAAGTTATATATTTAAAATAAGTTACCTGCATAAGTTGTGCCTTTCAGCCTCGATGTGTTTCAAAGAGCACAGTGGGACGCAAATGATGGCTGGTTTATTATAAAACCTGAAGAGCTGTGGTTTCTCCAGTAAACCTTTTCTTCTACTGAATGTGGAGCCATTATTAAAAGAATTGTGTTTTTTATTATGTAAATTGTATAATTTTTTTTGCCTGTTTGGTGTTCCATTTTTCTAATAGTTTTCTTATAGTTTCTTATAATTGTGATACCAGGTTTAGATGCTGAAGCTAACTGCAGATCAGGCTGGTCTCTGCTGGTCCCTCCTGTTTTCAAGGACAAGTGCCTTTTAAAAAATGTGAAGCCCCGTGTCCCATTTTGCTGACAACACTGTACATTGACAACTTCCTACCATACTTTATGTTGTAAAATCAACTCTTTTGTGGTACATTATCTCCTACTTTAGCAAATTCTAATAAATGCTACGGTTTGTGTGGGCAAAGGGTGATCTTAAGAATTCTAGCAGCTCTAGGCTGGGTCCCTCAGCTCGGCAGTGCTCCGTGGGAGAGTTCCAGATCCTGCCCCTCCGTCTTCAGAATCTGCTTCCCCGCAGCCTGTCATATCGCCTTATTTTCATTCAGCCGTTTGGTGGACATGCTCATTTCAAGGATTAGGGCTTCAACCGGGGAAGCCCTGGGACCTTCATCTAGGATCCTCTGGGGCTGTCTCCCAGCCTGCCACGCCTCCAGGCTCGGCTCCGTTTGGGCCCAGTGGTCTTCCCGCCAGTGGGGCTGCCTGGCACCACGCTGCTCGTTTACTGAGGGCTCTGGGTGTCCGCGCAGCAACCCCGTCCTGCCCGGAGCGCGTCGGCCTGGGTGCTCTCCACCCACAGCGTTTGTGTTCCTCTCCCAGGCGGGGTGGGTGGGGCGCTGCAGAGCCTGGAGGGCTGGTGGGGAGGGGGGCTGTTCTAACCGTCCTTGACCTCCCACCCCCGCCTTCTTCCCGCCTTGAGAAAGGAAGCATGTTCTTGCACAGGTGGCAAATTCAAAGTGAACGTTGATTCTCAGACACCAAGACGCAGTGATTCGGCGATCACCTGCAAGATCTGTAGCCAGGAAGCCAGCTCGGCGTTTCTAGCTGATGGAGCGCGCTGGCGGCTGAGCCCAGAACCACGGGAGGGGCCGAGCTGCGCGGGCTGGCGCCGCGTGTCCATTCTCAGGGGAGCATCAGTGAATTAGGAGAAAGGGCCCTGAGCCCGCGTCCCCGCCGCCCCGGGGTCAGATAGGCCGACCACCCAGCGCGGAGCCCGCCCGCACCCAAAGGTTTGCAGCACGCCGGGGAGGCGGGGCGGCAGGGCTCCTCTCTGTCGCCCCCCAGTGCCACTGCTTGGATCTTCTGCTGACACACCTGCAGGCGCCAGGGAGCCCGGGCCCTGACTTACAAGCCCCGCAGAGTGCGCCTCCGTCCCAGAGCCGGAGTGACCGCCGGCAGCTCGCCTTCCCGGCCTGGTGTGTCCGCTAAGAGCCCGGCCCAGGGCCAGGCGGGGCGGGTCCAGCAGCGCCACTCTGCCGCCTCGCGGCCTGCGCGGGGCCGCGCAAGCCTCCCGATGAACTGCCCCCTCCAACCGGGTTTCAGTGATTTTTTAGGAAACCCTGAGCCCCCAAGAGGCGCTTCCAGCCCGCAGGCCTGAGGGACAGTCGCCTGGAGCAAGTGCTGGCGCGCAGTTGGGTTATGACCAGCTTCTAGTAATCAGAGGCTCTCCCCAGACAGCTTGGCACTGGCAGGAAACGCCTCAGCGGACTTGGGGGGTCACCCGCCCCTCCACCCCTGCCCCGTCTTCCAGTGCATCACGGGCGCCCAGCCTTGCCCAAGCCACCCACCAGAGCTGGGGAGGGTTAGGCCACCAGCTGCGGGTGACCCTGTCTACCCCTCTTTAAAAGGGGATCGTTTACTCATACCCAAGTAAGCTATAAATACAGCCATTAAAAAACAAATACAATGTGAGAAAAAGCTTAGGCGTAGACCGGGTACCATTAATTGCTAATGAAGTCCGCCCTTAAGGCCTACTTTTCAGGGCCACTACCTAATCCCAGAAGATTCTGGGCTGAGCCTGGGAAGGGAGAAGCAGAATAGGTTGGACTTTCCCAACGATACTTTACATTTTTACTCCATAAAACAAGTGACCTAAGAGTACCTACTTAGATACCAGTGCAGTGGGAGAGGGAGGGATGCACACACGTCCCTACATTAACTTGGAGGCAGCTAAAACAAGACACCACTAGGCAGACAGCAGCTGCTTGCTGGCTGTGGGGCAGGGGCCGCAGCACGGGAGCCTGCCCTCAGTGGACGCAGAAGGAGCGGTCCCAGCTTAGCACTGCATGCAGGCATCCCAGCTGGGCTTGGGGCTGGCACTGGCGGAAACCTGCAGCCTTGGTGAGCCAGGCGAATCAGCCTGCAGCTCCTGAGCACGTCCTCCTTCCAGGCGGAGGGGCCCGAGAGCAGAGCTTGGCACTCGGAAACCCCATGTCCTGCTTTTGTTTTAATAGGTTTGAGAGAAGCAGACAGACTGGTTTTTCCAAACATATTTAGGAAACTCAAGTAAATTAACTCCCCTTAACCAGGACAGCTTACTAGCCTTTGCTGGGGTTTTATTTTGTTTTGTCTGAAGCATTTGACCCAAACTCTCAAGTGGTAGGGCGCTGGCTCTTGATGATCATGACAGCAATGACAGGTCATTGCTTGATGCCTGAGCACTGATGCAGCACGATGCAGCGCTGGCCTGGAGAACAACCTTCAACTCCCACCAGCAGGCGGGAGGTGTCCAGCTTCGGTTTCTACCTGAGCCTAATGCCTCCATCACTCCCTCCCTGCTGAGATGATCCAAGTCTCCTACACAGGGAAAGCTGGCCTGAACAAGGGTTCTTGGCACAGAGGAGGTGACTGGGTGAGCTGCCTTCAAAAGTGTCTGGTGCCTGCTGAAAATTTGCTAGGGGAGGGGACACAAGGCTCCCAAGAGGTGGGACACCTGCTTTAACCTTGGGCGAGTCACTGGTCTGCTCCTCTGTACCTCCCACATAGAGAGAAGGACACAGAGGGTGGTTATTATAAAACAGGAGGGCACAAGACACCCCAAAAGAAGCTAACACGTTGGAATGAGCTGACAAGGAAGACATTAATAAACAGGTAGCTGTCATCAATAATCTGGAAGCATGGGTGACTCAGAGGGGACACTGTGATGTTGCTGGAGGGGACTGGAGGTGATTTACCACCTGTGAAAAGTCTCTTGTTCGGCTGTTGTTCAGGTGGGCAGACTGCTGAAGTCTCTCTAAAGCAGCAGCAACTTCTGTACATCCTGCAAAACCACCCCAGGGAACCAGCCCACCCAGGAGTCTCCTGCAACCCCAAGCAGGAGCAGAGGCCTGTGGGACATGCCAGGGTCAGGCTGGCCAAACCGGTGACACCCCAACCTAAAGCTGGGGATGGAGGGCACCAAAGGTCCTGGCTGCATTTGGGGTGCTATAGAGCTCTCCGTGGTCCTGCTTCCCCTTGTTGGAGTGAGAAGGCTCATGATAAGGAACTGCTGTGACCATGGACGCTACCCTGGAGATCCAGTCCCATCCTGGAGAAAGCCCTAGGACAGCCCACACTTAAGCTGTTTGACAGGACTTAGGGCAGGCCAAGCCCTCTTTGGGGAAGAAATGGACACCTGTCAAGGTCTGAATTTGAAATCCACAGTGCAAGGATTGTATTCAATCTTTTGTGTCCTTTCTCCAACTGACTCCAGCCCACAGCAGCCTACTTGTGATGGCCTTGAAGAGCAGAGGCACCCAGCTCCCCGAAGTCCAGGGTGGGGCCCGCTGAACATCTGGGCTGGAAACATGAGGGTGGGGACCTTGGACGCGCTGCCTCAGAAAGAAGGGGCCCTGAAGCTCAGAGACAATCGGCTGACCCTCACACACACAGAAAAGGGACCCAGCCCACAAAACACCTCCCTGGCCCCTCTGCCTCAGATCCCCAGCCTGAGTTTCCTGAAGGCTGAGAGGGCCTGGTCGACAATTACAGCATGTGCATATCACAGAAGGTCCTGCAAGGTAATTTTAATATGCTTCAAACGCAAATAAGCAACACAGAAAATGTAGGGGCCAGATAAAGACTGTGTGACCCCACTCAAATAATCACCAAGTGTGCCGCCCGCCAGCCCCTCCCCGGCCCTGACACCCGGCCACAACCTCATCCCAGCCTGCGGTGGGGGCACGGCATCAACCTGTCTCTCAAATGCAAGGCAGAGGGTGGTGAGGTTTGATGGGTCTGAGGCCGGCAGGGAGGCTGCAGCATCTGTGTGTGGAGACTGCTCCAGGCTGGGAGGCGGATGACGGGAAGACTTCCATGTTGACAGAGGTCCAAATCCTAATGCTGTGTCAGGTCCATGTCCTGATGGGGGGTGGAGCATCGGGGCACACAGTGGCCACTGCCCCACATTTCAGGATAAGAGCAATGCATGATGGGTGTCCGTGATGAAGAAACGAAGCCAGGGCAATGTGGGAACTGGCTCAAGCATCAAAGGTCAGGGCTGGTTAGGGCAAAGCTCTAGTCCACCTGGTAAGGGATGACTTAGTTCTAACATCACTACCACTTCGACTTGAATAGGCTAACACACCGTACCACGTTCTAGCGTAACACTGGAGTCTGTATTGCTGTGTACCTGCATTTGGCAGGTGCCCTTATGGAAGCAGCTGCTAATTCAGAGAGCTGAGCTAGCCATGAACTTGCGTCTGCAGGTGGTGCCTGCTAACAGCACGAGAGTTATGTATTAGTGAACATGACATGACCTACTCTACCGGAATGCCCGACTCAGTATCACAGCATCATGCAGAGCCTCTAAAGGAAAAAAGAAATGTTTCTTCACTGGGTATCTACTGTGTATATCCCCTGATGGGTAAAGACCCTTGGAGATTTGCTAGTAGTGAGATGCACCTGAGGCCAGGAAGCCCAACCTAGACCCACTCAAGGAACTCATGCTGGCGACGTGTGTGGGGCAGGCATGGCCCTGGGTGAGCCCATCCATTCTGTGTGCTGTTTCTTCCTTGGGACCATGGAGCATCTCTGCGTGAGCCTGCCTGCCTCAGGCATGGTCAAAGACAGCCCTGTGCTCAGGACAATTTCCAGGAGCCTTAAGGACAAAACTGTACGGTCTTTGTCACAAACAGCAAACAAAGGCATCATTATCATCAACATGTCACTGTTAAAACTACTTTCTTCTGTGGTCATGCTTCTAATCTTCCACAGGGCTACAGGAATCCTTTTGCATCCTTCTTCTACTATGTAAGAGACAAAGGCCAGTCCAGAAGCCAGGGGCCCTGGTTGGCTGTTTCATTAGGCCCCTCTGTTTGGAAGAACCTGCTGACCCTCAGATGGGACAACTGTCGGCTGTGGTATTGCTTAATCATCCAGAAGACTATATAGCCGGGCTTCCGGGAGGTCACATGATGATCTAGCACAGCTTCTAACAGATTCCCCCAGAGGCAAGAACTGGTTTTCTGGAAGCCCCTGCTAGAACTCCTAAGCCATCTCGATGTACTGTGACTGGGCTGAGTTACAGAACCAAACTGAAGGGGGGTTGCCTATGAAATGGGGGCCTGAGGGTCATATTTTGGTGGGCTGACCATTTACAGGATGGCATCAGAGCAGACCAAAGGGGATGCCTGAGTACACTTTCCTATGCTACGTCATCAAAACACAGACCCTATCAGCAGTGTTCCTTCTTAAGGATGGAGCACGAATAGTCTTGGCTAACTCCAAGGTCATCCTCACTCTCACCCTAGAAGGTCACGCTCTTCCAGGTTTTCCTGGGTAAAGTAGCTTGATGAGACATTCCAAGATGCCATTTAGGAAAAAAGCAAAACTTGTGTTTATAAGACTACAGATGATTCATTGTCATAAGGAACATTGGCAAAAGTGATAAACCCCTCAGTTTCCCACTAGTATCCCTTAATCCGCTCTGGATAGGAGTACTAATAATTAAAACTTGTGAAGGTTATAATAGTGACCTCACCTCATGTCGCAAATGCAGGTACCATTTATGAATCGCTGGTGTTTGTGTTCAGGAGGACCACTTGTGGTAGGCTGAAAGGCGCTTCTTCTCTGTATCTTTTTTTTTTTCTTTTTCTATTTTGGGTAGAAATATTCCCCGGGAAGCTAGATAGAAATGCATTTTCATTTCCCAATAATTCTTAGGCACAAGTTAGAAAACTGCTGACCTTCACCAAAATATGCCAGCACTTCATGTTATAAAAAATGTAATTCAGAACCGCCTCATGTGTATATATATATATGTATATGTATATCTAAATAAACACACATATTGGTGCAGTAAACAATAATTATTCAATGTATATTTAAAACAGCTATTTTTAACTAACCTTAAATTCTACAGTGAAAGTTCATTGCTTTCTTTTTTTTCTTTCTTTTGGCTCTAACTACCATCAAACGCTTGCACATCAGACACTACCATTTACACTTTCCTAAGTGCCAATACCAGGACAGTCTCACAATGAGCATCTGAAGACCGCCTAGGATGCGGCTACGCAGCTACTGGGCATGCGCCCGGCTGCGTGGTGACATTATCTGGGCATGGGGCTGACTCGGGCGGGGGAGGAGGGCCGGGAGGAGTCGCGGTAAACACGGGACGTAAGCGAGAGTTTGATGGGGCTGGTAGGGTCCCCAGTTTGGAGTTTCCAAAGCAGCTCTTCGTTGCTTAGGCTCAACTTCTTTTTCTCCTGAATTACTTTCTCCACGCATTCCTGAAGGTTGGTGTTTTCCTCCGACAGTCGTCTGCATGGGGAGAATAAGAAAGCATCAAGTAGCAATCACACTGGAAGGTACATCATTTGGGATTGGCCGGTCAGTGCGTGCAGGGCGAAGGGAGGAGGCGGCAGGTGTCTGCTGGAACAGGGGCAGGTCGGAACGAAGGGACCCCGAATCTGGGGCCAAAGCATGGTTTCCACTGGCCTGTCGCCTAGGGCCCACAGGCCAGTCAGGGCGCAGAGGGGGTGTGGGCTCAGGTGTGAGTCTCAGAGACGGCTCAGTCCTCAGGGGTGAAATACCTGCACATCTCGTTTTACCGAGCTTGCTTTATGTTTCACAGATAGTGTGTTTTTTTAACAAGATTTGTTGCAGCCCTACAGTGAGAACAAGTCTATCGGCACCATTTTTCCAACAGCATTTACTCACTTGGTGTCTCTGTGTCACATTTTGGTGATTCTTGCAATATTTCAGACTTTTTCATGATTTTATCTGTTATGGTGATCTGTGATTTCGATGTTACTATTATAATCATTTTGGGGCACCATGAGCCATGCTCAAAGAAGACAGTGAACTTAACTGATGACTGTGCATTCTGACTGCTCCACCAGCCAGCCATTCCCCCATCTGTCTCCCTCTCTTGGGGCCTCCCTGTTCCCTGAGACACAGTAATATTGAAATGAGGCCAATTCAGAACCCTCTGGTGACCTCTGACTGTCCAAAGGAAAGGAAGAGTTGCATGTCTCTCACTTTTAATCAAAAGCTAGAAATGATTCAGCTTGGTGAGGAAGGATTATTGAAAGCTGCATTAGGCCAGAAGCTGGGCCTGTTGTGCTAAACAGTTAACCAAGTTGTAAATGCAAAGGAAAAGTTCAGGAAGGAAATTGAAAGTGCTACCCTAATGACCACACAACTGATAAAGAGTGAAACAGTCTTAACTGCTGATATAGTGAAAGTTGTCTGGATAGAAGATCAAACAATCCACAA
This sequence comes from Smutsia gigantea, assembly GCA_032199065.1. Classification (NCBI taxonomy): domain Eukaryota; kingdom Metazoa; phylum Chordata; class Mammalia; order Pholidota; family Manidae; genus Smutsia; species Smutsia gigantea. The sequence goes on from JAVSCE010014924.1 coordinate 202,430, forward strand.
CAATCATTTAAGCCAAAGCCTAACCTAGGACAAAGCCCCTAACTTCAATTCCATGAAGGCTGAGAGAGGTGAAGAAGCTACAGAAGAGAAATTTGAAGACAGCAGAGGTTGGTTCATGAGGTTTAAGGAAAGAAGCCATCTCCATAACGTCAAAATGCAAAGGGAAGCAGCAGGTGCTGATGGAGAAGCTGCCGCAAGTCATCTAGAAGATAAAGCTAAGGTCACTCATGAAGGGGGCTACACTGAACAACAGATTTCCAGTGTAGATGAAACAGCCTTTTCTTCAAAGAAGATGACATCTACAACCTTCACAACTAGAGAGAAGTCAATGCTTGGCTTCAAAGCATCGAAGACAGGCTGACTCTCTTGCTAGAGGCTGATGCACCTGGGGCTTTACGGTGAAGCCAGTGCTCGGGGACCATTCTGAAAATACTGGGGCCCTTGAGAATTATGCTCAATCTACTGTCTGTGCTCTGTGAGACAACAAATCCTACATGACAGCATCTCTGTTTACAATATGGTCTACTACTGAGTCCACTGTTGAGAACTACAACTCACAAAAAAGATGCCTCTCAAAATAGTCCCGCTCCATGCCACTGCACCTGGTCCCCCAAGAGCTCTGACGGAGATGGACAATGAGATGAATGTTGTCTTCACGCCTGCTAACACACCATCAATTCTACAGGCCATGGATCAAAGAGTCATTTTGACTTTCAAGTCATATCATTTAAGAAATACATTTCATAAGATTACAGCTGCCATAGATAGTGATTCTTCTAATGGATCTGGGCAAAGTACACTGAAAACCTCTGGAAAGGATTCACCATTCTGGATGCCATTAAGAACATTGGTCATTGATGGGAAGAGGTCAAAATATCAACATTAGCAGGATTTGGGAAGAAGCTGATTCCAGCCCTTGTTGATGACTTTGAAGAGGTCAAGGCTTTAGGGGAGGAACGAACTGCAGGTGTGGTGGAAACAGCAAGAGAACTAGAATTGGAAGTGGAGCCTGAAGATGTGACTGAATTGTTGCATCTCATGATCAAACTTGAACAGATTAAAGTTGCTTCTTAGGGATAAGCAAAGAAAGTAGTTTCTTGAGATGGAATCTACTCCTGGTGATGATGCTGTGAAGACTGTTCAAATGACAGCAAAGGACTTAGAATAGTACTTAAACTTATTGATAAAGCAATGGCAGGTTTGAGAGGATGGACTCCAATTGTATAAGAAATCCTAACTCCAAATTTGAAAGAAATGTCATCAAAAAGCATTACATGCTACAGAGAAACCATTTGTGAAAGGACAGGTCAGTCAATGTGGCAAACTTTGTTGTCTTATTTTAAGAAATGGCCACAGCCACTCCAGCTCTCAGCAACCTGGACCGCCCTGATTAGTCCGCAGCCATCAACACAGAGGCAAGACTCCACCAGCCCAAAGATGACAACTCCTGGAAAGCTCAGATGATAGTTAGCATTTTTTAGCGATAAAGTACTTTTTAATTAAGGCATGTACATTGTTTTTTCAGACATAATGTTATTACAGACTTCATAGACTACACTGTGGTGTAAACATAATTTCGATATGCACTAGGAAGCCCAGAAAGGCCTTTGACTCATCTGTTGAGGTATTTGCTTTATGGCAGTGCTCTGGAACTGACCCCCCGCCAAGCCCTGCTTTGCTCCATCTGACGGGAGAAGGGAGGTACCTCCACATCCTTCCTTGGAAGCTGGGGCACCTCTCAGACCAGGACACCGAGATGAAAAGGCGTCACTCAGGAGCAGCTGTAGTTGACCAGATGCTTTGCTCGGGTCTGTTCCCTTGCTGCCATGCTCAGGCCAGGGCCAGCTCTTCTCTGCCTTGGGCAGGCTGGCCCAGGACAAGAGCACAGCAGCCAGGGGCCCTGCCCAGGTCTGCACTGCTCAGCCAATGGAGCTTGGGGTCAGCTCATGTGGTGGGCCTCTCTGCCTGTGAACACCCGGCAGGTACCCTGCTGCGGACCCCCTGGAAGTGAACCCCTTCATCTCCCAGCTGTGCTGGGGACCCTGCCACAGGCCTTTGGTCACCTCACTCATTCCCCCGAGGTGGGGCCTACTGATCGTTTGAGGCAGAGCATTGGTCAGAGTGGGGCTTTTTGTTCTTCCCTTCATGTGGGAAATGCCATGAACCAGTGTGGGAAGCCCCACAGCTCAGAGGAGCGAGGCCATCTGGATGCTGGGCCCAAAATAGAGCCCTCGGAGAAGCTCACGAGCAAAGCCACCTCGTGGGGGCCGCGTGCTGTGTGAGCTCAGACCCCAGGCCCACCTACCTTGTGACCACAGTGTTTTGGTCGATCCTGGCTCTGAAGTCTTCATTCTGCTGCTTGAGAACTTGGATCTTTTTTTCCAGGACAATGTTCTTTTCCTCCTATAAAGGATGTGGTGTTATGAGGCTCTGGGCAAGGCCTTAAGATACATAGGAGGCCAGTGCCCTTGGCTTCTGGCCTTTGGTGGATTATGAACAGTGTTTCTGCAAACCGCAGTTTGCAATGCATTACTGAGGTGTGAAGTTGGTGAGAGGGACGTGAGCAGCATTTCTTTTGTGAATAAAATAAAACCAAAATTACCAGAGTGTACTTATGAAGTCAAAGTAAGTATTGTCACATGCATTCTAGATATGCATTCTTCCTTTACACGTATCATGCATCTCTGTGTATGTATATATCTGGTTCCTGCGGAGAATATTCTCTCTTACAGTGAATGTCCCCTTGCAAGAGTCAGAGGTAAGCCGTGAACCCCGTCAGGACCTAGTTTGGCTAATGGGTCCCCTGGTTCTTCCCAACAGGTCAACTGTGCTGCACTGCCGTCCCTAGCCGGGCATCATACGGCATGTTGCACCCTATGACATGCTGTATCAATAGAGGGATGAAAATATAAGTTATGTGGACATTTTTTCCTTCTGAGGCTATGGGCAGCCCAGAACACAAAGTCCAAACCAGCTTGGTACATTATTAGGAAATAGTATCATCTCTGGTTGTTACTCTCCTGCACTTTAATCCTTTTCTCTCTGTCAGCCTGCCCCAGGGCCCAAGATCTAGCTGAGTACAGTTCTGTTCTAAGATGACTTTGACTTTAGAAACAAATTATTTATTTGGAAAGAATGTGACAAATTCACTGTGCAGGCTGTTAATCTTTAAAGAAAACTGCCCCCTATGCATGAAGAAGGCTCTGGAATCAAAGCCCAAGGACTGGCCTCTGTCCCTGCGCTTCACCAAGGTTCTTCGACCAGCGTTCAACTTTGCTCCCAGGAAATGGGAAGTGATTGAATCAGTTCTTTTTTTTTTTTTTTTGCCTGGAAAACTTTCTGGAACGAGAAGTCATACATACCTGTGGAATGCCTGCAATATGGTGGCAATAGCCAAATAAACCCCGAGGCTGTGGGTGACGGGACAACTGACTGGATGGGCCAGCCTGGAGGAGGAGGATCACGGGGCCCTGGGATGGCCAGGCAGCATGACAGGGCGAGGAGGAGCAGGGCTCTGTTGGTGAGACCCCAGGGCCTTCGCTCTGGATTTGCAGGAAAGCTCTGGGCGGCTGGACGGGGCCAGGTGCCCAGCATCACCCGGGATGTTGGTAATAGGCTCTTATACCCCCATCTGTTCCTATCCTAACTGCTTAGCACGCATGCAGCAAAAGATGCCCACAGAGCACGTCAGAGCAATGGATAGCGGTGGAGGCAGGCAAGCAGGATGGCTGCAGAACTGCACAAAATGAGGCCACCCTTGAGATTCTGCATCAAACTCCTGGCTTCCCAAGAAAGGTCTTGAGTCTCAGGAGATGGAATTTTCCACTCAGGGGTAAGCAATAGGCAGGTAAGGGACCCATCCCCTGAATACTGTTAACCATGACATCCATGATGAGAGTAAGGAGTTCCATTTCAGTTACAGGGGCTCTCCCAAAGCAACAGGCTGACTCACCAGTTTTTCTAGCTCAAAAATCCTTCTTTCCTGCTGGTGTATTTGCTGATTCTTCATCTCTAATACCTGCTGCAGACTCTTCACGTCTTCTTGCAAGTGCTGATAAGGAGTCAGTACAATCTACAGGGCCAGAGAGCAATGAGATGCTTGCCAAAAAGCCAGGTATTCACCAATGTCATAAGTCAGCTACATCTGGCCTTCCTTGGCAAGCTTCCCAATGAGCAGTGGGGCATGAAAGACACACACACACACACATGGAGAGAGAGAGAGAGAGAATGCTCACAACTTCCTTGCCTGATAAAGATGCCCACAAATTTTCTACTGGAAATGCTACTAAAAGTCCAGCTCCTTGGGAGACAGGAGAGTTATAGCTATCGTCCACTGAGAAGTCTGGAAGCTGGAATGGCTGGACATTCCCAGCCAGTCCCCAAAAGGGAACTCATGAGATAAAAAGTGTAAATTCAATGCTGGCTTTTAACATTCACCCATACTATTTGATTCAACAGACAAGAGGGGATTTAGAGGTTCCCGTCCAGAGAGTGGGGGTGGGCGGGAGGTCCAGGCACAGGAAATGAGCAAGGTGGTTTAAAAAGCAGAAGAGACATTTTAGGAAAAGGAATGTTGGAATAAGGTTTCCAGATGAGGCAACAAGAAAAAATACAGGACGTTCAGTTAGGTTTGAATTCTAGATAAATTTTTTTTTCTTTTCTTAGTAAAAGTTTTGCTTGGGACATACTTTATACCAAAAAATTCATTTACCTGTAATTCAAATTGAACTGGGTGTCATGTTTATCTGGCAACCCTACACCAGAGGGAAGGAATTTTGCCAGCTTCAACCCACATTGGGAGATGACAGGATGGAGGGGCTGGCCCTGGCCAGGATGGAGAGCCCCCGCCATGCTGATCCCCGGAGCCACGCAGCTCCCTGGCGTGAGGCTCAGCAGAAACACCCTGGGGTGGGGGGGCCTGAGGGTTCTGGAAGCCTGGAAGGCAGGCTTACCTTCCGTTGCTCTTCAGTGTTTTTCCTCAAAGCCTCCTCGAAGCGTCTGGCTCGGTCCCGCAGAGACTCGCTCTGGAAGGTCAGCGTATCCACCTGGTCCTGCGAGTAATGAGACGGGCAGCCCGACTTGGTGCACTGCAGACACGGCTGCCCAGGAAGCAATGGGGGGCAGCAGCCCCACCCCAGGGGCCACTCGGGGTTCCCCTTCTGGAGCTTCCACATCAGATGACAGAGGGAGATTCACCCAAATGTTCCCCTGCCCCCCTGCAGGGCCTTGTTCAGAACAGACCACAGACACACTGACATGGATGCATCTTTTTGCCACACACAGAGGGCAGCGACGCCAGGCTGTGGGGGGACTCAAGGCAGGGGCCCAGTCCGAGCGCCTCTTGAGATGAGAATGATGTTCCCCCACCCCCAAAATAAGCTTGTGGGGGGCATCTAACAATTTACTCTCTGACCTCATAGAGGCAGATAATCAGCTATCCAGGGGCTGTCTAGTCCTCCACTTCAGAGGGACAATTAATCTATCTTAAAGAACTGTGCTCATTTACAAACCATCAAACCATTCTTGACTTCTCTCTCTGCCTAAGACCCCTCTTCTGCCACCAAACACACTAGTTACTGGGTCAGTGGTAAAGTCCTGCTGACTCCACCTGCCAAGTGGCCCTGGAGTCCACGACCTCTCCCGATTCGACAGAACTGCCCTACCTGCAGGCAGGCTGCACTGCCGGCTCTCTCCTGGTGCTTTCCTGGCCCTGGCACCTGTGTTATCTCTTCTGTCCTCACGCTGGAGTTAGGGAGCTCTCTAAAGTGCAAACTGCAGCCATCGCCCCCATGTGGCATCAAGATGAAGTGCACACTTTGATGCAGACGTGCCTCCAGACCAGCTTCCCTTGTCTCCCAGCTCAGTTTTTGCTTGCCCCACCCATAGTACATTCCAGCTCTCTCTCATTCCTGGCTCACTTCGGGCCTCCACTTGGCTGTTCCAGGCCTTAGGGCTGGGCTGCCCATCTCTGGTGTGAGCTGCCACGTGAGCTGAATCTGTTCTCCCGGGTAACCTTCTGCCCGGCGCACCTGATGTGGGGCAGCCCTCTGTGTGTGGGCTGAAAGCACGGAGGCCTGTCTGCGGAGGCACCCTGCCCCTTCCCCTGGCCGCCAGGACAGGTGTGACTACATTGACCATCCCCCTTCACAGCCCAGCAAAGACTGATCACAGCCGGTGAGCAAAGGATGCCAGGCAGGGGGCTTTCTCTGCTACTCAAGCACAGTGAATACCCACAGGGAGCATTCCAACATTTTTCTGCCAGGGACACCATTTCTGTAACACTGAAACATAGTTCCTTCTGTGAACTCTTCTGGCAAGGGAAATGGCCTCAACCCTCCAAATAGCAGGAGCTAGGTGTTGTAAATGATGTCATCCTGCTTGATAACACTGTAACGCAGGAGGTGCTGGCTTGACGGCTTTCTGCATCATGGCAGAGGGCCTTGTTCTGCAAACCACCCTTGGCCAGTTCCTTTCCTTTTTCTTTGTTACCAGTTACTTTCATTTCACTTTCCAGAAACAGAAGCCCCTGCAGTGCCATTAAATGCAAATGCTGGTGCAGATAGGGCAATATGGGTGTCAGCGGGAGTCTGTGCATACAGGAGCTGGCAGGTGTAAACCCAGCCCAGGGCGGTCACCGCTGGGCCCGACACACCACCACTGCATGGCTGCTGTTACCTTCCAGATGTGACTATAAAAATGACTATCACACGTGGCTCCAACGCCAAACCATGTCAGCATTTCTCTCAAGTCTCGTTTCTTCCGTTAAAAAAAACAAACAGGAAAAACGCATCACGCAAATACCACCTAGGGTGGATCTAAAATATCAAACTGTGTTTTTTGTCCCTTATTCACCATTACTTAAAACGGATCCACAGGCACACAGCGCTGTGCAGCGATCAGACAGGACAGACTACTTTTCAACCTGGGTTGATTCTTCCATGACAAGCTAAGCGGCACAAAGACCCAGCTGATGACTTGCCCAGCATGGGCCGCTCCAGAGTTCACCGATGGCATGATAATGCTGGCAATGAGAATGATGATGCAAATGGAACAATGCTGGAAGCTATTTTAATAGCAATAGATGCTACTTATTAGCACTGACAAGAGCCAATCGAGCGCTAGACACTTTACATACATAATTTCCATTCATCTCACACCTGGAGGAAGGTCCTGCCCTCATCCCCATTCGACAGATGACTAAATGAGCATTTACAGAGTTAACATAACTGCCCAATTCCAAAGCTAGTACAAGGAGGTACTTTTAAACCCAAAGCTCAAATCTCTTACCCCAAACCTATTTCTCTAGCTGCCAGGAGCCCAAGGAGGTGGGCATGAGCAATTCCATCCTCCTTATACCAAATAATCTCCCACCCAAAGGTATCTTGGCCAGGCAGAGTTACAACTAAATATGTACAATTCATGACTGTTTAAGGTGAGTGGCAGAGTGAAGACCCACTGACTAAACAAAACTCTCACTTCTTTTGGTTTTGGACAGGGTGGGATTTTTGTCACATCACAGGGTGGCAGTCACTGTCCCAGTTTGTGTTCCTTAAGGAAGGTGCATCTGATGGTTGGGATGGAGGGTGCATGGATAAGCCACAGGAGGACAGCATGGGTGTACCGCAGGCCCATCAACAGATGGATGGGTTGGTGTGGGGCTTGCAGGAGGCAGTTTCCCCTGTAAACTTTTTGCATAACACACTCCGTGGTGGTAACACTGGCTGTCTCTGTAATCCTGGATTCTTTGGCTGTCCGGTCGTGCTCCACGCAATGCCAGGGGAAAGCGAGCAATCAAAGAAGGAATAGTCCTGCCTTTCTATTATAGTTAGGGCAATCACCTTCCATAATTTCTAGATGTGCATGTGCCTAATGCTTAAAAAATAATCTTGTTATATGTGGAACATCTATAGCTGGGAATGAAAGCAGGGCTGTGCGCCTCACCGTGGTTTCCCAGCCAGTTCCCCTAGGGCTGGAGGTGGGCAATGTCTTTCATAGAAGTGGCTAGCCTGGCCTCCAGAAGCAGGAGGGAAATAGGTGCCTGTGATCAGTCTCCCCTTAGAGGTCAGAAGGCATCTGGGCAGCGCCACTGCCCTCGGAGACCCGCATTCTCTGTAGATTGGTGGCAGAAGGCAAAGAAAATGCTTTTTGTCTCACCCCGCCTCCAGGTGACTAACCAATACCACACCCCCTGCCTAGAATGTTTTCTTCCCTAAGTCCTCCCTTCTTCAAACACAGCTGTTACTCCTCTGGCCACAGCAGGTAGGGATCAGTCTCTTACAACTCCTGCGGCGCTGCCTGTCATTTGGTGCAAGGACGTGGTGCTTCTCTGGTGGTCTGTCACTGTGTGTGTCACAGCTCTGAGTGCACGGCCAGCTCCTCAAGGGCGGGGAGTATGTCTTATTTACCTCTATATTCCAATGCTTAGTGCAGGAGCAGTACCCAGTAGGTGCCAGATAAATGTCTGTGGACAGGAATGATGGTGCTGCCATTGGCTCACCGTCAGACTTAAGGAACCACTAACCTGTAAGGACAGCCTCAGCTTTTCAAAATTTTCTTCCAATTCCTTCTTTTCAAGCTCATGGGCAGACATCAATTCTGGAGAGAAAGCATCAAATTGCTAAATCAGTCTTTCTTTTGAAAAGGACCAACCGAGACTCTTGCCAGACTGAGATGAGAAACTTAGATAAAGACGGGATACAGCAGACTTAAGTGTAAAGAGAGCTCTGCATGACTTTGAAATTGTGATGTTATTTAGAAGAGACAGAGAGAAAAAAAGGAAGGGAACAGGAGAAAGAGAAAGAAAAGAGGGAAAGAAAAAAATGAGGGACACAAACAGAGCACAAGGGCATGTGCGTGTGTGTGCACACACACCCTTGTACACACACTCACGCTCATTTCTATGACCTGCTCTACGACCATCCTGGTCAAACCGTTCACAGTGCTCACTGCTTCTCCAAATTGTCCTCATGGTAAAACAACTGAGGAATCAATGTTAAATCTCCACTTTCTTTCCCCTCCCCGTATCACTCCTTTTGACCACAGAGCTGCAACCTGGGGCTAAAGGGGCAGCCTTCCAGGATGGCACATGTACGAGCAGCCATGGGGCCAGCCTGGCTTGCTGAGAATAGAGGGGTGAGGGGCGCCAGTGCTGGGTCGGCGAGGACCCCTCGGTGGCCTCTGGGCCACACTCTGAGAACCACGGATCTCTCCCTAGGATTTGCTTCAGCAAAGACTCAATATTAAGGCAGACAGGAGGGAAGACTCATTGGACTGGTTCCTCTTGGAGAGTTTGGAACAACTCTTTTCTGTGAAAAGTGTCATTCCAGGATAATTTGCAAGGCAGAAAGAGATGTCATGTAAGAGTTACTAAGCAAATGGATTCTATTTTCCTCCAGATGGGAAGAGTCTTATTAGCTGGGTGAAGCCCATCTCATTCTGGCTATACAAGCAATTTGTTTTCATGCTAGAACTGGAGGGAGGAAAGGTCTCATTAGTCAGCCTGGATCATACGCTTAGGACAGGAGTGTGCTGGAGACCAGCAGTTACCATTCTGGCTGGCATGAGCTGCAATTAGGAAAAACTCTGTGGTTTCCATTGACCCAAATCTTTTAAGTAATGATGGTGAAGGTCTCTAAGAAATCTAGTTGTTATAGCTGAAATTTATATCTGGAAAAAAAAGCTATGTGGCCTTCTGGGCTATCTGCCTTTGTCTAAATGACTAGTTTTAATAGTCATGGAGAGCATCATCCCAACCATAATGTATTTTAAAGCTATCATTACACACACTTACATCATCGTGACATTATATATAATGCAGAGGTCTTGGCCATGTTGTCTAAGCGGGACTTCATTAGTCAGGAAACTCTACCAGTCTCTTTATATGGAAATACAGAACTAAAAGGCAACGCTGGCTCACTGCACCACTTGAATTCATACTCTCTTTCCAGAGACCACTTCCAGAGACTACAGTCCACGATGGGCTTTCGTGCATCCCAATACCCCAAGAAAAGAGAAAATCCAGTATCTCTTCTGGAGATGGTATAAACCATTGCTACTCTCTATGTACTCATAGCGTATTCCACTATCTTAAGGTCATGCCACTCTGTCACATGCTTAGTACTGTACTCTATGAGAATGGTTCTCAAATTTCGCTGGGTATTAGAATTATCTGGGGAGCTTTAAAAAAATCCCAATGCCCAGACAGCCCCCAGACCAGCCACACCACCCTGTGGTGGGATCAGGGCTGGCAAGGATATCCCAGTACCACTCCCCAGGGATTCTCATAGCCAAGGAAGGTTGAGAGGAACTGCTTCACATGAAGGAATATTACTTAGATCCTGCATTTCTCTCCCTTCTTTCCACAGGAAGAAACACAAAGGACACATCACGAAGGAAAGGAAGGAGAAAAGGTCAGAGGAGCAGGACAGGCAGGCACTTTGCTTCTGCCCCAGGACGGTTTGGCTCACAGGGCGCCACCTGCTGGCTGCAGACGCCATGGCTGGTAGTTACCTTGGATTTTGTGGTCGTGGTCATCCTGTAAGATCGTAATGGTAACTGTGTGGTTATTTTCCATCTCTAGGAGAGCAGCCTCATGGCTGGCAGTGATATCCACTACCTGAAGGAGATCACAGCTATGGTTACACAGAGAGCTGGGGACGGATGGCAGCCATGTCTTTGCTGCTTGGAGAAGAGGGGTCAGGGGCCCCAAACGTCAAGGACAAGTCATTCTGCGGAGACAACAGCTGTTTCCAGCCTTGTGCCCAGGCAGGAGAGGCAGCCTTTGGGGTGACGTGGCAGCCCCTGGACTCAGGGAGAAGTTACAGGGAAGTCACTGCCACGGCCTGGCTGTCCGTGTGGGACTGGCAGCTCCCGGTGGGGTTGGCTACCTACGCCACTCCCTGCCACCCTGGGCCTGGTGGCTGGACCATCCCCTCCCCACCCCACGCTTTCCCCTGCACCGGTCACTCTCTGAGGGAAGGATGGGGAAGGACGGGAGGAGGGGCCTCCCCACTAGAAAGTCTTGCCCTGTTTCCCAGCAGCAAGGGGCAGCTACAGGGCACAGGGGAATGCAGGGAATGTTTACTAAGCTACCTGCTCTCGGTCATTCCTCTGAGCTCTCACAGCAACATTATGAAACAGATATTTTTATGCCCATTGTGTAGATGAGGAGACCGAGGCTTAGAAAGAAGTGAAATATGTTGCCCAAGGGCCAGTAAGCAGCAGAGCCAGCAGTCGCTCAGGCTGACTCCGAATGTCTCAGGCACATCACATGTTACCAGCAGGCGGCATATCTACGTGTGCTCGCTGCGCCCCACTTTCAGACTGTAAGCTCACCCTCCAGATTACTACTGGGACCTCTTGCCCGGGTAAGGCGGGAGCTGCTCGAGGCCAGGCTTATGTTTCCCTGGCTGTAGGTGCATTTCCTGGAGTTTAATCACAAGAAGTGACACCAGTCCAGGATTTTTATTTTCACTTTTCCTGACCTCTGTCCCCAGGCCCCACACCTACCATGTCTCCTGTTTTTGTTATTGTGGTGGTGGTGTTATGCTTTAACTTCAAATGCATGACCAAGAGGAGAAACTGCATAAAATAATCTGCTCCCAATAGTAGCAAAGGCCAACAGCATTTTTCCAAACTCTCTGTCAGTGACCCATTTGTAAAAAAATACCATTGTGTTATAATCCAGCACACACACACATAAAACCAAAGATTAACAAAACAACACTTTTTCTTCCTACTTGCATTAATCTGGCTTTAAATTTTCTGTTCTACTTTACTTTGCTTTTTTCAAAATGCTAGTCACAAGCCACTAAGTCTATTTCACAACCTACTGATGTGTCAAAACCTAGCACAAAACCTGACATTTGAAAAACATTGAACCAACAGATGGGGCCAAGTCCTGAAGCTCTTTGGTGGACCAGCTGAGAACACCCTGCTTCCAGTCAAAATATTCAATATTCAGCCACCTCTAAAGTCCCTCATTTCTGTGGGGATAATTCATAGAGGCAGACCTTTGATCTGAAAGGAGGAAGGCTCTCCACATAAAAGTAAGTGGACACATGGGAGTATTTTGATTTAATGGGGTAGATTCCCATTCTGGGTACTGTAATTGCATGGGAAAATGTGCCTGACTTCTCTCCTGTGCACTAAAACAGAAATATCAATGGCCAAGTCAACAGTGAGCTCCACAGTGGTGGAAAGGTGCCTTACAGTGTAAAAATGAACATAGTATATAATGATTCACTTTTATTTGCTGGCCAATTTTTATGGAACAATATTTCTCTGATGGCTCAGAGCTATGAATCCACTTAGCAGAAAGGCTGATTACCACAGTATTTAATTGTCCAATTCCTGTTTATATGAGATTTTTATGGAATCTTTTTCCCAAGCCTTTCAGTCTCTAGGAAAAACAAATCACTAGCTAAAAAAAAAACTAAAGGAAATTTCTTTCTGCTTCATTACTGGTGTCACTTAAGCCCGCAGCACACTGTCCATGGAAGCAAGCACCCACGCATTACTTGAATGTTACCCAGTTCAGTATGAAGGTGACCTATTCATCAGTCCTTGGTATGATTCTAATTTACTGGGCTCTTACACAAATTGCCTTGAGTGGTTTCAGAAAAGAGATGGATGGGCAGACTGGGTTCCAGAAGAATCTCCTATGTCCTGGAGATGGATGTGCCCTGTCGGACAATACTACATTACGTCTGTGGCTAAATATATGCCCCCTCTGGTTTGCTGGAAGGCAGGTCTTTGGATTGGTGGTGATGAAATACCACACCCAGTGTGTTGAGGATGATGTAAGGGCATGCGCCTGTCTGTTACGGCCTCCAGAGGCGCTTTTAGGCATGCAATACTGATGCCCTGACTCTGGAGGTCTTTGTGCAAGGAGGGGAATGCTCAGTACGTTTTGAGGGAAACCAGGGAGAGCTGATGAGTCAAAATTCGGGGCGGTGATCCTTACTCATCAGTAACTTTATGGTATTTAAAGAAAACGAGGAAGGGACGGTCCACCTTTGGCCATCCTCCTTCTCATCATAGCATTTGTTAATCCCTGTGACGTCTCCCATGGCACCGGGCTCACACTTTGAAGAACTCTCAGCCTGAGAAGAACCTTGAGACCCTCTGAGGGCATCCGAGGAGATTCAGACAGGAGCAACCTGGGGAAACCCAATATCGTCTTACGAAGGGCAGATCCCCGGATGGGAGGCAAAAGGCCTAAACCGTCACGAGGCCGTGGCAGGCTTGGGCTGGATGAGGCATTCCTCCTCCAGGAGACAGTTCTGGGCTGGGCTAGGGGGGAGATGGTCAGGGAGCCCATCGCATGGTCCTTGTTGCATGGAGTAGCAGCCGCTCCCTGCCACAGGCTGCAGCCCCACAGCTGCCTGCCCTTCAGTGGGGCTGGGTTACAGCGTGCCAGAGGGTGGGGAAGCCTCCCTCCCACGGGGGCAAGAAGAGAGCTGTGGGGCTGAGTTCATTTAGCCATTTGCAAAATGCAATTACCTGAGGCTTTGGCAATTCACTCAGAGAAGACTTACATTTTAGAGTGAAGAAGCATGTGCTTTATATTGTCTCTTTACTCATTAAACCCAAACCAGATTAAACTCCCTTTTACCTCCATCCCAGACTCATGTTCATATCTGGTGAGACAGAGGTATACTGCCATGTTTACTCTCTCCAGGGCTCCCTTACTGACTTTCCTTTCCAGATAACAAGGAGCCTCTGCTTTTCTTCTGCCCCTACACGATGCCCTGGGGGGTGACTCAGGCAGGCAGCTGGCCATGCCACCGTTCCCAGTCTGGATTCATCCATTCCCGGGGTGTGCCTTGTGTCCCCTGTGCAGCCCACCATGTGGCACTTGTTCACAGAGGCCCTGAACTTCCCTGCACTGCCTCCAGCCAGCACTTGGAGGCTCCAGGCTGTGCTGGGTTCACAGAGGCCCCTTGGGACTTCATGCTATTTGATTAGAGAGAGTGTGGTTTCTTCTGCAGGCGGGCATGTGCCTGCTGTGCAGGGGACTCGACATAATGCCGGATAATGAGCAAAGTGGCCTCTCTGTGCTCTGATTAAGCATAGGGGTGCAGAGCTTGCCAGTCTGTCTAAAAGGACAACTTTTTTACGAAAGGTGAGATAGGAGATGAAGCAAATGTAAACCCCCAAGGAGGATCTCTCCTGCTCCCTAAGGAGAAGGAACCTTTGCACAGACTTCACGGAGCAGAATCCACTGCGCATTTAGGAGCTAGTGGCCCCTGAAGTGACGAGACTGCCAGATGGACTTGGAGGACGGGGTCTAAGGTCACAGGTCTGATCTTTGACTACCAAGCTCTGCGGCTGAGTGTCCCTGGGGAGCAGCCAAAGGAACCCAGAACATCGGACTGGAAACTGGGTCAACAAGGAACTATGTCGGGGCAAAAAGGGAAAAGCATGTGAGTTTACAGTGAAAATCCCTTTTTGCATGCCTCAAGAAAGGGAAACTCTGGCAACCTGGCTTCTATTAATATGTAGTTAGCTATGGGATGAGCGCTGATTTTGATGAAATGCCTCTTTGTCACACTTTTCAAAGTCACACCCTATCTTTAAAAGTCACTTAGGAAAGTGCGGCGACAAGGCCATGCCCCCTGCTCGTGCCCCTAACTAGAGTCTTCAGTACTACAGAACAAGGCTGGGCATCTCCCACGACAGCTGCAGTCCTGGGCCTGGGCACTTCTACAAACACCCTGATGCCAGGCTCCACTTGGCAGTTCCGATCCAATTAGTGTGGGGTGAGGACAGGGAGGGGCATTTTGCCAGAAGCTCCCCCACGTGAGTCTGGTGTGTAGCCAGAGAGAGACAGCCTGCCCCTCCAGCTCAGTGGATGGCGGGAGCTATCACGGGGGATCATGCAGGGAGGCAGAGGCGAGCTGCCTGAGCAAGTGGGCTCCCAATTAGTCAGGCCTCAGAAAACCCTGGGTCAAACTGAGGCAGCCTTCCCACAATGGAGCATGAGGAGAGGCCAGACTGGTCCACCTGATCTCTAAGGCCCCAGAAGGACAGAGATGTCACTGTCCTCAGAGTTAGCACTGCCAAATGCAATCGTCTCTGATCAGGACGAGCCGAGCATGGGGAGTCCAGCACAGGTAACTGAAACCAGAGACCATCCACATCTCCACTGCAGCCCATGCTGGAATCCCTCCTGCACAAGGCCAATGAGTATTTATTCTATCTGGAAATCAGAATACTGGACGGATGTGTTTCCTCTTCTACCTCACTGCCTGCATGTGCTCTGCTGGAGAAGCCAAAGGTCAGGATAACAGCCAACAGTCAGCAGCAGGAGGAGAATTGGGCCCTGAATAATTTATAGATTTAAATCATTCATCCCCCCCAAATCAATGGGTTTCTATAGGCAAGGTTTTTCTCAAATATAAAGCCTTCAGATGTTATTTCTGCCATAAAGCTTTTCCTTAACCTCACAGCTGGAAGTCAACTCTGAGCTCCTAAACGCATCACCCCTCTTTCTCACCCATTGTCACAGTTCCTTGGGCACTGGCCTCAGAACTCTCCCTGGCCTAACCTGAGGCCCTG
This sequence comes from Smutsia gigantea, assembly GCA_032199065.1. Lineage (NCBI taxonomy): Eukaryota > Metazoa > Chordata > Mammalia > Pholidota > Manidae > Smutsia > Smutsia gigantea. The sequence goes on from JAVSCE010014924.1 coordinate 217,991, forward strand.
AACAGGCAAGTCCGCACTTCACACATCTCGGCATCTCCGGCAGCGGCCCCGTCATGGGGCCCTGCCCACAGTGGGCACCCACTCAGACTTCTCTGCACAGCGGATGAGCCAATGAGTGAGTCGCTTTGGCCATTACAAAGGACCAAGAACAGGACTCAGAGCCGTCAGAAGACAGAGCACTTGTGTGACTTGTTCTCAGGTGGAGAAGGGAGGGCTTTCCTTCCGTCCAGTCCCTCCCAGTATGAAATCTCTACAAGGCGGCTATGCCCCAGCTTCAGGGAGAGGTGGGAGCCCATCCCCCCCATGTGCTCTTGCATCAGCAACAAAACCCAGTGATGCGTCCTGCCCTGGGCCGTGCTCCCCCCGCGACAGGGCTCTCTGCAGCCTGGTGTCCATACAGAGCACCTCGATGTCAGCCTTTGCTCAGGGGGCCCCCCAAAGCCGGAGAACCATCTCCTGTCCTCCCTCCCCACCTCTTGGCATCTTCTCCACCAGCCAACTCAGACCTTCAGACCAGAAGCCTTTTAGTGAACATGGGGGTAAATATGTTTTCTCTGTCAAATCGGGAATGAAGAGCCCATGGACACAGAGGCACAGACAAGCTGACAACTGCACCAAGTTTGGATGGATCAGGGGGCCATGAACCAGGTAAAGCCGTGGACAGCAGCAGATGTCACGTCTACTTATGGGAGTCAGCTCAGCGAGCTTAGGAGGCCATGCTGGAGGCTCTGTGTCTAGTCTGAGCAGAAGCAGGTAACTTCAGCTGTGACCTAGTCTGTTTCCTGGCTTCTGTGTTTAAACCACCCCAGGCAGGCCATTGTGACTGGTTTCCGGGGACTTCCAGAAAAGGAGACTGACTAGCCTAAGCTGCTGAAGGAAGTGCTGTCAAATAGGAGATTTTCAATTACAACGACAGTACTTCTCATTACTCTGAGGTTTCTCCTGGGCTCCCTGCAATTCAGGAGCCTCTGGGCACTGTCACCATCCAGGAACCTGTTTGGAAGCAGTCGGCAGAGGGCAGCCCAAATGCGCATGCTAATAAAGGGCCCCTCAGCACTAGCCCAGGGTTTAAAGAGCTTTCTGCACAGATGCCAATGCACCCTGGGGACAGCAGAAGCAGGCTACTGGAGTAATGCCCCAGTTAGAAGGTGGGTATTAAAGCATCAGCACGTTGGGGACTCAGAAGAGAGAAGAAAGCGGAACCAGCCCAACCTCACAGCTGGAAGTCTCAGGGAAGCGCTCTCGGCTCCAGCCCTGCCCGCCTGTCTCACGTCCGTGCTGATGGTGCTAGCGGACGAGGCGGCTGGCCGAGTGCACCGGCATGTCCAGCTCCTACCCGCTCCTACAGGCTCCCTGAGAGTCACTCTCTAGTCATTCCAGGATGAACCAGCCTCTCCAGCAAGACTGCTGGACTACAGTTAAGTGGTGGAATCCATTCTTTCATTCAGCAAATAGACGGAGAGCCTCATCTGGGCAGGTACGGTCAGGCGCCAAACAGCCGCAGGAAACCGGCCTGACGGTTCTAATTTAGAGCTCGAGAGCACGGACCTTGGGGCCAGACTGGGTTCAACCGTGGCTTTTCCATGACCAGCTCTGTGAATCCGGCAGGCTATTTAACCTCCGGGTCTGGGTGTTCCCACCTGTAAAATGGCGATAATAATGGCACCTACCTCGTAGGGTTACTGTGGGGATTCAGTGACTTAGTCTAGTTAGTGAAGAGCTAGGAGCAGCGCCTGATGCATGACAAGTGCTAGATAAGTGTGTGTTTATTATCATCACTGACCTCATGGAATACGCAGGTGATGAATAGGGGCACGAGTAAGGTTTAGGCTCTATTAGTGATAAGCGTTGAGGAGAAACTGAAGCAGGGAGGGTGTCAGGAAGAGTGTGGATATGGTGGGGAGGAGCTGTAACTTCAGATAAGGAAAGTCCTCTCCAAGAAATTGACTTTCGAGAGAAGTCTGGAAGGGAGGGAGTGAGGGAGCCATGGAGTGTTTAGAGGGAGAGCATTACGGGCAGAGGATGCAGCAGATGCAAACGCCACCAGGTGGGGAGTCAGACAGGGAGCTCAGAGGGCTGGAGTGGAGGAGGGGAGGGGACAGCAGGGATAAACGAGGGTAGAGAGTGGACTTTACAAAAGCTCACCTGCTGCACAGGACTTCCGGTCAAAGCGGCGCTGGCCCCCCTCCACCCTCCGCCTGCATCTCCCAGCAGCACGGACAGAGCCCAGAGCCGCGGACTGACCTGCTGCTCGTATTGACACCTGAGCTGCGGCAGCTGGGCGCTGTGCTCTGCCTGGAGGCGCGCCATGTCCGCCTGGAACTGCAGCCGCAGCCGCTCCTCCAGGTCCTGCAGCTCTGACTGCTGCTGCAAGCCCAGCTTCTTCACCTCGTCCTCAAAGCGTCCCTCCAGCTCCTCCTTCTCCTTCTGCAGTGTCTCACACTTGGCTGTATTGAAGGCTGGGGATGGGGCCAGAGAACAGCATCTTTTAAAAAGGAGGTTCCAAAAGGATCGATTGTATCTTTCGCACCCCCAGGTAAATCACCAAGGTTAATGTGATAAGAGTCTCTTACTTCTGGACAGCGTCACAGTTCGTAATGTGCTTTCCTTTCTACTGCATTGACCCTGAGGCTGAGGTCTAGGCTCCAGGGACCTGTCCAAGGTCACTGGTAAGTGGAGAAAACTGCGAAGGCAGATGTGGGCTTTCTGACCGTGGGCTGCTAAAGCAGGGTTTCTCTGAGGGTCCATGGACCACGGGCACCAAAAGTATTGGGCGTTTGTTAAAAATGCATGTTCCTAGGAGCACCCTGGGTGGATCAGAGCCCCTGGGCAGGAGCCCAGAATATGAAATTTTCACAAGGTCCACAGGGACTCTTCTGCTCTGACACTGAGGTCTGAGACCTGGGCACACCTCAGAGTTGACAGGACGGCAGGGGGCAGGGCACCAGTCCTGAAGGCCGAAATGCCAAACAGGACAATCTCAGAGAAAATGCAGGGGTTTCCTTTCAGGTGACCAAGGCTTCACCAACACGATTCCCCACCGAAGGATGGTTAACCACTCAATACCCTTTTGCCCAGGCCTGCCACCCTGTCACAGTCCTGGTTTGCTGAGCATGCTGCCACAAGGAGATGCAGCAATGACAGCTGTCTCCCACTCTGGCAGCCGCTCCACCTTAGTGTCTCTGTCTCCCCCAGGCTGCAGGCAAGAGCGATGGCTTTCATTTTAAAGACTGCTTCCTCAACAGCAAACTGCTTCCAAGAAAAACCCCTGACAATCTACTCTGTTTTAGGTCAGATGCAGCTGATTATACACAGTACATGCACACCAAGGTCAAGGGGCACATACACGTCATTTACATTCCACAAAGCCTAGGGGCTTCCGTGCTCTCCGCTCTGTGCTACAAGCTGCAGCCACTGTCATTTACTTTAAACTGAAGCAGGTATGCGTGGTTAACTGTATTCTATGCCCTAGGATATTAGTCGGATATTATGTTCAGAATTACATATTCAACATAGTTAAGTACCATTTGAAACATTCTAATCAGGAGTCCCACCCAAAGAGGCAGCTAATTCAAGGGCTTTCCAATATGCAGCTCTAAAAGAGTTTGTTAATTAACACGAGGTATTGTTGGAAAACATTTTTTCCCTGGTGAAATGACTGGTGGCTTGGCTGGTATCATACAGGCAACCTGCCCCGTGTGCACAGCGTGCAGGAATCCCGCCAGCCTGGCAGCCTGGCAGCCCTACGCCATCCCCAGTGGCTTTCCTGCTCTAGGGCTTCCGTTGGCGCAGTGGCCCACGCCTCCCCATTCGATGCAGGATTCTGCACACGATCTAGCCAAGGTGATCTGCCAATGTAATCGAGGTATGCTGCGGGGGGCAGGGGTGGGTGGTGTCCTCCCTGGGTGTGGGCAGTACGAGCAGCCACTGTGCCAGAGAATTTCAAAGCGATATCCAAACTGACTTTGAAAGCCCTCTGCTTGTCATTGCCACTTTGTGCCAGCAGTTTGAAAGACGGTTGGTAAAAAAAAAAAAAAACTCCTCAAGAAAAGTCTTTTATTGGTCTAAGTTCTAAACGATTGCTACAATTAATGTTGAGATGTTTAAAAATAATTTTTGTATTTTTTTTTAGAACTGCAGAAAAAAAAGTCAGATGTACAGGGTGAGGACGTTATTGTCCAAATGACTTTTTCCCCCCTGAACCATGTGAGAATAAGATTCTGACCTATTGTCCTATCCTCTCTGAATTCCTGAGTGTTCCCTATCAGCAAGGACATTCTCCTACATACCAAAGACAATTGTCAAAACCTGAGCCCCTGACCAGGGCCAGGCTCATGAATCAACCTGCCACAGACATAAATGAAATAGCGAGGAACAAGGATTGTGTCATCTCTGCCTGCTGGATACCTTAACTTCTCACACCCAGTCTTCTCGTTAATTATGGTAGTGCATTTAAAATGTTTTGACTCACAAAACATGCAAACAAAAAGTAGGATTTTATTAAATACGTATTGATGCCAGTGTGCCTTGGACAGTGAGTCCTGTAACAAGCACACAACCTCCGGGGCAAGAGGGATAGAAAATAGGTTTTTATGACACATAGAATTGCACAGTTTTATTATTTCTGTGCCTTGCCTTTTTTTGTTTAACAATGTACTGCAGATATCAGGCCATGATATCCATTCTAGGTCTGTCCCTGAACTGCACGGCTGCCTAAATAAGTCATGAGTTTGTGCAGGCCTCAGTTTTGTGGTCTAGAAAGTAGTCAACGTTTTTCACATATGGCCCCAACCCCCAAATTCCCAACTGCTATTACATACAAGAGAAGAGACACTTATATTCTTCAGATGACCCCATGCTGTAAGCCCCAGGCCTGCAGGGAGATTGAATAAAAGCTGCTTTGGCACCAAGGGGAAGAGTCCCAAAAATGGGACTAAAGAACTAAACAGACAAAGATTAATGTAGTCTGATTAAATAGCATTGTGCAGTCTTCCCTTTATTCTTTCTGGCTTTATTTCTGTTCATGTGAAAACATTTGGTACTTTATAGTGAGAGGCAAACACCACAATAATAAATCCCTAGAATCTAAAAAGCTGAGAAAATAATTTCTATTTAATAGGATGATGATTGGCCAAGAGAATATAACACTTCTAGTTCATAAAGAGCTTGAAAAGCAAATTGGGGTTAGGATCTGTTGTACAGTTTTAAATAATTGGACAAATATATGTATGTGTGAATATAGGCCTATGTATACATGACATCAAAAAAAACTACAATCTTATTAAAGCTGCATTTAGAACATCCTCAGACACATGTAATATCATTGTGCAACCATTTATAAAACAAGCTTGATGTCAACCACAGTTTATAAATCAACTGAGGAAAAAAACTCAATTTTCTTTAAACAATGGCCCCAAATATCTCTGGAGTAATTACGTTTACTGGTTTCCCAAAGAGGTAGCAAAGTCATCACAGCACTAGACATAATCTGAAGAGAAGTGTGTCTGGCTTTAGAGCTCATGATGAAAGCATATGGGATGATATTATACCGCCTCCTGGGTCACAGGGAGTGTAGATATCATCATTGTAAAATAAATCATCTAAATATGAGGAAATGATATTGTATGTAAATAAGTGGTTTATGATACTAGTTCCTGCCACAGGCTGAGTTGTGTCTCCCCCTAGAATTGACATATTTAAGTGCAAACCCCCAATATCTCAGAATGTGACTGTGTTTGGAGGTATTGTTTTTTCCTACAGAGGTAAGTAAATTAAAATGAGGTCATTAGGGTCTGTCTTAATCTGAGACAACTGGTGTTTTTATAGGACACAGACAACCATAAAAGGAAGGCCATGTAAGGGCACAGGGAGAAGATGGCATCTAGAAGCCAAAGGGAGACGCCTCAGAAGAAACCCACTAATAAATGTCTGTTGTTTACGCCCCCAGCCTGCTTCTCTGAGTCTATGCAACTAGCATAGACCCTGTTGGTACATATTGAGGAAAGGAGAGTCCATAGTTAGATAAAAGATTTAAGTTGTTTCTTTGGGAAGTGGGGAAAGTTGAAAAGACAAAACTTTCAAGGAAAAAAGTGTATTTAAAAATTACCCATAATCTCCCTAAACAGATAAAATGAAATTTTCAATTGCATAATCCTTTCACAGCTGCTGCAGTGGTGTGAATTCTTAACATTGTTTAGGAATTCTCCATGTCTTCCTCCTTAACATTTTTATGGCTCCTTATATTCTCATGTTGATGTCCCATTAGGTGCGTGTCATCCATATATTGTTTGCTTTTTTTCACTAGGATACATTCCTAGAAGTGGAATTATGCCAGGTTAAAGATTATGAATATCTTTATGCTGTGAAATTGTTTTTTTTTGTTTTGGATGGCAGGGATCCTGTTAACAAATAAGTGCCCACCAGGGGGAGCTATATCGCCTGAAAAATGCCCTCTGGTGGCAAATGCCTTTCTCCAAACTGTCAGATCACAGTGACATCCAAGGGGCAAACACAGTCAGCTCACCAAGCTCGCTGCCTGGGATCCTGGCCACACTGCCCTCTGCAGCCCGATTCTCTTTCTCTTTCTTTAAGACCTTTTTAATGAAAATGTTCTATTATTTTCAATTATGTCAAGATAGTACTGCTCAGATTTTCTATAGCCACTTCTATAATTTTCTGCCTGCCTGTCCTATTGATACTGAGAGAGAAGATGGGAGTTTCTATACCAAAAATTATGGATTTGTCTATTTTTCCTTTGAGTTCTATCACTTTTTGCTTCATATAAATTTGAAGCTTTGTTGTTAGGTATACAGATATTTGGTATTTTTATGTTTTTGGTAAACTGACTCCATCATTATCTAATGGCCATTTTCATCCTTAGTAATATTTTCTAAAATTTACTGTGTGATATTAATACAGACACTCCAATTTTCTTTTGATTGGTTTTAGCATATATCTTTTTCCATCCTTTTAATTTTAAGTCATCTATGTCTTTATATTTGAAGTGGTTTCTTCTAGGCAACTGTGTCTTGCTTTTTTTATCCAATTTGACAAATTATCTTTCAATTGGCATACTTAGGTATTTTTATAAATCAGAAAATGTGCAATATATTTTTGTGAGACCAAGGTTTGTATTTTTTTTCTGAGGTGCCCTCTTGGTTTTTGCATTTTCACTCAGGTTTTTTTAAACTCTGAGAGGAAGAAAGACAATGGAATCTAAACTGAAATTTAAGGGAATTACCACATACTGAGTGCCCAATATTCTGCCAAATTCTCTGCTAAACCCTTTGTTCTCACTTGCCTAGTGTGACAAGATTATTCTCTCCATCTTACTGATGGGGCGTCATAGCACAGACTGCTAGTACTCCCCAAAAATATATTCTCCCCTTCCTCCACAGCAATAAAATAATATCTGCGCAAGGTCACAAAGGAAAAAGGGCACATTCCCCATCTCTCCTGGGGTAAGGGTTGCTTGCGACTTAGTCCTGGCTAGTGAAATATAAGTTGAAGTGTAGTTTCTGGAAACTTTCCCCAGAGAGAGCTGACCTGCTCTTTCAGCTTCTTTGTTCATTCCTTCCTCCTTCCTACTACCTGGAATACAGATATGATGACTGTAGCACCGACTGCCATCTTAGACCATGAGGAGAAGGGCCACAGTGTTGGGGTGGTAGACCAGTGAGCTGTGAGAAGCCTGGGTTCCCTTGTAGACTTTGTGGAGCAGAACCATACCTGTCCCTGGGTGCTTATCTCCTCACTTTTATATGAAACAAATAAAAATCTACCTTGATTAAGCTGCCATTTTGGGGGGAGTTTGTTTGTCCCTGAATGGAATCCTAATGGATATAAGTCTAGAAACAATTAATATCACACCATGTTATATAATTATACTCTAATCATGTTTGGACAGATTCAGACTATCATCTTTTATGGTTTTGTGTGGAAGTCATTTAGAATTGGGAGAAACAGTTATTTTATTTTGTTTATCTGAGTTTACAATTTACAAAATTAAACATTACAAAAAATGGTCTTCTACTCCACAGGAAGTACCCAGCTGGTATAGGAACATCAGTTGTAGTGTGGAAACATCTCCAACACATCTGATGTCAGAGTCAGAGAACATCATTCATCAGGAGGTGGTCTCAAAGTTCAACTCCCTATTTAAAAACTATTATAATCAGGGAATTTGAATCAGTGTGGGATAACACATATCAAAATCTCTGGTAGGGGGCTATTAAAACCGCACACCTTCTAGAACATTCTTTTGTAGCTCCACCAGAGATGGAGTATGTATGGGAATGTATTATAAACGGGAATTGTGTCAGCAAACACACCAGGGATTACTTTCAGTGGCCCGATTCCAAAAGCCCATTGAACCCAAACACAACCTAACTCAGAGGACTGACAGGCCACGGTGAAGGAAGGAGGAGGAAGCGGAGGAAGAGGAGGCTGTCTCCCTAATCCATCTGGGAGCCGGGCCAATCCTACGTGTAGCTTCCAAGCAGGTGCAATTTGTCATTGCATCCTCCTTTTCTGCCGCCATTCCCCTACCCACCTAGGCTTCTCTCCCTCAGCCTTCCTGCTGCCCAGAGCTATTGACGATGGCACCCCACCCACCTGGCCTGTCCCAAATTACCTGTAGCCCCCTCAACCCTGATTCAACATCAAAAACCCCTTTCCTTCAATGTGGTTCACTGATTCTCAAACTATACTTAATAAATGCCTGGGAATTAAAACAATGCCTCTAAACTATTCTAACTCTTCAGCTTCCTCCCTTTTTTCATGTTTGAATTCACAAACTCAGAAATGCCAGCTCCCTCCATGGCCCCACAGGGCGCCCTCCCCCCACGCCCCCTCCCCATCAGGGTCAGCTGACAGGAGGTCTAAACCAGGGTAGGGGTGGTGATAAGGAGACAGGACGGACCCCTCTCTTTCTACATGGTCATTCCTAAGTGTGGCCTGTGAGCTTCATCCCCGGGGCGGGACAAGAGTCCAGAACTCGGAGGTCCCCACACCCCGTTCCCTGTGTCCCCTCACCGGACAGTCTCTGTGGTGGTCCAGGCACGAGCCGCTCAAGTGTCTCCTGGGGCCGAATGCTGGGCCGAATGGCTGGGCCCCGGTGCCGCCCAGGCCTCCCCCACTTTCTCATTTGGCAGGTGAATTCTGGCTCTATTCTTAGCACTAATTTGGAAATCAAATAAGACTGAAATACAAAAACCCAGGAAGATCCTGGTGTGACATGTGCTTCACCCGGAAGCCTTGGGGAAGGGCACAGGGTACCCGTACTGGATTTGGCACACTCTACCCAGCTGGACTGGGGCGCACACCCCAGACCTGAAGCTTGCCCGTGGGGGCTGCAGACGTCTCTCTGGGAAGGAATTCACCTGGAGCGGAAGGTTTCATCCTCTCTTTTCAGATTCAAAGTGCTACACCTGATAGATACGAGAGTCACCTTTATAGACAGCCTATCACCATGACGTTGTCTAATCAACTCTCCCTTTTATGAGAGGGCAGCTAACATGGGATCCATTGCCTCCAGAGCTCATGCTCGAAATCATTAAGCCTGGGTGAACCATTCATCTCCCCTAAGGAAGCATCTATTTCATGGATAAATACACACACTTGGCCCTTGGCCCCCAGTGAGTTCCTCCCATAAACTCTGCCATTGCTGCTTCTCAGGCTTCTCTCAGGAAACTTACAGTGGGGTTGATCCCCTAGGGCCCCTCACCAGGGGATGCAAAAATCAAATAAAGAAGGGAAAGCCACATTGGGAAATCAGTGTGCTGCCCACTGCACATGTGAATCCCTACATGTTAGTCTACTGTTATTTATCATTCTACATTGTTCCCTGGGTTCGTCTGGCCTTCAGGTCTGGTGCCTATTTGCATGGCTGGCCTGGAGGAAAAGGTACTGGGTCCCCTGCCAAGGAAGGCTGGGGCTGTTCAAGTCCCTTGACTCACGGAAGAAGCCATGGCTACACTTGGGGGACTGCCCCCAGGACCCGGCTGGACAGAGGAGAAATGCCCACTGTAAAGAAAATAGCAGGCTGAAGTTTATTTCACCTGTGCTGACTGACTCCTGGGCAAACAAAATAACAGATCGTCTAGAGAGAAATGAGATAAAGAGACTGAAACACGGCAAACATTTGGTCTGAGCTTTGACCTAGAGTGAGAGCCCTTCACTGATGACACCCCAGAGTCTGGGGGCCATCTGTCATTTGCAAGGTCCCTTACAGTTCAGACTGAATTATATACCATGTTATCAGTCAAAGATGAGGAGTTTCAACATGAACCCTCGTATTTTCAATCCATCCCTGTTTGACCTTGTTGGGTCTCACAGAGCATTTCATGGCAGGAAGCCATGGACTATCTTATCTTTACAGAGTGTGTCTCATCGGACCCACCAACGCTGCACAGCTTCTCCTGGAGCCCTGCCTGCCCCGGGTGCCTACATGGAGGGCTGCTTGTCGCAGCACACAGCTCAGACGGATGTGCACGCTGCTGTGTGCAAAGAGCAGAATCAGGGCCTGGATGAAGCTGTCTTTATCACAACAGAGACGTAAAAGCTATGGCTCCCTGCAAGGCTACAACACCCCACCGCTGTGCTGGGTAAGACACTCAGTTTGCTGGCAGGTATGCTCTGGCTTATTACGTGAGACACAGCTACTTTTGTTACACATTCATAGGTATTATGAAAAGACAGTCTTCATGCTCCTCATTTCCAACGCCCTACTTACCAACTTCATCCTTGATGTTTGCAAGTTTGATTGACAGCTCTTTGTTTTTCACAAGGGCACTTTCATTCTGAAAAAACAAAATGGATACTAAGAGTCCCCTAGTTTTATGCTAGATAAGCACTTGCACATGTTTAATTAATTTATCATATTAACCAAATATTTGTAGGTCCAACCCTTAAGGAGATAATCTTCTCATTATAAGCATATAAAAAACTTACAAAGCTACGTCTGACTCATTCACTTGTATCACATTCCAATCGCAAAGCTTGCAATGTGGTATTAATAATAATACCTTGGTTGTGCTTTTCTCTATCTTGCACTCTTGCATCTATCATCCTACAATACTTGTGTGCATGTCTCTCCTGCACATTAATCTGTTCTCTGCTATTATGCATTGTTAATCATTATCACCGCAACGAGATTTTTGACCACGAAAACATGCAGGCCACATTTCGTTGAGGGGCAAGCATTTATTTTACCAATTGTCCCCTTAAACTTACCCTTTTGTAAGTAGCGTGGTCAGCTACTTGATGAATAATGAGCAGAAAACTTACCATGAAATATTTCTCTTTGTAATAAGACCAACAGCAAAACAGACTGTTTTCTGTTCCACTACAGGAACCGGAGGAAAACGCACACTCGAAGTACTAGCAGTGCAAAGACGGCCATTTGTAACTAAATGACTGCCAAGTTGTTTTCAAATCAAAGACATTCTATGTCATAAAATAGAGAAGTGGCTGAAGATATGCTGAACTTGTAATCTGGGTTATTGGGTCACTGTAAACATTTACATTTGTTATGGTTTGATTACTACTAATAACAACTAGGACAGATGTGCCATATAAATGCTCTTCAAGTTAGAGATACCAAAAATATAGGCCTTCAAAGAAAGTCTTTCATTCCGTAGATTGTACTCAGAAAGCAAACATTTCTAAAGAGGGCATTTTGGCTGAGATGTGTATCAGACATCTAGCATGAAGATCATCAGTGACTCATGAATGCTCTTTCTTTCTTAACATCCTCTGACTTTGATTTCAGCACCTCTGAAGCACCCGTGTCAAATATGAGCAGACAGTTGTCAAAATCTTGTGTCTCTGCTGCGTTTAGACCCACATAACACATGAAACTGCTATGGGCTGCTGGAGGCTCTCTGGTTATCCAAAGGGCTTTTGCTAAGCAATGTCATTATTTCAGAATACCAAAATGAAACCCCATTTTCATAGAAACTGAGAGCTATTTTAGTCCCAGTCATCAAACATTACCAGTTCATGGTTCTCTTAATAATACAGCAATAATACAACTTTGAGGGACAGTGGACCCCATCTCATTCATGAAGCCCTCTCCTTCCATCCCAGCCCCACAGCATCCTTGGGTTCCCTAAATTTGGGGCTGGCGATCAGTCCTGAGAGCGCACGTCTTTCCTGATCACAGAGTGATGCTGGCTTCATGCCGTGCCCACTGCACAGAGCTGTGCATGAGGGTTCAGTAAATTAATGTATGTGAAGTCATTAGAATGGTGCCTGGTACAAGCTCTATACAAGTGTTAGTTGTTATTATAACTCTGTTGTTTCCTTTTGTTTTATTTGCAACTGGATAGCATCATACAGATAGTAGGTGCTTTTCCATATTAAGTAACTGAATGTGTTTAGAATTGGCATGCTTAGTCTTACGCTTTTTTTTTTTAACTTATTTTTAAGTAAAAGAACCTTCCTGGCTCTGCCCTGATTCTATTCTAAGTTCAAAGACTAGAGAACCTAAGATGGGAAAAATGTTCTAATCAGACTTATCACAGGGATTATGTTCTTCTTCCAAGGACAGCATAACATGGCCAGCTGACAGCCAACTTGTTACTATAAATTAAGAAAATCTGGTATTCTGGAGAGAGTGAATTTCAGTATTTACCCTGAAATAATCTTAAACTAGTGCAAAAAACATCTTGTTCCTATTATCAAGAACAATTTTAAACTCATAATCTCAATTTCCCAGCACGACCAGAGACTTGAAATGTTGTACTCATCAGTCCAGAAATAGCAAGACTAAAGTGTTCACACTCAGAGTCACAAAGACCTAGAAGAGGTCAGGCAGTGAATGAGAACCCAACAATAAACAATGAATTAACTCTGATTTCTAACCCAAAGCCAATGTTTCCCTCTGCTCCTACTAGCAGCCCTGTGAAAGAAGACCTGGGCAGATGCTAACAGTGTTGGGGGGTGTATCTCTTTATCCTGACAGATCAGTCTACACCCTCCAACCACAGAGGAATAAGGCAATGGGGGGGCAGCAGCTACAGGTTCATGAGGACCAGCCCCAGCCCAGACAGCGCCGATGCCGTAGAGATCGCTGATGGAGGGAGACCTTCCCCCTAGCGTCACTTTGACTGTGAACGGACACCTTCAGACTCGCATCACTTTGGGAAAAGTAATGCTGATGATATTGGCTGGAGGCCAGGCCTGCCTCTCCATCATTGCTTTTGCAGAAACAAAAGAGATAGAATCGAAGAAAAGACAAAGAGGGCATGGGAAGAGAGAATAGACAGAAGGCAAGTAGGAGGGACACAGGTGAGATTAGACACCCTGGACTCTCTCCACGGTGGGGAGCGGAGACGGAGAGGCTGCATGCAGGCAACGCATGCCACCTTCACCCCCAGCCTGTGGCAAGGGCAGGCTAGAAAGCCAGCCAGCTTCAAGTACAGTCATCAAGTGGCTTACCAAGGAAGGCTGTGCTGTCAAAGCTAAGCAACAAACCCAGTGGCCAAAATATCAGGGTAAATGGCTGTCGGATGAGGTCCAGCTAATTACTACACTAATATTAGCAGAAACCGTCACCAAGCACTTTACATATGGCAGACATGGTGCTAAGTAAGCCCTTGACCTCATACAGTCCTCCAAATGCTGGCAAGAGGGTCCTGGATTTTACTTTCCTGCAAGAGGATGGACCCGGGGCTCAACAGCAAAGGAGCCAGCCACTGCCCAGCTGGCCAGGGACAACACTCTTCATCAAACGCCAGCCCACCGCGATTCTCCCCTCCTCACATAGACACAGTACCAAGATCCAAATGGCACGGATCCTCAGGATGGAGCAGAAGCTATTCATGTCTGACAGAAGGGAGGCCACATCTGCACCTGACCCCTCTGTTTCAGTGAAAAATTCCCTGGTGCATTCACACCCCACCCCACAGCCTCAACTACCTGTATTTGTCCTTGGCGTTATTTGTCAGTTGCGTGTCAGTTCACTTCCAGCACAGCCTAAGTGGTGTACCTTCGGACAGGGTAGCTATTTGGCACTCCCTACCGGCTATCCCTCCCCCTTTGGGATGGCCTCCGAAAACATCCCTGCTGCTGGGGCTGGCACAGAGCAGCTCTGCTTGCTAAGGGCAGCCTCTGGTACTGGCACCAGCCCCTCTTCCTTAAGTGCTTGTCTTTGAAATGATTTAAGCTCTTCTAATCTATGAATTCTCTGCACTGGTTGAGTACTTTTTGTTTTCTGCAAGCAAGCCCACAATGACGTAGGGCTTCCCTGCAATGGAATGAGTCAACAGCAGTGACAGCAGGGACACTGTCCCTCAGGCACAAAGTGAACTTAAAGGGACCTTCCACTCTCCTCCTTGCCTTAAAAGTTATCCATCGTGGCTCAGCAGAGTCCAGAAGCAGTCCTGCATGACCCTCCCTTTCTGAGGGGCCTCCAGGGGGCAGACTGCCCCAAAGAGTCCCTTTGGGAGGATGTCATCCTAGGCCGGGGTGATGACACAGTGCGATGGCTGAAATATGATCAAGGCCTCCTCTGGCAGCCCAGGGTCAGATCAGTGCTTCCCTACATGGGGAATGAGTGGAAAATTCCTAAGTGGTGCCAAGCACATCAACTCCTGCTTTCACTCCAAAGGGCTAAAAATAGATCTCAGTATTAACCATCCAAACTATCCTAGTGACACAGTCCAGAAATCACAAAATCTAAGAACGCCATTCATCTAAAATTACTATTTACTCCATGACAGGCTTAACTGGAAATGGCCCCTTGGAGGACATTGCTCTAAGCCCCACACCAGCAGCTGTGGCTGCTTAGCTGCCTCTTTTATTTGGCCCCGTGCCTTTGCACCCTGACTTCTCTATCCTTTCAGTGTGGTGCCGCCTCTGCAGGGACGACTCCAAGATGAGCTACCCCCAGGACACCTAACCCTCCCCTCCACCTCTGGCCTTACACATACCCCAGCAAGTCTGCTACAATGGAGCCTGCGTGCCTTTTTAGATGTGGCTCTCTGTGCTGAGGCGCTCACAGACTCTTGGGGGAGGCTGCCTGTCATCTTTCCTTGCTGCAGACCCCTGGCAATGCAAACGACTTTCTGGTATCTTGACGTGGGCAAGTGTTATTTTAACATGCCTGGCCCCTGGGGGTTATCTGTTTAGGTGGCTGGTGCTACCCGTGTGAACTTAGTGGTAATAGGAAGTGAAAATGCCTCTCTTGGGGGCACCACCCACGTGATTCTACGCGTGGCATCATCCCCTTCAGCCCCTCCTTGATTTAGAGGCTGACAGAAAGCCTGCTAATTATTCTAACTGAATGGTGGGTGAATCAGAGGTGTTTTCACCCCAACTAATCCAGGTATGAGAAATTTATATAAAACAGTATATTTCCTGAGTGCCCACTATGTGCCAGCGGGTGGTGCCAGGATGGAATTTTCTGCCTTCATGGAGTTTAAGATCCTCCTAGGGAGCCCCTAAGTGAATGAGCCATTACGGACAATGGGATGCAAGCCACAGGCAGGGCCAGCTTGGAGACTTCCTGAGACTAGGAAGAGAGGAAGGGAGCCGCCCCAGGCACAGGGCCCTTCCTGGCACCTCTGTCACTCTCCCACCATCAGATGGGCCGCCCTCTTTGTCCCACACATTTCGGTGGCTTGTCTGTGATTCTCCTTGAAATAATTCTAGATCAGGTACAAGGAAGTACTGGTGATAATTTCATCAAATTCACTATAGTTCTGAGTGTTTTCATAATAAGCTCCCTCTTCTCCACTTGATATTTTGCCAAAGACTCCCCACTGCTCTTCCCTATATTTTTATAGCCTATCCTGAAATCAGGGCAGATCAGAAAACTCAGCGTGTGAGCTGGGCCACTTTTCCCAAGCTAAATGTAAGAAACCTCACTAGGGAGTTAAGAAATCTATAGAACTCTGGTATTTGAAGAAACATCCCGATCCTTTTTATTGTGAATCTTCAAAATTCAGAGTAACATACATACACACAAAATTACAAAAGGAATAAGGAATGTTTCATTCTTCTCATATATGATGTTGCTTCCGTCCAGGACTACAAGAGTTCAGACTGGGTTTTAATTCTACATGGCAGGTCTTTGTCTTAATAGGGAGACATTTTTTTTTCTATTTCAAAATGAGCCAGCCACAGGTGACATCAAGAGAACATACAAGTCTTCAGCACTGTTTTCCTACCACCTTTTGTGAATGTTGCATTTGTTTTCAATATTAATATTGTGAAGATTGGCCAGATTTACAATAGAGCTCTGTGGAAAATTCCTTTGGGAGGTGGACTGACCTTTTGTTTTCATTTCCATTATTATGGCTTTAAGGCAGCACTGATGCCATGTTTTGACTTAATAAGTATTATTTCTTCACATATAATTAACACAGGCCACTGTATTTTTGTATCTGCTTTTCTACTCTGAAATAAAATTTAATATAGTCTGGCCAAAGGCAAAGTATTATTCACATTTAATATTCTTAAATACATATCAATGTCTACTTGTGTGAAAAATGAGCAAAGCCATATCATGTCTTAAAAAAAGTCAGAAAGGCTAAACTTGAAGTGCATTGTTCCAGCCTCTGCTCTGTGCATACTGGGAAGAGTCAGTGGCTTCTAGCTTCCTAAGAGTAACCTTTAGTTAATAAGGGAATGGCACAGCCTACCTGGATTACCAATAAACAACTAGAAAGGACAGAGACATATGGGGACATTAGGGGAATGACTGAATCCAAGCAAGTAATGCTGGGAAATTCTGGATCTCAGAGTAAGCAAAAGAAAGGAAAATTAGCCAGTACTATGACTTTTAATCCACTTATGTATCAGTTTCTTCACCTCCCAGGACTCTATCTTCTCCTAATCACCTTCCCAACTCTATTACTGTCAGACCACTCGGTATTACTGCAGACTGGGACGGACAGTGAGTGTCTTCTCCCAAGTCACAGCCCTACCAAGAATTTAGAGAAAAGGTCATTAAGATTAGCTCCGAGATTATAATCACCACAGAAAATTTAGGGTGGAGATAAGCAATGTAACCCCTACAGAGACAGGAAAGACCCTAAACCAGCAAGACAAGGTGAAGTGTAGTATAAGGAACAAAGCAAAGGCAGCTGAGAAGAGACAGTTGCCAGGACAAGGGACATCTTACAGCCCTCTCCAGCACACCCCTCTCTGGCTGGACGGGTGAGGGGACATGGGGGTGCGGGGCTCTGAGGCCAGTGAATGCCTAACAAGACTTGCTTCTTGCCAAAGCTTCATATAAAGCTAGACTTTTGATTCTAGAAAAAAATAACATGTTTATCAAGCTTATTATCATTTGTTTGCTTGTCAGTGGTGGACTTTCTCGCTTACATACCTAGTTTGTATTTCTTAATAACTGATTGTTCCTAAGAATGATCACCTCTGGAAGGTGACAGGTAAGGAGCTCCTGTTCACGCAGAATGGCTGGCTTGATCGTGGACCACGCGAGTCCACCGGTAAACACACTCTTTGGGATCCATCTGGATGTCCCAGTGGCCCTCCTGGGTCATACCCTTCTTTCCAAAATACCTGTAAAATGAGTCTTTCAAAATCCCAAGATGGATCCCTGCTACTTACAACTCAAGTTAAAAATCTTGGGTCTGGCTTTCAGCCTGGAGAACATTTGCCCACACTCCCTGTGTGCTTGGATTTCCCACTGTTTATCCTTATCTTTCACCGAACCAGGCTAAACACCTTCACTCATGCACTCCCTGCTTAGAATGACATCCCTTTCTCCTAGCCAGTTCATTAAACTCCATTCCATTTCTCAAAGTGCAATTCATATATTCCATTTTTTTAAGAAACCTAGCCCATGATTCCAGCCCTGACTTCCCCTTTCACTAGGTTCCAGACACAGGGATGCTCAATACCACGTGACTCTCACTTACTTATTCTCCAGGCTTGTACTAGTGTTTTAGTTGCTCTATATTGAGGCCCACTTGGAATTTCTCTGGACAAGGTGGAGGTACAACTAATCAAATAACTGACAAACCCCACACAACAGCTCCCTTCGCTTTGTTCCCTGTATGACACATCAAGAATTCTTTGATAGTCCTCATAACAACTGGGCGCAGAGTAAACTAGCAATAAATATTGTCAATGAACAGGCTTTTTTTTAATGGAAAATACATAAGCACAACCAGCTTTTTAAAAACCACTTTGTTCATTTAACACACTTTTATTCACTTTATCCTCCAGGCAAGAGTCTACAGTTTTCCTAATAAATGAATGTTAAAGAAGTGTCTTCCAGTTTATGTTTCTTATCTTCATCTCTGAAACCCCTTCCATACTTGAAAAGTATCTTTAATTGTTCCACCATTCTTTTCAGAACATCTTTAGCTGCACTATAATCAAACTATTAAAAAAATTTTTTTGTTTCTCAAAATTATTTCATATCCATATAAAGTTAATTCTTTCATATCCATATAAAGTTCTGAGGGAATCTTTCTTTCCTTTTTTCCTTCATTTTAAAGGTTTATGAGGTTGGGCTAAAATAACCAGAAACAACTTTACCAACAATTTTATCAGTGCTGATGCTGGAATTATTAGAGCTGATTAACAGACTGAAGGATTCTAGTGTGGGACTTACAGGAGCTGCAGACTGGGGTGGAATCCCATCCCCTCCCAGGATCGTGCCTGGCCCAATAGGTAACTACTGAACAAACAAAAGATCCGGGCATGCTGCCTGTGAAGTTATCCTGAAAAATGGGCAACTAAGTTAAACCATGACCTTTTTAATGAAAAAAAAAAAGAAAGTGCTCAATTCCTAAAATGAGCACCTATGAATACATATTTACAAAACCTCTAACCAGAACACTACTCTAAAATATGGCAAAGAATACTCAAGAAATGTGGGTGTCAACATAATGTGGAAGTTGACAGATGTGGTGTAAGCTTTTAAGTTTTCATCAGTTTGAAATATCAAAGCTGAAAGTTAACTAAACATCACACTGCTAAAGAAACGAAGTAACAGTTATTTTACCAAATCTCCAAATTAGAGAATGACACAGGATTGTTTCTAAGAACTTGATATGAAACAAAAAAGGAGGATAAATTTACTTTAAAACATATTTTCTCAAAAAAGGCCTTCATATTATAGCTTCTATTTCTACAATTTTGCACCAGGAATAGGAACATTATAATATCATCAAACATGTGGCAAATCCTTCCCTTTTAACATGTAGCTATTGTTACAAAGCTTCTTTTAACATCTTCTTGTGACCATTTCTCTTGAAAACAGGCTTAATCACTTCGGTGCTGAATTTGCAGACAACTGAGTGAAAATGTTTTTATTTTTCTATGTGTTATGAGCACATAAATGTGTATGTAAATATTTGAGTTCATAGTCATGGTAGGAAAAGCCAAACCCACTGAAATAGTTACTTCACTGGAACAAAAATACTAGGTGACTTGTAAGATAGTTTAATTGTCCCAGGTGGTGCATAACACAGCTTTAGCTCAAAGTTTATAAACTGAACTGAAAACTACAATGCTCCCAAAACTACAATGACCTCCTTGAAATGAGTTTTATATTAAGCCACGTATTTTCCTTCACCTGGTCGCATATTATACCTCACACTATCTTTATCCATGATGCCCACAGGGACAGAGGGGAGGCAGTTTCAACCCCTTGAAAAATCCCATTTCATGGATCTTTGAGAAATCCAAATGTGTGCCATAGTGAAGCATTTCATAGACAAGACTTTTTGCCAACATACTTCTAGGAGTGAAATGAAAAGCATATCCTAAACCCACAGGCAGATGTCAAAAGCAAAGACAGCCCTGGTGTGAACTGTCATACAATTCTCACTGCTATTCTGTTCCCAGTTCCCCGGCTGCGAATTTTCCTTCCAGTGAAGAATTGCACACACCCTCAGACTCTGGCTCCTGAAGTTTTCACCCTTTTGTGAAACGGAAAGTACAGGGAGATTAACACCAGGGCTTTCTTCTCTGACTATAAGCATATAGATTACACGGGGGGGACGCCGTCTGTGAAATGGAGTGTTAAACTTTCAAAGTTAGCCCTTGGCAAAGAGAAACATGTCTAGCTGATCTCAATTCCCCCACCGAAAAAATCTTAGCTTTCACAGGTACATTCAAATGCAGTAAGGATCATCCAAAGGTTTCTTGGCATTTGGGGTTCCAAGATGTTTCAGCAGAGCCCGACTGTTTCAGGAAAATGCAAGTTACCCGGGGGACTGCAGGAACACAGAATTCTGTAAGGCACTGCAGAGTGTGTGGGACCCAGTGTCTCTGCGACCATCACTCACGAATCAGCACCCTGGAACGAGTGAGGCAGGCTCCTGCGCACCCACACAGCGCACACCCGCGAGGGAGAGGGACAGAGCCGGCCGCTCAGGCTGTCTCCCGGCCCTTTCCAAGGAGGAGGGGGAGGAAGGGGGAGAGGGAAGGCCAAGTACCGTCTTGTCCCGGCACGGGAGGCAGTTATAGGGCTTGCACCAGCACTGGCCCATCCCGACAGGCTGACGGGCAATGGGCCCTCCTTCATTCAACGGGGCAGCGGCTAATTCCTAGGGCGCAGGAAGGCTCAGACGAAAGGGGTGCGCCGCTGGGAGCCGTCCCAACTTCCACGTGGATCCCTCGGCTTCCTTATTTCTCCTAATAACTTCAGGATGCCAGGAGCCCGAGGAAAAAGCTCAGCGCGGCCGCGTAGCGATCGCGCAGAGCGAAAGGGAAGGCGGGACCGTTGGGAGAGAGGGTCACTTGGCAACTGGAATCCTCGGAGGGTGGCAATAATAGACGCAGAACACTGGAGGGAGGCTTCACCAACGGCCACCTCCTCGGGAGGACCCCCAGCCTGCTCCTCGCGGAGCCGGCCGCTCCCAGCCCTCCCGCGGGGGATGCCCCTCTGCCAGCCTGCAGAGGACGCAGGAGACCATAAAGAGCCGGGTCTTCAGGGGATGCTCGGCGCTGCGGGCGACGGAAAGCCCTGACTGGGACTTGGCTCTGCTCAAACACTGCCCTTCTATTTTCCTGAGAAGTAAAAATACTTAAAGACGTGGTGTATGCAGCCTTTCTTCCACGTAACGCTCCCCCCGTCGCAGGGTATTGGTATTGGCTGCCTGTGGGGACCGCCAATGACTCTTTCAATGTTGTGTGCCACGAACAAATTTGCCTTATTTGATGAAGTCTTTATATTCGAAATATAATTGTGAAATTACTCACCTACGCTGATTCACACAAACCGTTCAAGCGGCTTAGATAGTGAAATTTGGGTTTGGGGCGGAGACTGCTGCTGCAGCTGGGCATATTAGCATAAAAGCCTTGGAGGACTTGATCTTTCCAGGTAATTTGTATTTTTTTCAAACAGCTGAAAATCAAAAAGGGAAGGGGATGGGGGCAAAAGTTTTTGTTTTTGTTTTTCAAAAGATGTGATATTTAAAAATATATTTATGCAATTCTGGGAGTGAGGTTAACTTTATTATTTCCTGGTAACTCAAAGGAGAAATCTTGAAATTTATCATCTGCAGAAATATACAATTACATCTTTGCCCACTAGAATGACCTAAGACTGTAGCAGATAATGGTCATTAAAATGAGGTAATTTTACTAACCTGAGATTTTCCAAGCAGATTTTAATTAGGTAGCTCAGGCTACTTAAACTTGCTTGTATGAGGGCAAGGATACTTGGGGATCAAGTTAGAACAGACTGGAATGTTTGCCCTAAACTTGAAAGAAGAAGCTGAAGTCTTTCTTTAAAGCTAATGAGTAAATTAGCTTAATTCTTTAGAAAGGCAATATGACTGCGCCTACACAAGATTTTATTTATTTATTTATATTCAATTCCTATCAAAATTTTAAATTTACCCACATTTTGACCCAACATTTCCACTTCTATCCTACAGTAAAACACACATAAACATGCAAGGTGTATGCATGCACAAGGATATTCAATTTAGCATTGTAACAGCATAGAAACAGAAAATACCCTAAGTACCTAACACCTTTCCTCTATATGGAAAGATGATACATTGTTGAGTGGGAAAATAAACTTTTATAAAACACAAAGCTTTTATAAAACTATATACCTATATACATTTGCATATGTCTAGAAAAAAGCCTTTGGAAAAAATACACACTGTTCATATAAGAGCAGGCAATAGGGGTGAGAAAGCAAATTTCCACTTTTAACCCTCCTGCCAGCATGTATTAATTTTATTGTTTTAAAATTAAGTGTAGTGGGGGAAGGCAGCAACCACTGCCTGGACGCTGCGATGTCAGGAGGTGCAGAACTGGCTCCTTCTTACCCAGGCTTGCCCTCCAGGTAGTGAGCATGGGCCGACTATTTTTGGAGGAAGAACAGCTCGGAGTGCTTTGAGGTTGAACCTGCTCTGAGTGCTGTTCCTGAGACTCTTGAAACCTTGGGAGAAAAACTTTATATTGGAGAAGCAGTGGCTTGGTAAACCCGTGTTCACAGAAGCACTATTCACAGTAGCCAAGAGGCAGGAGCAATTATTTTTAACTGTGGCAAAATACAAATGACATAAAATTCACCATTTTAGCCGTTGAAGTATACGGTTCAGTGCATTCAGCACATTCGCATTTTGTGTAATCAGTCTTGAGAATTCTTTTTATCATTAGAAACTGAATTTGACTACCCTAGGTACCGTATAAAAATGGATTCACACATTATTTGACTGATAATGAGTAAACAAAATGTGGTCTACCCATACAATGGAATATTATTCAGCCTTAAAAAGGAAGGAAATTCTGACACCGTGTTACACAGATGAACCTTGAGGACATTATGCTCAGTGAATAAGCCAGTCACAAAAAGATAAATACTGTATGAATCCATTTTTATACAGTACCAAGAGTAGTCAAATTTCAGTTGTGAATGATAAGAATTCCCAAGATTGGTTACTCATAATGTGAATATGCTGAATGCACTGAACTGTATACTTCAATGGCTAAAATGGTGAATTTTATGTCATTTGTATTTTGCCATAGTTAAAAATAAAAAAGTGTGGCTTGCATTCCAGCTGGAGGCAGACCGTCCTTGCACAATAGGCATCTTATCAAGTCAAGATAAAGTCATTGTGGAAGCAGCCAGTGGGGGTGCGGAGGCTCCAAGAAGCTCAACTTCCCCGCACTGTATTGTAAAGCACGCTCTCTCTCCTGGACAGAATGGTCTTTCTGCACCTCAGGAAATGTTTCTTTCAAATTAGGATTTAGACTGCATGTGCCAGAAAATCCCTGCTTGTTCTCAGGGGATGAATGAGAGCGCTTGCTCACACCACTGCCTGCAGGAAACGAGGTGAGCCTGAACAGGGCTCGACAAAGAAGGATGAGATCGGCTTCTCCTCTGGGGCACACAGGGCACTGAAGTGCACGACTGGGGCTGGTTCCGTCCAGCCTTTAGGAGCTGCTGAAATCGCATGCATGGTAAGATCTCAGTGCAAAGAACCCAGGCTTTGAGAAATGTATCAATGTCCTAGAACTGTGTTGCATCTGTGCTCTTTACAAGTTCAAAAAACCTTACACATACTCAAAAATAAAGTGATAAATGCAAAAGCACCTTCAACTCTTCAAGTACCCATTTCCAGTGTCAACAGTTACCAAGATGTTTCCACATTTGTTTCATCTATCTTTTTTTAACTTTAAAAAATACTGCCATCACCCAGATCCAGCAATTATCAAGGTTTTGTCACTTTATTTTCACCTGCCCCTTTTCTTTTTTCTTTGTTAAAATGTTTGAAAGCAAAGCCCTACATACACTAGTGTGCAGAGCCAAAACCTTTTACACAAATATGAGCCAATCTAACATTAAAGAAAACTTATAACATATCCTGGCATTTCGTATCTAGTCCATAACAAAATTTTCCTGGTTTCTCAACATTTCTCAGAATTTTCTCACAAGAAAATTATTTAACAGTTGGTTTTTGTGAATCAGAACCCATATTACCACCTAGTACATCAGGTGATAAATCTCCTTTGTCTCTCTTATCAACAGCAGTCCCCCTGACCTCCCTTTCCCCCATGCCATTAACATGTTCAGAAACTGGGTCAGCTGGCTTGTAGCATGTCCACATTCTAGATTTGCCTCTTTGCTTCCCTGTGGTATCATGTCAGTTACTTCTACATCCCTGGAAATGGAATTTAGTTCTAGAGGCTGGATGCGAATCAGGTTCAGTTTACTTGGGCAACAATATCTCAGCTGTGATGTGAGCATCATATTATATCCATCAGGAAGCACATGTCCGGGTGTTTCATTTTTAGTGGAGCTTTACCAGCTCAGGGGTGGCAGCTCTCCTTCATGATAAAGTTCCCCATCAACCTTTCATCTGATGACATCTGTTAATGATTATTACCCAAATCAATTATTTCACTGGGACTCACAACATGACCTTCTGATTCTGTTGTCTTTTTGCATTCATTAGGTAGAATTTTTATATGAGAAAAAATTTTTCGTCATCAACTAGGGTGATTTCAATTCCTTGCCATACACATTATACAGGAAAGACAGGATAAATGCTTAAGCCTTACTTTTTTAAGTGTCAATTTTCTGAATAAAGACTGGTGTTACAATGGCACGTAATGAGGTGCTTGCTTGTTTGCTTTCTCTCCTTTTGCCAAAACATCATTATAAACTCACGTTTTCATGTGGAGGTACACAACGTGGTTTAATCCACTGCATTTATTACCCTTTTTAGAGGGTCAGTGATGTCATCTTTGGCCAATGGGAGTGCCTTCTGATTGGCCCCCACGTCCTTCTGATTAGTGCAACTTCCTCACTGTCTGACACAGTCGGTATCCTGGGCTCCTCCTGGATAGTTCCTACTAAGGACCTGGGACCAAGCATTCTCACCAGGAGCCCTGGCTCCTTCTAGGTGGGAATGGAAATCAGAATGCACAGTCCGGGGCCTGTTTGTTGTCTTTAGCAGGGAGTTTTTCCTGGAAGGAAGTGATCCTTTCCACAGACAAAACGTCATCAGTAAGGGGTCCCTGAAGAAGTCAGGATGGGGCCTTGGGCTGGGGTGAGACAGTTAGGGCTCCTTCTCTTGGGCCCTTGGGGGCTGAAAAATGCTTAGTGAAACTCACTTTGAGGGAGATAAACTGGACTCCGCAACATGACGGCAAGCCAAGGCCAGGGAGAGAGGTTCCTTCTGACATAGAGATTCTCTAAGGAATCCCCACAGCGCTTGAACACCTGAAGAAAGACCAAACCTCTTGAAGGCACGCAGAATGGGATTTAGACTATTGTCATTTGGCGTAAAAACAAGCATGACTTCAGAGGCTGGTGAAATCTGGGCCATTTTGGTTCCTAATATTTAAAAGCACTTGAGATGGTTTTTAATCCTGGTGTATTTTCTTGCACTGGAATAGAAATGAGCATTTAGAAACGTTATATGAAGATCTACTGGTGCATCTCTTCAGAAAAAAACCTTTTAAACACCATGCTTCGGAGTGATAACGAACAATGAATATCAACTGATCATTAACAGATGCCAGGCACTGGGTTTGGGGCTTGCATGTGGCATCTCACAAAACAACGCAAAGTAAGCTCTGTTGTCGTTTCCGTTTTGCAGATGAGAACAATGAGGCGCAGAGACTGTATAACCTGTTAGGTGTACTTAGAGCTGGGAAATGACAGAGTGGGGTCTTGAACTCAGATCTGACTCTAAAGCTTCTGTGGTTAGCCATGGCGCTTTACTACTTGCATTACAACTGTTGAGCCTTTTTATCTGCAAGACCTACATAATTGTAACTTGGTGTTATAATCTAGATCTGGGATCTGAGCATGCGCAAATACACAAGGAAATTCAAATGTATTTATGAAATTGACCCACATTTTCAGAACTTGGAACAAAGCCTTCACCAGTAGTATTTTTTTAATGTACATTTACAAACCAATACACAAGTAACTGTAAACTGACACAGTAGACACCGTCTGTATAAGTCACTGTGACAATGTTTAATTTTACTATTTCCATTTCTTGGTCTTCCTTAAACTTGGAATCCCTTGCCCAGCCCCCAGCCCCATTCACCCCTGTCAGACTCAAGTCTCTTCCTGTTCCCACTGCCCAGTCGCAGTCAGCGCCACCTCACCTCCTCTGCCTGATCTTCTTCCCATTTGGGGTGAATTGTCTTCTCTGTGATTTCATGACATTCTGTATACTTGCGGTTGCAAATGACATTTTGCTCGGTGTAATAATTATTTATATCTGTCTCCCTGCAAATATCATGGCACTCTTGCTGTGCCTCTGTAGTGTTCAAACCCACAACACTAGCAATCTGCCTTGTGAACAGGTCCCAGGGACCATTTCCTGAAGTGGTTCAGGATGGGATCTTGGGAGGGTCAAACTGAGTAAAGGTGGGGCTGCTTGGCAGAGGCATTTTGGTGTTTCAGGCAGTTTGTGAGCCACAGATCCATTTGCAGGAGGCCAATAACATAAAAACTGCATCTTTGCCACAAAAGAAAACCATGAAAAATGATCATGAAAAAGCCTCTTACAGATTGTCAAGGGAACCATCTGTTTATTTAGATTCCACTGTGCATGCCCCTCCTTTTTCCATGCATCTGAAATACGAGCTAGAGCTCTTGCACTGGATTTTAGCAAAGGGGATCGCCAGGAAAATATGCATTGCTTTTACCAAGCACAATCCATCTAGAAATTTTAATGAGGTGGGAATGGGCTGGAAAGGGAAAACACAAACCCCAAATCTCTAAATTCGAAGTGATTGGTGGTTACAGACAATATATATACAGGCATTAGATGCTCTGCAACACCTTTGATGTAATAACCGGGATTTAGACTATTAATAGAATTTTTTTAAATGACATGTACAATTCTGTTCATAAATACTTGCCAAAAGAACACCAAAGAAGTACCAGTTTTCTGTAATACCTGAGTAGGAAGGTTACTTCTTCTATAGGACAATCTTTTTTTCTAGGCTAGTAGTCTTTGACAGTACCTTTATTTTTTCCTTTTAAATCAGTGAGTAGGATGATTACAAGAGATAACAAGTTTCTGCATTATTTTCGGAAGAACTGACTACTCTCAAGAAAGAGATGTGCAATCAAAAATGACCTTTACTAGTTGGAAAACTAGACTGGACAAGACTGTATAACTGATGGGTAGAATCAGATACAGAAACAGGAAGCAGTCAGCAAAGCACCAAAGTGCATCCGTCCCTTCGATGTGTATTAGGTGAGAAGGTTGACACGGTGGACCACAAGCTGAATATCAATCAACAACATGACTGCCATTAAGAAAGGATGAAAGGATCTGGACACTGGAATGGTGTTATAACTAATCCAGGTGTCCCCTTCTGGGGCTTCTATCCTCCTTCCTTCCTATACTATGATGAGGCAGCTGTCCACCCAAGAACAGACTGAGATCACCATAGATATGAAAGGACTATGTCACTGATCTCAGCATGTGGCTTCTTACCCTGGCTAAGACTGGTCTCCAACCAGGTTAAGGTTCTCCTAGAAACCTCTACTCCTCCTCTTCTCCACCACAGCAATTAAATAGTTATTTGATCCGATTAATGGCTATCTTCCTCTTAAGTCACCAGCTCCATGAGAGGAGTCACCACATCTGCCTGTAGAGATATGACTATGCCATTAACATTTAGCAGGGTGCCAGGCACACACGGTACCAGTACATACTGAGTAAATACATTAAAGCTTGAGTGCACTGACCCTGGATAAAGTTACCAGGACACAGAGACTCTGCTAACAGGCAGCCACGCAGATGTTGCTCTGACATTTGGAGGGTGTTAAAAATCCCTGAAGAACAGTAATCCTCGGGCCCAGCTGCAAAGGCCTTAAGCAAACACAGAAACTGCTCGGACCTATGCCCAAGCTTTTCCTGTGACCTGGAGCTCTGAAGCACAAGATTTTCAGGGTGCCATTTTCCATCATTATCCTTATGATATAAGAGTGGAAGAAGGCTGACTCAGAGCCACTTTACCGTTTTTCCTCTCTCTCCTTCTCTTTTGTCCATTGATGATAATGAAACCTCAGAGGCAGCTCCCTTTTGATGAAGCCCCTCAAGACTTCTTACTAACAAAGAGAAGCCTGAGTCCCTCAATCTGACCCAGAGTGTGGGAAATAGACTGAGTATTTAGAGATTAAAGAAAATGAGAGTTTGCACACCAAAGTGAAACAAACTAAACAGACAGAGGACTCTTAGTTCCCTCTCAAGGCCATAGATAAACTCTTGACTCAT
The DNA here is from genome assembly GCA_032199065.1 of Smutsia gigantea. Taxonomy (NCBI): domain Eukaryota; kingdom Metazoa; phylum Chordata; class Mammalia; order Pholidota; family Manidae; genus Smutsia; species Smutsia gigantea. The sequence continues at coordinate 246,190 of JAVSCE010014924.1, forward strand.
ATATCCTTGAGATGTTTTACAGGATCTCAGACCCCCACCAGAATGGCCTTCTCATGACAGCAAGCGCGTAGACCCCAGACTGGGTAAAGCCAGAAGACTGATGACTAAGACCCCTGAAGATAACCCGTCACCTCACTACTGACCAATCAGAAAAGTGGGCACAAGCTGATCACACAGCCTGCAACCCTTTCCCATACTTTTGCCTTTAAAAACCTTTGCTTGTAAGACTGTGGGAAGTTTGGGACCTGGAGCACCAGCCCCCTGTTCTCCTTGCATGGCACCCTGCAAAAAATGCCCTCGCTCTTTCACGATATCCTGATGTCAGCATTTGGCTTTGCTGCATGTCAGGTGAGCAGACCCAGGGTTGTCTGGTTTGGTAACAGTAAGACTTGGGCCATTTATCTGCGTGGGTCTATCATTAAATAACATTGTTAGCAACACTCACTCCAGATGGTTGTGTGGTCTCAAACCAGCTTTTATTCTGCAGCACATACCCACGTTCCCAAACAGGCTACCACTTCAGAGAAGGAAATGGTAGGTGTTCCACAACTGATGATTACATCTAATGTTTGCCAAAAGGCTACACTTAGTGTGAAGGTGACCATAGTTCTTTTGAAAATAATAAATGAACTATAATCTGACATATAATCCAGAAGCATATCCTCTCAATTCTACCTTCAACACATAGATCCATAATCTGAGCACCTCTCACACCTCTGCAGTTAGCATCCCAGTCCAAGCTGCCATCGTATTTCCTCTGGAGTGAGGCAACGGCCTCCCAACCCTTGCCCCTGACTCCAGTCCATTCTCAACACATTAGACCAGGAGAAATTTTAGAAATAAAACTCAGAGTATGTCTTTCCCCATCCTCTATCCTCCAGTAGCTTCTCTTCTTATGCAGAACTAAAGCCAAAGTCTTGTCAATGGCCCTTCATGAACTGGTTTCTGTTACCTCTCCTATCCCATCATCTAGTATTCTCCCCTCACTGGCCACAGTCCAGCCATGCTGGCCTCCTGGCTGCACCTCCAACATGTCAAGTATTTTCCCACCTTGGCCATTTTCTTCCTACTGAACCTCTGCCTGGCATATCTTTTCCCAGATATCCATACCTTGTTCCCTAATCACTGTCACCTTATCACTAAGCTCTTCCTTAACTATCTATGTAAATTTGTAACATACCGTCACCTCCCCAGTACTCCCTGCACATTTTTCCTGACTTTTTCTTCTCCAAAGCACTTGCCATAATCTGCTTATTTGTTTGTGGTTTATCTCCTTCTATTAGGATGTAGTCCCAGCTACATTGGGAATTTGACTGTTTGGTCATTGTTGCATTCTCCACTTTGAACAGTGCCTAGCATACAGGAGTACTGAATAAATATTTATTGGGTTAATAAATAAATGAACTAAGGCCAAAGAGTGGCTCAAGTCAAACAGAAAAGTTAAAAGGTACAAATAAATGTCTTAAAAAAAGAAGAAGGGACATTCTGCAGATACAGTTGAGATTTTAAAAAGAGAAAGAAGGACGACAACAGAGTCTACCTATGTCATCAACATTATCTCCAAACATTTCTTCACAACAAATAAAGAACAACAAGAAAAATTAAAATATATTCATTAGAATTAAGAAGATGAAACTCACCAAAAAGCCCAAAGCAATTTCTCATACTCTGGCCCCTCCATAAGATATTTCTCTGAGGAAGAACTGGATAAGAAAAACTACAGACAAAGGAAAAGAAGAGGGCTAGTAAGTCCACTAAGTCCACTTTAAGTATGAACATATGACGAAAGTCTCCTAGTAGATTCAAGTGTGGTCTCACAAGAAGGAATTCAATGGTATGTATGGTTTAAAGTGGCAGTCTTTGAAATAAAGGGCCTCTGGGGAAGAAAAAAGGCAAAGAGGAAAGGAGAAATGCCCTATGGCAATTAGGTGGTGAAGGAGAAAAGAAACCTGGGGTCCTACAGGACAAAAGAATACCAAAAATCAGAAGACTGAGCTCTCTAGCTACACTCATCTCCAAATTCACTAAAGAATCTGGACTTTGCTACACTGACAGAAGAAGGCACCAAACCAGGCATCTTGAAAAGCAGCCCAACTTATGAAAATGAACAGAAACAAATGAATAAACAAAACAGAGTTGAACAAAGAATCATGAAATAAGGTCCAACACACCTCGTGATAAGAATTACATCCAAGAAAACAACAATAAATCAAAAGAAAACTATAAAAACTGATCAAAATTGAATTAAACATACTAAAACTAGCATTTGGAGATATGAAAAATTAGATCTTCAGTGAGAAATACAAACACTAAGAACAGAAATGGACAAAGAGCAGGAAATGAAAAGGAAGAAAAAGGTAGTTATCTCAGGAATGAAGATTAAATTACAAGGTGCCCAAGGTAAGATAAATTGAAATGAAATTTAATAGGAAGTATTTTAAAAGGTAGAAAAGCAACTAAGAAAATAAAATTTGGAAAAGAAAGAAGTGTTATACAGAAAATATTAAAATGAAAAACAAATAAAGGATTATTGCCCATATTATTAGATTCCCTGAAGAAGAAAAACAAATGGGAATAGGTCTAGTACTTAAGAACTATAATGTAAAAAATTTTCTGGAGAATTGAATTTCCATATTGAAAGGGCCCACTGGGACCTGGTAAAATTAGCCCAGATTTAGTAACTCCAGGATGTAGCCTATTAAATCTGTTAGAATTCAGAAATGTGAAAAACAAACAAATGAAAAATTTTATCTGTGGCATAACATAACCTAATTACAAAGGTAGAAGTAGTAGTCAGTCAGAAAAAGACAACAAGGAGGTGATATTTAAAAATAAACAAAGAACAACTTAATGAAAGAAAATGTGAAACAAGGATTTTCTACAAGGTTAAGATGCCCAAATATCAAGGCTATAAGAGAAAGTTTGAGACACACAAGGACACAGATAATTTTGTACCTAGGAGTCTTTTTTGAGGAAATGAGTGAGCCTATGAGCTTCACTCAACTAAGAAACGACAGGAAAAATTTCAGCAGAAAGACTGATGTGGGCATTTATAAAGAGAATTGTAGATGTAAGACTAAAACAAACGTGGGAATGAGGCTGGAAGACAAATATATAAATGCTATACACTGTGCCAAATAGAAACACTGGTAAGTGAGAGAAGAGAGATTCAAGAAAATAAGCTCATTGGTTGTTGTGAAGGCAATAAGATTCAATTATAAACTGCCAAACCAGATGGTCAACGGTTAACATGGGGCTCTAGACATTCAAAAGGTGTTAAGTACAAAGATCACCACTAAGAGAAAAATTAAATGTTCCTAAATTCCATTCATTAAAATTAAAGAACAAAGAACATACATCTTTAGAAAGAGAAACAGCAAATGTAACATATCACATGTAATTATGAAACATCATGATAGAGGCAGATTCAAGATGGCGGCATGAGAGGTGAGACGGAGAGCTCCTCCCAAAACCACAAACAGTACAAAAATATAGTTAATAAATACAACTAACCTTTAGACAGCAACAAGAAAGAAGGCTGAACCAGACTGCATACACACCTCACGAACAGAGCAGACCTCACGAAACAGGGTAATGTATGAAAGCCTTAATCCATCAGGACCCGAGCCCTTCCCCCACCCCAGCTCACCAGCGGGAGGAAGAGAAATGGAGCGGGGGAGGGGGTAAAAGCCTGGGACTGGTGGACACCTAGCCCTGGACATCTGTTTTCTGAGCAGAATCCTATAGTGTGTGGTCCCCTGGGTGTTGGGGAGCTCAGACAGGCGGAGTGCTTGTGAAATTGACATTCCGGCCGTTTGTGGAGGAGGGGATCCACACCGGCCGCTCTGTGTTGGAGGAAAGGCAGGGAGTCTGAGAGGCTTCCTAGCAGCAAGAGGGCTGCTGAAGGGGCGGGGTTTGCAAGGAGCTTCCTGCATGGGAGAAGGGAGAGCTGGACAAGGTTGTCTGGGCGCGCTCTGCCCAGCTGGTTGGGAACTTTGAGGAGCTTCAGGTGCTCCATCCCCCTGGCTGCCTACTCAGCTCCGAGGCCCCCCACTGTGACACACAGCCTGCCTAGCCTTTGTACTGGCCTGCAGGCACCTGCTTGCAAACCCGCAATCACTGCGCAGGCGTCAGGCCATCCAGAGGGAGGCCCCGCCTACAACAGCTAGAGACGCAAAGCACAGAAGATTACCGGTGTATGCTTGGCCCACTGCCTCTGACAGTGGAGACAGGCACCACAGACTGGAAACAGGAAACAGATCTTTCCTCCCCCCAAGCACCAGCTCCACTACCCTACATCCCCCAACCTCACTCTAGCAGTTGAGCAGCTCCAGAGACTGGAGTTTCTGCACACTAGTGGGCACCACACAGAAATACAGAAATATGAAATGTCAAAAGAATATGGTTCAGACCAAAATCTCACAAACCCCAGAAAGAGGGCCAAATGAAACTGAACTCACCAATCTTCCTGAAAGAGAGTTCAAATTAAAATCATAAACATCCTTATGGAGGTACAGAAAAATACTCAAGACCTCAGGAACGAATTTAGGATGGAGATTCAATCATTAAGAAATACCATATCTGAAATGCAACATACAATAAAGAGATTTAAAAGCAGATTAGAGGTAGTAGAAGAGATGGTAAATGCAATAGAAATTAGAGAAGAGGAACACAAAGAAGCTGAAGCACAGAAAGAAAAAAGGATCTCTAAGAATGAAAGAATATTGAGAGAACTGTGTGATCTATCCAAACGGAACAATATTCGCATTACAGGGGTACCAGAAGAAGAAGAGAGAAAAAGGGATAGAAAGCATCATTGAGGAGGTAATTGCTGAAAACTTACCCAATATTGGGAAGGAGATAGTCTCTCAAGCGGTGGAGGTGCATAGATCTCCCAGCACAAGGGACTCAAGGAAGACAACATCAAGACATATAATAATTAAAATGGCAAAGATCAAGGATAAAGAGAGACTTTTAAAAGTAGCTAGAGAGAGAAAATAGATCACATACAAAGGAAAACCCATCAGGCTATCATCAGATTTCTCAACAGAAACATTACAGGCCAGAAGGGAGTGGCATGATATATTTAATGCAATGAAGCAGAAGGGCCTTGAACCAAGAATACTCTACCCAGCAAGGTTATCATATAAATTTGAAGGAGGGATTAAACAATTTTCAGATAAGCAAAAGCTGAGAGAATTTACCTCCCACAAACCACCCCTACAGGGCATTTTAGAGGGACACCTATAGATAGAAGTATTCCTAAGGCTAAACAGATATCATTCAAGGGAAGACAAAGAGTACAGAATATGATTCATAACATACAAAGAATGGAGGAGGAAGAAAAAGGAGGAAAAAAAAGAACTTTTAGGTTGAGTTTGTAACAGTATAAAATAAGTTAAATTAGACTGTTAAGATAGTAAAGAATTGCCCTTGAACCTTTGGTAACCACAAATTTAAACCTGTAATGGCAATAAGTACATACTTATCGATAATCACCCTAAATGTAAATGGTCTGAATGCACCAATCAAAAGACATAGAGTTATTGAATGGATAAAGAAACAAGACCCATCTATATGCTGCCTACAAGAGACTCACATCAAACCCAAAGATATACACAGACTGAAAATAAAGGGATGGAAAAAGATGTTTCAGGCAACTAATAGTGAGAAAGAAGCAGGAGTTGCAGTACTTGTGTCAGACAAAATAGACTTCAAAACAAAGAAAGTCACAAGAGACAAAGAAGGACATTACATAATGATAAAAGGGTCAATCCAACAAGAGGATATAACTATTATAAATATCTATGCACCCAACACAGGATTATCTACATATTTGAAACAAATACTAACAATTAAAGGGGGAAATGGAATGCAATGCATTCATTTTAGGGGTCTTCAACACACCACTCACTCCAAAGGATAGATCAACCAGACAGAAAATAAGTAAAGAGACACAGGCACTGAAAAACATATTAGAACAGATGGACCTAGCGGATATCTACAGAACATTCCATTCAAAAGCAACAGGATACACATTCTTCTCAACTGCATGTGGAACATTTTCAAGATTAGATCATATACTAGGCCACAAAAAGAACCTCAATAAGTTCAAAAAGATTGAAATTGTACCAACCAGCTTCTCAGATCACAAAGATATGAAACTAGAAATAAATTACACAAAGAAAACAAAAAAGCTCACAAACACATGGAGGCTTATTAACATGCTCCTAAATAATCAATGGATCAATGACAAAATAAAAACAGAGATCATGCAATACATGGAGACAAATGACAACAATAATTCAACACCACAAAATCTGTGGGATGCAGCAAAGGCCATGCTAGGAGGGAAATATATTGCAATACCGGCCTGCCTCAGGAAAGAAGAACAATCCCAAATGAACAGTCTAAACTCACAATTAATGAAACTAGAAAAGGAAGAACAGATGAGGCCCAAAGTCAATAGGAGGAGGGACATAATGAAGATTAAAGCAGAAATAAATAAAATTGAGAAGAATAAAACAATAGAAAGTATCATCAAAAGCGAGAGCTGGTTCTTCGAGAAAATAAACAAAATAGATAAACCCCTAACCAGACTTATCAAGAAAAAAAGAGTCTACTCACGTACACAGAATCAGAAATGAGAAAGGAAAAATCACTATGGATTCCACAGAAATACAAAGAAATGAGAGAACTATGAAAAACTGTATGCTAACAAACTGGATAACCTACAAGAAATGGACAACTTTCTAGAAAAATACAACCTTCCAAGGCTGACCCAGGAAGAAACAGGAAATCTGAATAGACCAATTACCAGCAAAGAAATTGAATTGGTAATCAAAAAACTACCTAAGAACAAACCTCCTGGACCAGATGGTTTCACTGCTGAATTTTATCAAACGTTTAGTGAAGACCTAATACCCATCCTCCTTAAAGTTTTCCAAAAAGTAGAAGAGGAGGGAATACTCCTAAACTCATTCTACGAGGCCAACATCACTCTAATACCAAAACCAGGAAAAGACATCACAAAAAAAGAAAATTACAGGCTGTACAACCCAGAGAGGACAAGTAGTGACTCTATGGCATCTCACTAAGCTGATGGACAGTGACTGCAATGGGGCTGGGGGGGCGGGGAACCTGATGAAGGGGGTAGTGTAATCACCATAATATTACTCATTTAATTGTAGATTAATGATATCAAAATAAACTAAAAAAAAAAATTACAGACCAATATCCCTGATGAACATAGATGCAAAAATACTCAACAAAATATTAGCAAACTGAATTAAAAAATACATCAAGAAGATCATCCACCATGATCAAGTGGGATTCATCCCAGGGATGCAAGGATGGTACAACATTTGAAAATCCATCATCATCCACTACATCAACAAAAAGGACAAAAACCACATGATCATCTTCATAGGTGCTGAAAAAGCATTCAACAATATTCAACATCCATTCATAATAAAAACTTTCAACAAAATGGATATAGAGGGCAAGCACATAATAAAGTCCATATATGACAAACCCACAGCCAACATTATACTTAACAGTGAGAAGCTGAAAGCTTTTTCTTTAAGATCGGGAACAAGACAAGGATGCCCACTCTCCCCACTGTTTTTCAATATAGTACTGGAGGTCCTCCTAGCCACGGCAATCAGACATCACAAAGAAATTAAAGGCATCCAGATTGGCAAGGAAGAACTCAAACTGTCCTGCTTGCAGATGACATGATATTGTACATAAAAAACCCTTAAGAATCCACTCCAAAACTATTAGATCTAATATCTGAATTCAGCAAAGTTGCGGGATACAAAATTAATAAACAGAAATCTGTTGCATTCCTATACACTAACGATGAACTAGAAGCAAGAGAAATCAGGAAAACAATTCCATTCACAATCGCATCCAAACAAATAAAATACCTAGGAATAAACCTAAGGAAGTGAAAGACCTATACCATGAAAACTACAAGACACTCTTAAGAGAAATTAAAGAGGACACTAATAAATGGAAATTCATCCCATGCTCTTGGCTAGAAAGAATTAATATTGTCAAAATGGCCATCCTGCCTAAAGCAATCTACAGATTCAATGAAATCCCTATCAAAATACCAACAGCATTCTTCAACAAACTAGAGAAAATAGTTCTAAAATTCATATGGAACCAGAAAAGAACCCGAATAGCCAAAGCAATCCTGAGAAAGAAGAATAAAGCAGGGGGAATTACGCTCCCTGACTTCAAGCTCTACTACAAAGCCACAGTAATCAAGACAATTTGGTACTGGCACAAGAAAAGACCCATAGACCAGTGGAACAGAATAGAGAGCCCAGATATAAACCCAAGCATATATGGTCAATTAATATATGATAAAGGAGCCATGGATACACAATGGGGAAATGACAGCCTCTTCAGTAGCTGTTGTTGGCAAAACTGGACAGCTACAAGTAAGAGAATGAAACTGGATTATTGTCTAACTCCATTCACAAAAGTTAAGTCAAAATGGATCAAAGACCTGAATGTAAGTCATGAAACCAGAAAACATAGGCAAAAATCTCTTGAACATAAGCATGAGCCATTTTTTCCTGAACACATCTCCTCAGCCAAGGGAAACAAAAGCAAAAATAAACTAGTGCACGGGGAGCAGAAAGGTTTGATGGGGACTTTCAGCAGCCAGGTTGTGAGACAAGGGCAAGCAGAAGTAGAGGACTGCTTGTAAGCAATAAATGGGTTTCTCCCACTTTATTTCTCCCTTTGATTGATTTTGGCTTCAAAGGTTATTTGCCCCCCGCTGGGAACATATTTTCCCCTGGAATTACAGTGCCTTTCAGGGAAACTTCAAAGTCTGTTGCTATAGAATAAATAAATCATTAGCAAACCATCTCTCATGCATATTAGGAGATTTTAGTGAAAAAATAGGTGTGAAAGCTTTAAAAATGAAGGTCTTCTATGAGCAATTGCACTAAGGTACAGACAGTAGTGGCCCAACATTCTTGGCCTGCCATACCTGGAGTAGCGTTTCCATCCTACAGTGGTGGCTGGGCAAGTGGAAAGACCCAGAACCCTCAGCCACACTTGCCTGGAATAACACTTGTGTATGCAGGTTGGGGGAATGGAGATGAGCACAATAGAGGCCTGTCCCTCCCAGGGAGAAACCAATTTCCTGGTCTGCAGACTGGGGGAGAGAGAGGCCATCTTCTTGGCTGCAGCCACCCAGAGTAGCACTTCATTACACTGAGCTGGGTAACCAGAGGAGTGGGCTGTGGCCCAGGGACCCAGATTCTTGCTGTACTTGTTACCAGCAGGATGCATCACGTTTCCCTAATTCTTCTTTGAAGGAAAGAATTCAATCAATCAAGAGACTTAGGACTTTGGACATTTTTAAACAGCAGGAGTTTATTAAGCAAAGCATCAGTACACTCTCAAGAAGGGTGGAGAGCTGGCTGTCTGGAAACCAAAAGCAGCATGCATTACTATTAGTTAGGTTGGCTTTTACTTTTTCTTAAGAAGGTAGGATGTCCTGCCCAGCATCTTATGTCTTTTGATTTACAGCCCTAGGTTGTATAACTTTTTTCTCAATACCCAGGCTCCTCACCCAGAAGTACCTATGAGAAGTCCACAGGGGGGCCAAAACCACAGTGCTAATTTGATTTACATGTTATTTTAATGAGGTGGGGTTACTTTTGGACAAAGTCTTCTGACCTTGAGCATCATACCCTGTAATCAGAGAAGCACCTATGCTTTTGAGGTGTCCTTAACTGTCTGGGCCTGCTGATAAACTAGGCATCCTTGACTGTGGAACTGGGAACTAAGGAGGGCTTAGGGGCTGGCCAGGGAGAAGTCGTCCTTGGTAATGGGCTGGCCCTTTTGTCCTGTTTATGTCTAACTGCCTACTATAACATACTTAACAAGACTTCCCAGATTTCTATGAGTATATGTTTCTTCATTTGCTGCATGCCCTTAGGACAACTTCCAGAGACTTTAAATGATTATTTTTTTTAATAATTTTCACCACTTATGGTGGTTTCAATGGGAAATTCAATGCAGAAATCCTCACATCACCATTCCAATACTTTTCCTGTTTATATGTACATTTATCTTTCCCTCTAAAATTTCTATTTGTGTTGCAATGTAAGTAAATTGTTGATTTTATGCAGATAGTTTAAAATATATTCATAAATGCATATAACTTACAAATAAATATATATTAGGTTGCTCAAAATACTTTTAACTGATAAGGTGCTCCATCAAAACCATTTGGAGACTTCCTACCAGGTACACACTCTTGGGTTTTTCCAAACACCACTTTGGATATATTTAGCTTTTCCATCAGGAGAATTATGGCAACTGCTCTAACTCCTCAGTGCCCTCACCATCTGTAGCATGCAACTGTTTCTGGTTGTTTCTTTCTAAACCAATAAAAGAGAAGTCTTGACTCTGAGATCATTTGAATTTTGGCAAGTAAAATACATTAATAACTTTTTAATTCTTCCACACAAATACACAAACTGCAACATTACTGGAGAGTATGGATATTTTTAGAGCAATAATTTACAATGCTTTTCATCATGCTGCCTGTGAAACAGGTAGAAAAATCATTAATACATCTTTAAAAATATATCTCAACCGACATCGATCTTATTTATCCTTGTGAGAGGAAGTTGTTTTAAAAAATGGATGTCACTATCACCCATGAGGTAGAGAACAGTGAAAATGTACATAAGAGTTTTCTGGGAAGTTGACTTATCCCCCTTTAGATTTCTACCTTTGAAAAAGTTTGTTTTAAAAAATATGTAATCTAAAGGTTATAACACTTCTGACTCTCAATTATCCATTTTGTTACATGAAAATAGTTTTAAATGTTCCAGCATCTTAATGTTTCTATGTGTTTTCAAATATGGTAGCGTGTCTCCATTTAGGAAATGATAAAATGAATGAACCTTTCAGGGATGTGTGTGAACATTTACCTCCTTTGAGCAACATGCATCAAACATCCCCATAGCATTCTCCCGACACGGAACTGCGAAAGCCAAGTCCCCTCTGGGCTGAAGGCTGCCCAGCGCACGTGCAGTTGTCAGCCAGCAAGTGCGCGACTTAAATACACAAGCACGAAACAGGACACTTGTGTGTCTTATGATCACAATTAAGCGAACCTCTTCAGGCCTTGAAAAAAAAATGTAGAAAAGCAGCTGCTTAAAAGTAATGGACCAGCACTCACTATTTCGGATCCTGACTCAAAAGAGCTAACGTGCAACATTACTTTTGCCACAGCCAAGAATTCCAAAGAACCCTAAAGGGTGCCTCCTGGCGGCAAGACAAGACCCTTGCTTCGCAGGAATGTCTGAGAGGAAACTGCTTCTGAGGCCCAGTGGCTGGCTCCCGGCTGGGTGGGAGTCTTGCAAAACGTATTTCCCCGCGGGGACGCCCTGGAGCGCCGGAATAGGAAGGTGCCGACTCTCCTAATCGTGAGGGGCGGGGGCCTGAGGCGGGGAGATGTTGCGCTGCCCGAGAGCGCCGAGCCCCAGGTGCGCGAGGCAGACGGGACTGAAGGGGAGAGACCGCCGCGCGCGGAGCCAACAGGAGCCGGTGGGAGCCGCCCACTCCGAGAAGCGCTCCGGGCCGGCGGCGGCGCGCGCGACCGCGGGGGCCGAGCGGGGGCGTGCGCGGGGCGCGCGGCGAGTGCAGGCGGGAGCGCGAGAGTGCGGGGCTGCCGGGGGCGGTGCGCGGCCCGGGTGCGAGCCCCGCGGAGGATTCTGGCCCCCGCCTCCCCCGGCGCCCGGAACCGGGCGGGGATGTGGGCGCCCGCGGCTCGGGGGAGCGGCGCCCCCGCCCGGGAGCAGAGCTGTCGCTGCGGTCGCGGAGGAAGGAGGCCGGAGCCCGGGCCCCCGCTGCCCGAGAAGACACGGGTCTCCTCCCGCGTGGAATGAGGAGCAATGCAGTGGCCCTTTCCGCCCCCGGACCCCAAGAAGTACAGCAGGTAAAGGGAGTGGCCACGGACTCCCACTGCGCTCTCAGTGCCCCCAAATTTCCTCCTCGCACCCCCTGGACTAACTCCCGGCTGCTGGGCTCCCCTTTCCCCCTCCAGCCTCTGCCCAGGAACCCACCGCCGCCTTCCAGGTGAGGGTCCCCGGCTCCGCCTGCCCCCTCCGCTCTTCTGGGCCCCGGACAGCGTTTCCCTCCTCAGCCGCCGGTGGGCGGGGGCCCTGGCACGACGGGGAGGTGTGGTTTAGAAGTGTAGTTTGGCCTTTGCCCAAAAAACTTTGCTAACTGATGTGCAGTCTGACATAAGACTTAAATCTGTTGTGTATATAAGTGTGTGTGTGTGTGTGTGTGTGTGTGTGTGTGTGAGGGAGAGAGAGAAAGGGGGGGTGTGGAAATGAGAGAAGATAAGAGTGAATTTTTTCCTGTAAATTGATTTTGCCAATGGCCCTCGATTGCTGACTAGTCTATTAGTAAGCAGAGTCCCTGCATCCGGAGAGGGAAGAGTTGCGTAGGGCTGACTAGACATTTCAGAGGGGAAATAAAGATAACTGAAAATCACAGGTGGCTCATCACCTTCAGCGGGATTATAACTTGATGATTCTGGCCCCATTATACCTGCTACTCTCCTGAAGCACCTGTGGTGGGTATTTATGCATTTGCATGTTAAGAAGTTGATCATTTTTAAATCACGACTGGACAGTGTGATGTTTATAAATATTAGTACAATTACCTGCAATTTGTCCGTGAAACCACTACTCATCAAGTGATACTGAATGTTGTACAAGTAGATTTATAATGATAGCCCTTCATTATATGTAGAGTATTTGCATTAATGCTTCTGCGTGTCCATTAAAGCAGGTAAACCTGTTTGTAAAGGAATGGAATTGCACTTATATTTTTAAAAAGCAAACCTTTTTTTGGTATGGCTCTTCTTGGGATTTTCTTTCTTTAATGTGAGCAGGTGATAGAAAAACTCTGAAAAGTAGGTCTCACAATATTATTGAAAAATATACTTAAACTAATCTCTTGGTTTTTGGTGATGGAATATTTTACTAAAAGGTTCAGTGTCTCTGGTATTAAAAGTTCCTCTGGAGGAAATGTGCTTCCAAACAAAGTGATTAGCAAATGTGTCCACTGCACATGTGTAAAAATATAATAAACCTTTAAGGATGTTTTCAAGTATTTCATCTTCCCTAAATCCTATGTTCTTTTCATGTTTAATGTTTGTTATTGCTGAATCAGACATTAAATACATTATTGAGTAGATATTACACATAAATCATTTATGCATACAGCACATTTACACTTGTGGGCTTATGAGTGTATAAAGTGTCCTGGATAACAATTGTAATCTACAAGATACTTCTTTAATCTCAAAAACTATATAGTGATGAATAATACATTTAGTAAATTAAAGTCATTAGAACTACATAACAGACTGTAAAAGAAATAAGGAAACTTTCATGTTTAACAGATAATTTGTTTGCTTTTTTAAACGATTAAAACACCTCTCAGAGATGAGGATCATAATGCTCATTTCGTTTTTAAAGAAGCATTTTACTGTCGCTTGAAGATATTTAAAGTAGATTATATATATTTTTTAATCTATATGTATATATATACATACACACACACACACACACACATACACTATTACAGTTCAGCCACCATCATTTCATTATTTGGTGTATGGATTTTTTACATCTATGAGATTCTCATTTAGATATTTGGTACTTAAGGTCATGTCCTTCAAGAGCTCCTATTTTACTGTGGGTAAAGTGGGCAAGTATCTATGGCCATAGTTACAGTTAAACAAAAAAGGTTAAGCTAATTTTATTTCTCTAGAATTGTATTTTAGAAGATGATGTATATGGACATTACAATTATGGTGTAATAACCCAAACATTTGATTTTCTAAAGACTTAGGTGCCTTGTGATTTTTTTAATTCCCATTTCATTATATTTTCTGTAGTTAAATTTATATGAAGTAGACACACCTGTTAGGTGTTGCCAGTGGTACCGTGTTACCTATATAGATACCCCTTGTTTGAAGTATATTTGTGTATAAGTTTTTTAACATGACGCCTTCTAAATTAGGAAACAATGTAACTATATATAACAGCTTGTCTTTTTAACATGTCTTTTTATAAGAGGAAAATATTTCTGCTGAAATAGAAGACAGCAGGAAAAAGAAGGAGATAGTAAAGTGATGTTTCCTAACTATTTGAAGGTCTTTGACATCTTTGAAAATCTGGTGGTAGTTACTGATCTGGGAATCTTGAAAAATCTAGACTTGATTTCAAGAGGCTAACAGTTCTCAAAGAGTTTTGGACCCCTGGCTGAGATCACCTACATTAGATTCTTAGCCTGTAGGTGGGCTTGGTTGTTGCACATACAGAGTCTTGAGTCACTCCTTTATAACAATTATACATTCATAATTAAATTAATAATAAAACAATGAAAACCATGTTTAGAAAGGTAACACAAACCAGGTGTTAATTTATAAAAATATGCTTATGATATTTTGCCAACTAGACTATTTGTTGCTAGACTTTTTTTTCTAAAAATAACATATAATAACTGACCTGAATGACAAAAAAGGAAATTTATTAAATATGAAAAACTTAACTAAAGTCATACTGCGTTGGAGACAAAGACCTAAGTAGCAACCAAACTTAAAAAGGCAATGGCTATGTTAATTAACAGTGGTGTTTTTATAGAGAATGTCTATATGAATCATTGAATTATTTATGTGAAATTCTATGGGTTGTGTTGTAATTGAGGTTTTCTTGCATTTCCCCGGCGTGGTGGTGTACAGACATTTGATTGCAGGTGGTTTCTGAGTATAAAGGAATGTTTGTATATTTTCCATCCTCTCTGCTGCTTGGCCAAGCTCTGCTAAACATTGGCCTGTCTTTGTAGCCATGGTTTCTGCCTCTATATCCTTCTCCTTTAAGAGTCTTGACTCCCTGTTTATGATCCCCCACCAATCCAAAAAGATTTGAGGTAAACACCCAATAAATTATTCCCAGATAAATTCCTTCTTACATTGGCTCCTTTACCTCTGGTTTCTAGCGCTCTCTCTAAAAAGAAGAGTGCTGTGTTTTCACTGTTTGGGCCCCTCTTTTATGCCAGGCACTTTGAGTATTCTACTTCACCACGTCTTCACAAGCATCCTGTGATTAAGGCCCTACTTAACATAGAAGGAAATAGTCCAGAGAGGCTGTAATTTGCCAGGGTGGTTACTCAGTAGAGCCAGGTAATAACAAGGACCTGATAGCAAACCCACGCTTCCCACCAGCACAGCACACAAGAAAACTTTTATTATTTGAGTTTCATTCTTCGGAATATGCAATAGCTCAAATGATTAGATCATGTAACTAGTGCTAGTAAGACATTGGCTTAAGGGAAATGAAGACCATTTCATTTAAGGTTAATATTAAGTGATATAAAAGAATGCATATCATTAACCTTGGTACCCTTAAAAACTCACAGAATTTTTCTTTGGGAACTGTAGAAGTCTCCTTCTATGTCTTCATCCTATAATTAAAATATTTTTCTTTGCTTTTTGGTAAATCAGGTAAATACAGGAGGTTGATAAAATAATACCTTACAAAACAATATTCTATTAGCAATTTTTGAGATGCATTGAGCATAGTAGGATGGCATTTTAGCCCACTGGTACTTTTTTATGAGAGATTTAAATTTTATTAATGCTTACCTATGCAGGTGACAATTATATTGCCCTTTGTAAGGTGTACCTAAGTGGAGGAATGGCATGATTGACCCAACTGGAGTGCTGGGAGAAAGATACTGTTGTCCTGGGTCATGCCCAGGCAATTTCCTACAGTGTGTTTCTTTAGAAATAGCATGCTGTGCTTAGGGCTCCATGTGCTTCCTCCAACTGAGAATCTTTCCTCAACTCTATTCTTTCCTGTAAGTTTATATATATATATATATATATATATATGAACATACATACGTATAAGTTTATATATACATATAAAGGAAATTTATATTTCCTTTATTATATATATAATTTTTATTTCCTTTATTATATATATATAATTTTTTATATTTCCTTTATTATATATATATAATTTTTATATTTCCTTTATTATATATATATTTTATATTTCCTTTATTATATATATAATTATATTGTATATATATAATTTTCTTTATTATATGTATATATATCTTTGCATTTTGTACAGGATTTCTGTGTCTTGGTGCTAAAGTGGTGCTTTCTCACATCTCTTCTGTTCATTGTATTGTAAGGGCTCTATGTGTGATACATTTTGGGGGAGCAGTTTCCATATAAATATTTTTAAAGAGAATTATGAAATAAATTTAAAAGTTAAGTTGAACCTTCATATTCTCAGCTAGACTTACAAAAGAACTTCATGATGTTCATTACCTAAATTTTAAAACAGCCAAATTTTAACAGACTTCTGAAATTTTAAAATTAGACATGCTAAATGATTTATTAAATATTTAATGATGGTATAATAAAGATAATTCTTAATTATTTATGTTGATTATATAAACTGTGGATTATTTAGGTTGGTTATCCAACCTGTTGATTATTCTTGAGCTGTCAATATCTTTACAATTAAATTTTGTTTTTATTTAATAAAATTTCTTCCAATGTTGGTTGGAAAGTGAAAATAGACATCAGGACAATTTTGTTATTGATTAGAGTTTGAGAAATGGGTTGCTTACAATTAAGGTTTTATTATTGGAATTAAGATTAATTATTAAAAACTCAAAGCGTAGTATGAATTTGTAATCAAAATAGGTACTTAGTAAGTACCAGTTGATTTTAGTTTTTTAATTTTTTTAGAAGGTAGAGGGAATGTAAAAACATAATATAATTATCAGACTTACCTCTTGGATTAACAGTAATAATTAGATACAATAAA
The DNA here is from genome assembly GCA_032199065.1 of Smutsia gigantea. NCBI lineage: Eukaryota > Metazoa > Chordata > Mammalia > Pholidota > Manidae > Smutsia > Smutsia gigantea. The sequence goes on from JAVSCE010014924.1 coordinate 263,103, forward strand.
TTAATTTTTTAAATAGTAAAATCTAACTAAAATATGACCTGCATATGTTACAATATAATTTATTTCCACTGAGATATATCAGGGGTTGGCAAACTTCTTCTGTAAAGGGCCAGATAATAAATATCTTAGGCTTTATGGGCCATAAGGTCTCTGCCACAATACTCAACTCTGCAGTGGTAGCAGTCAGAGAGAGAGCGAAGCACGCAAGCACGGCTGCTGCCCAGTAACACTACTCGCAAACACAGGCAGAGGCTTTCTTTAACACACAGACCATCATTTGCCCAACGCTGATTTATGCTCATCAGAGCAGTGTATAGAGAAATAATGTTTTGCTGTGAAATATTTTTCAACCCAGATTGGTATTGTCAACCTTAACAATTCAACAACAAAAGCTATGGAGCAGCAAACGAATCTATTCAAGAATAGCAGAGGAATTGCAGTTTGGGACAGGCAAATAATGGTAAACCACAGACAAGTCCAGAGAGCAATTCAACAGGCAAACTACAGGGAAACACAGGCAAATCCCTTTTTAGAAGAAAGAAGGGGTACAAGAAGTGTTGTTTTGAACAAAAGTTCATTGGAGGAAAATGAGTTTGAAGTGGTGGTGGTTTCTCATTGTCTGCAAGCAAGGGCAGCTTGCTGTTGCAGAGCTAAGAGGAAATCTGGCTCCTTCCTGCTAGACTGCGTGAACTGTGATGGGTGTAGTGTGTGAGAACTCCCCCCTTCGTGGCTTCCCAACTTGGTTTCGAATGAGGTTCCTTTCATTCATTTTTACATGTCCCCCTTTTGAACAAGATCTTTCCTCAAAAGCATCACTGATCAAGAGTCAGGTTTTCCATCCTCTGTGGTTTTGTCCCTCTATGCCAGGAAGAACCTTTCCTGGTTGTCATGTAGGAGGGAAAGTGCATAGTGATTGGAAACCATTTCAGGTCACATTGAGTAACAAGGAAGGGCAGGAGGGAGAACTCCCAAGCATTTCCCATTTAAAGTCTGTATCTTATCAAGGACATAAGCATTAGAGATTATCTTGAAGCACTGACCCAGCATCACCCTGTCGGGTATGTCATTTTTACAAAGGTTTGATAAGCAATAGTCACAAAGCTTAAAAATAATTATACTAAACAAAGTGAGGAGCAGAATGATAAATCCAGTTTGTGTAATGGTCTTAAATCAGGAGCCCAAACCTAAAGGTAACCAGCTAAACAGATCAAAAGATTAGGGGTCAGTTAGGTTTTTCTCCTAGCCTGAAATTTAAAAATTGCTCTAAATTCCTAAGGTTACACCCTTGCAATGACCTGGGAGATACAAATGATGATGTTATCTTTCCAGGCCAGTGCCGGAGTAGAGGAAAAACAAAGAAGAAGGGGTTTTATGCTTAAAGTATGAAGGATATCACCCGGAATCCTGGGTGGAAGCAGTTGGCCTTGATGTCAGCTACGTTTCTTCCTAGTCACCTTGATTCAGAAGTCTCATCATTTGTTCAGGGCTGGGCGTCAGGGGGGGGATTCTCTATCTGTGAGATGTGTACCCAAAGATCAGGTCCCTGAAGTCTGGCTGCCACTTGGATAGTGAGAAGTCCCCATCAGGGAGGTTCAAGGGCAATGTTTGTTCTTACTGATCCCAAATCTGAAGAATGGGAGAAAACTGGAAATATTAGTTTGGAGAGTCATAGTAAAATGCCTTAGGAGACTAGAGGAATTTAGGATCTAGTCCAGTTTACAGGTATATGTAAAGATGACAGGACTAGAATCTAATACAGATAAAGGTGCAAACATATTTTTTCTCTCTATAATTATCCCCATTATTATTCTCCAAAGAGAGTAACAGTAAAGTTTGTTTGCATTAACCTTGGCCTGATTATTTTCACAACTGTAGCAGAAACAGTGATTTATCATTATAAGCTTTTTTAAGACTACTTTGCTGAAACTTTTTATAAGGAATCTCAGACTGAACTTTTAAAAGCCTGAGGCCAGGACTTTATTTGCTCCATAAAAGTCAACCTTAATCCCTTAAAGCTGGTCATATCTAAGTCTGTATATCTCTCTTAAATATGACAATCCAAAGTCCTTGTAATAAAACCAACATTATTAATTCTGTTCTGTTTTAAGGAGAATAGATTTTCATTGAATTTATGCAAATAACTAATTATATTGCCATTAAAAAAAAGTGTTTAAGAGTTTCCTAACTCTGGAGAGATCAGGTAGGGGAAAAAAGAGAAGTGTTTCATCTTCATTCACAAAGATACATTTTACTAAATTTCTATAAAGTCATAGATAGCATAACAGGGAAGGTTTTCCTGTATCTGAAAAACAAAGATTAAAGAAACAGCAATATTTTAAACAAAAATTCATAGATGTTGTAATCATCCTCATCAGTTCATTCAGTCCCAAGTTACTAATTTTTGTTCTGAGTCGTTTTTCCATTAGTTCTGAAAGTCTTATCCAGTTCAATTTTATAATCTCAAAATATGAATCACTTTTGTAAGTACATCTTTGCAAAAAGCTTTAGAATAAGACAATAAATGTAAATGACAGAAGACTTAAAAATGTCCATTATTAAAGATATGATGAGAGTGCATCACAGTGGAACTGATAAAGAAATTTGGCTATTTCTGTAACATACATTTTAAGACAATAACTGGAATTATGACCGGCAGCATTATATGAGACATCAGATTTTCAGGAATTTCATACGATTTTTAGAATATTTATCCTAATAATATGAATCTACACAATATAGCCTAAGAAGGTTTATCATCAGTTATTTGGCTGTGCTTCCCATGTAATTAAGGTATCAAAAAAGCCTAATTAGTTTCACATTTTTATTTTGATTAGGACAGAGAACAAATCCTTTGAGATATTCTAGGGGCTGTCTGGAAAAATCCCAAATTAGCTCAATGTCAAAAGACTTGTTAGAATTCAACTTGGGGATGTTTGTCAGAAATATCAAAAGGTTTTAAAACACTGTCAAATTGGATCACAGGCTGCTGTGAAACTATACTTAGTTATCCATTTAACCATGAGATTAGTAGAGGATGTTAAAGGTAAATACAGAAAGGCACATATTTCTGAACAAAAAATTTTAAATGTTCAGAAGACTCAGTTTGCTTAAGTAACCAAAGTCTGGTAAAGGCAGCAAACATAGGAAATTATTTTGAAAAAAACATAGACTCCTCTTTATTAAAGAAGATTACTTTAAATGATAAGAAAAATCTTTTATGATCTCTTATCAAAAGCAGACCAATAGTCCAAGAAAAACTGTACCTTCAGCAAATGGAAGAAATTAAGGTTTAATTTTATATAAGTACACTTTGATATTAAAGCTTATTTTTAAAGCCCTTATAAGAAATCTATTTTATCTTGTTTAACCTGATCATACATAAAATTATTTTTCCAAAATTCCTTTTCCACAAGCCTTCGACTTATGTCTGTTTTAGTTTGTCCCTTATTCTCTTTCCCTTAGAAATAATCAGCTTTACTTTAGGACAATATCACTTTTCATTTCCCTTAAAAATTCATGTCCATTCCTCATACCTTTTCTAACCAAAACTAAAAATAGCCTACTTTCCTGGAATACAGGGTTGTTTCTCTTATTATTTCTAATAGCCTTAATTACATATGTTAACTAGAATTCTTAACCCTTAGGAACCTTCATTTCTAATGAAAACTAAGCAATTGTGAACTGTTAGACCAGCATTTTTTAGGTTGGCAATTTTATGAAAACATTTCATAATTCCCATATACATATACTTCCTCATAGTACAGTTTTTCAGTGTGGCACCAAATATGTTTAGTGATCTAAAATCTTTAGTTTCTCTTCATAAAGAAGCCAGAATTGGATAGACCTAAATTCAGTAATTAATGTTTCAGGATATACCTTATTAGGAAATGATCTGGTTATTCAATGAATTTAACTTAACTCATTATTTAACTAACCAAAACTTTAAGGTTTGAAGTTACAAAAAATATTGGGTTAAACTACTTGAGAAGTTCACCTAAAAATGTTTTATCCTAGATATATCTATTTAACTTACTTATTTTTTAATATTGTGTTTAGATTACACACAAAAACTTCATGAGACTTTAGACAATTAGCTGTCAACCCAAGCTATTTTCTTACTGACAAATTTCGTAACAAAGATAACATGAACTTACTGGACTTATAATAAACCTAGGTAGAGTAAAATTTTATATTTAATGCTAGTAACTCTAAAGAGACACCTGCTTTAATTGAATCAACCTGGAACCAGCTTTTATACTGAATATTTTCCCAGATGATGTGAACCTGAAAAATACCTGGGTTTCTATTACATTTCTGAGTAATCTATATAAGCACTCCATTTCCAAGCCAATTAAATACAGCTTCTTTTATAAATTAATTGGCAGTATCATCCAGAGATATAAAAATACTGTATCTATAATGTAAATACATGTACATAAATACATAGACAAATGCAAATATAGGCCTTAGAAGGCACTTTTAGGATCTTTTCTCTGAATTTTAAGTGACTTTCCCCCCTTTTATTTTTCTTCTGATAAGAATTACCTTCCTAAAATTTTGCTTTAATATTTACTATAGTATTATTATAATATTTATTATCTCAGAGGCACAAGAAGGAATGAAAGTTCTTCCAAGAAGGACTTTGGTTCCTTAAGGCCTATCACTTACAAGGCTCTTAATATAAATAGGGGAGGTTCTGGATTGGTAAAGGAATAGGTAAGCCTTGAATTGGCTCTAGAGTTGTTTTTATAGTTTTGCAAAGATTTGTAAGATAAGGACAGTTGCAGCCTAATGACATCATGGGTTTATCCATCCTTCAAATTACATTATCTTTTTTAGTAAATCCTTTTACAAAGACCTCAGAAGGTTCCTTCCTTTTTGTGCCAAGTACATAGTTTCACTTTAGCTTAGGGGAAGAGATCTGAAAAAAAAAGTTCCCAGCAGGCTCTATCAGCTTTTGTCATGAATTCAGTCAGATAGTGGCCTCCATTTCTTTCCTCCTTTTTTCTTTATTTAATATCAGGAGGTAATCCACCTGTAAAAACTTTTGAGAATCCTCCCTGGGTTTAAGAAATTCTTTAACTATGTTGCTTAGTCCATAGAGTAAGATAGTGGAAGGTATAAAGTAGATGGGCGCAGTGCAGAAGGAAAGAAGCTAATGCCAGAAACAAAGACAGGGGAAGGCAAAAAAAAGCCTTCAAAAGCTTTTTTGTCTTCTTTCAGTTGTTTGCCTCAGTTAATTTAGAAATAATATTTTCTAAAGAGGTGATTTTAGAGTCTTGGATGCATTTGGAAACCTCCAGGTACTAATTAAAATAGTCATTCCATTCAGTCTAATTTTAGAGCCAGTCTCCTAATTTTGTTTTTTGAAAACCATGTTTGGAAAGGTCAAAAGTTCCCCATAATGGGCCTTAGAATTCTAAATTGTCTTTGGTTAAGTTGGTCCATTTAGTTAAGAATGCACATGAAGAGACATGATAGTTTGCTTTTTTTTTAAACATAAAACTAGCTGGGGTCCCAGAAGGAGAACCCTCCTAAGAGAATTTAGAAAATTGGGATCCCATACTTCAAATACAGGTGTTCAAAAAACAAATGAGTACTTCCCAAAAGGACAGGGACTTAAAAAAAACAGTTCCCAAATAGAGTTCAACCAAAAGGGAGAGCTCAAATCCAAGAGGAGACTTATCAAACTGAAAATAAAAAGATGACCCACAGAAATGGAGAATGCAAGGGGCTCAAGCATATACTACACAGAACTCTGAGGATCATCCCTTAGGGGTTCTTCTCTTTCAGATCCCACTCTGACACCACGTAATATAAAAATTGAAGGCTATCAAGCAGCAAATGAGTTTTTTGGGGAGTAGCAGAGGAATTGGAATCCAGAACATGCAAACTATGGTAAACCACAGGCAAGTCCAGAGAACAAAGGAGAACAGTATCCTCTTATAGAGAAAAAAAGGAATTGGGAGGGGTTGTTTTAAATAAAAGTTCACTGGAGTAAAATGAGAGTTTGAAGTGGTGGTTGCTTCTCAATGGCTGCAGGAGGGTAGCTTGCTGTTTCTGGGCTGGGAGGAAATCTTCCTTCCTGTGTAAACTGCCGTGGATGGGGTGGCAGTATATGAGATCACTCACTATAGAGTTCTGACTCTATTTTGAATGAAGTTTCCTGTATTCATTTCCACAATATATACATAAACATTATTTTTTTGAGAAATCATGTCATGCAAAATACTGATATAAGCATACTCAGAAGATCCAGCAAAGAAGGAATCGGTCCCTGTTTATCTTTTCTTTACCGTCTCTTCTCATTTCTTGCTTCAGAGAATGATATAATTCACACATTTCAAAAAAAAGTTACTTTCCTCTCTGTAGCTGAAATTTCAAATTGAGTAGGTCAGTATTTGCAACCTACCTTTAATTTGTAAAAATTAGTATAAAGAAAGGTTTTCCTTTTTTGAAAAATAATACTTTATTATATGCATCATTGTGAATATGCTATACATGTTGCATTGCATTACGAATCATCCTTTAATTTCATCACTACACAAAATTGTGACAACCCAAAATATTAAAAATGAGGGAAATTTATATATGTAACCAATATTTTAAAACAGAAATTGTATTGTACCTATCAGTAAGCCATGATTATCTGCATATTTGTTTTATAGCTTTATTACTGCGTACAATAATCAAATGAGATGCACCAAGAAAGCACTTTTCCTTTAGGAGAATAAGTGAGATATATATGAATTTGGAAATTTAAAAAAACTAAAAAATATTTTATAAAGCTTGACTATATTGACATTTGAAAAATTACAATTTCATTAGACTAAATATTCTTAGTTCCATATTCAGAAGGGTTCTATATTTTTTCTGTTGATTAATTTAAAAATATTAACCACATATTGTAAAGTGATGTTATCTTTTATTTTTACACTTTAAACAGCTAAAAGATATTTTTCCAACTCATAGCTTTTGGGTATATGTAGACATTATTTTCAAATAAAACAAATTGTCCAGGGTAATGAAAGGAAAATTATTTGTACATTCTTTTGTTGGGAATATTTTTCTGCAAATAAATGAACTACTTTTATTAGATTATAAAGTGAATCCAACGTTTGGAGGTGTTCCCTACTAGAAGAAGGGAAGGAGACATGGCAGAGCCTATAGAATATGGCATGTAGCCTGTTTGTTCCAAGGGCAAGTAAGTTTAATCTTGTGGTGGTAAGAACCACTGAAATTTCACATGAAGATTATTTCTCTTATGTTAGAGAAGTAATAGCATACTATAAAAACCAAGCAGTATGCTAGTGAGGATATGAAACAATAAGAGCTCTCATTCATTGCTAATGGGAATGCAAAACAGTGCAGACACTTTGGAAAACAGTTTGTCATTTTCTTAAAAAACTAAATAAACTCAAACTATGACACAGCAGTCATGTTCCTTGGTGTTTACCCAAAGGAGTTGGGTAATATATCGATTGAAAATGTATTGATACAATAATCTGCACATATGTGGTTTATTTATAGCAGCTTTATTTGTAATTGCCAACACTTGCAAGTAACCAGTATGTCTTTCAGTAAATGAATGGATAAATTATGGTACATCCAGACAATGGGATATTATTCAGCAATAAAAAGAAATGAGCTAGTAACCTACAAAGAGACTTATGTGACTATAAATAAGTGAAAGAAGCCTATATGAAAAGGCTGCATACTGTATGATTCCAATTATATGACATGTTGGAAAAGTCAAAATTGTGGAGACAGTAAAAAGAGTAGAAATTACTGAGTGGGGGGACAAGGATTAGAGATGAAAAGGCAATACAGAGGATTTTCAGGACAGTGAAAATACTCTGAATTAATAATAGGAATAAAGCTGGCAAATTCACAAATATATGGAAATTGAAGAACACATTCCTGAACAACTGGTGAGTTAAAAAAGAATTCAAAAGAGATATTTTTTAAAACCTTGGGGAAGAAAAATGAAAAATGCAACGTGAAATACCAAAACCTGTGGAATGCTGCAAAAACAGTTCTAAGAGGAAAATTGATAGCAATTAAAGCCTACATAAAGAAAAAAGAAAGACCTCAAATAAACAACCTTACTTTACATCTCCAGGAACTAGAAACAGAAGAACAAATTAAGCCCAAAGTTAGCAGAGGGGGAAAAAAATATCAGAATAGAAGTAAGTGAAATAAGGAATAGAACTGATAGAACAGATCAATGAACTAAGAGCTGGCTTTTTCAAAGGATAAACAAAATTGAAACACCTTTAGCTAGACTAAGAAAAAAACATACAAATAAATCAGAAATTAAAAGGAACCATTACAACTGATACCAAAGAAATACAAAGAATCGTTAAGAGACTACTATGAACAATTATACACCAACAAATGGGATACCCTGGAAGAAATGGGTAAATTCTGAGAAGCATAAAACCTATCAAGACTGAATCATGAAGAAATAGAAAATCTGAACACACCAATAACTAGTAAGAAGAATCAATAATCAAAAATCTCCCAACAAAGAAAATTCTGGGTCAAATGGTTTTCCTGGTGAATTTTACCAACTATTTAAAGAATTAACACCAGTTCTTCTCAAACTTCTAAAAATTTGAACGGGAGAGATTACTCCAAAGCTCATTTTACCAGCCAAACATTACCCTGATACAAAGCCAAGTAAGGACACTACAAGGAAAGAAAACTACAAGAACATTCCTGATGAATATAGGTACAGAAATCCACAATAAAATATTAGCAAATCAAATTCAGTAGCACATTAAAAGGATCATATACCATGAACAAGTAGCATTCAAATTGAAAAGGAAAAAGTAAAGTTGCCTTTGTTTACAGGTGGTATAATCTTATGCATAGAAAATTCCACAAAGACACCACAAAAAAAACTATTAGAACTAATAAATTATTCTGTGAAGTTGCAGGATACAAAACCAACATACAGAAATCACTTGTGCTTTTACAGTAACAATCAACAACCTGAAAAAAATTAAGAAAACAATCCCATTTACAATAGAATCAAAATGGTGAAATACTTGGGAATAAATTTAGCCAAGGACATGGAAGATGTATATGCTGAAAACTACAAGACTTTGATGAAAGAAGTTGAAGAAAGACACAAATGGAAAGGAGAGCCAGTGTTTATGGATCAGAGGAATTAATACTGTTAGCAAGTCAGATCCCCAAAATCTTCTACAGATTCGGTGCAACCTCTATCAAAATTCCAATGGCATTTTTCACTGGAAAAGAAAGTGTGTATGAAACCACAAAAGACTCCAAATAGGCAAAACAATCCTAAGAAAGAACAACAAAACTGGAAGCATCACACTTCCTGATTTCCTGATTTCAAACTACTGTACAAATTTATAGTAATCAAAAAAGTGTGGTACTGGTTTAAAAAAAAATAGACACACACACACAAAATCTGATTTAAAAATGGGCAGAGGACCTAAATAGACACTTTTAAAGATATACAAATGGCCAACAGGTAAATTAAAAGGTGCTCAATGTAATCATCATGGAAATGCAAATCAAAATCACAGTGAGATACCATCTCACACCTGTTAGAATCATTTTTATCCAAAAGACAAGAGGTAACAAGTGCTGGCAAAGATGTGGAGAAAAGGGAACACTTGTGCACTGTTGGTGAAAATGTAAATTGGTACAGCCACTATGGAAAACAGTATTATAGAGGTTCCTCAAAAAATAAAAAATAGAACTACTATGTCCAACAATCCCACTTCTGGGTGTATACTCAAAGAAAAGGAAAACAATGTCTCCAATAGATATCTGCAGCCCCATGTTCACTGCAGCATTATTCACAATAGCCAAGAGAGGGAAATAATCTAAGTATCCATTAACAGGTGAATAGATGAAGATGTGATATACATGTATATAATGTATATTATTATTCTCAATTCAAAAATTATCATTAATTATTATTAGCAAATAAATGCCTGATATCTCCTGGACTAAATTTTTGAGTACTGAAATACAAATTTGGTATTTTTAAAAAGGAACAAAACAATAGGGGGTGAAAGGTAAACTTTTTTAAAGGATTTTTTTCAGGGGACAGTTTTAGATTCACAGCAATATTGAGAAGAATGTACAGCAATTTCCCATTTACCTCCTGGCCCTCACATACCTTTCATATTATCAATATCATGAACCAGAGTGGTGCATTTGTTACAACCCATAACCTAATGTTGGCATGCCATTACCATCTGAGTCCATAGTTTACACTAGAACTCATTCTTGGTATTGTACATTTTCTAGGTTTGGACAAATGTATAATAATATATATCCATCAATATAGTATCATAGAGAATAGTCTCACTGCCCTAAAAATCCACTGTGTTCCACCATAATCCCTTCTTCACGATAAACCCCTGGCAACCACGGATCTTTTTACTGTCTCCATAATTCTGCCTTTTCCAGGATATCATATAGTAGGAATCATACAGTTTGTAGCCTTTTCATATTGGCTTCTTTCACTCAGTAATATGCATTTTTCCGCCATGTCTTCTCATGGTCTGACAGCTCATTTCTTCTTATCACTGAACAATGTTTCATTGTATGGATGTACCACATTTATTCATTCACCTACTGAAGGATGTCCAGGTTGCTGTAAAAATTTCTTAAATGCAAAAATTACTTGACTTCGTTTTCTAAAAACACTTCTTTCAAAAGGAGCCCACTTTTTTTTTATTACTTATGATGTGGAAAGAAAAAGACCTGGAATTATCTCTCTCACATACAGTTTGCTTCCAAATAATTGCCTGTGTCCTGGAAGTTTGTTTGCAAATATATTTTCTCAGATATGTATCGTAATGTTATGTTGTAAGAATTTTTTGCAAATGCTTCCCTAAGTTTAATGTAGTTAGATAATCATATTCTTTGTTTCACAGAACCTAAACACATATTCATAGCATCACTGCTGTGTTTTAATTCTTATTGCCAAGAATATGTCATGCTGAGAAATGGCCCGAAGAACAAGGACTCTGTCCTGAGAAGATAAGTGGGATGAGTTCACAGTGACTGTTTTGTAGAAAGGAACCAAGTGTAATCCTGAGAGAGAAGGAGGATTCCGCACACCCGTGGGCAGCATAGTAGTAACAAGGGTCCCATCAGTTTGGGCATATACTGACTTGTGACCTGAGCAGGAATTTTCACCTGCCGTATCTATAAACCAGAAGTAGGCTTTATGTTCAGACAGCACAGCCTAGATGTGAAAAGCTTAACTATTTCCTTTCAAATATACAAAAAAAAAATCCTCACTTTTGGATCCTAAAGCAATTGCTTCATTCTGTTGAGTTGAAATGGACTGTTAAAAATGACTAAGCTTTCAGTTGTGCTCCTAAGGCCTAAAGGTGAACCGTAAAGAATCATGTTGTTCCACAAGAGAGTAGTCATGTTGCCACACATTGAAAGTGGGGTAAGATCTGTAAAGGAATGGAGAATCCTGAAAGTCTGGCTTGAACAAATGCCCAGAATTGTCCCCTTTATTATCAACCTCATTTCTGTGCTCTCTTTAAGCTTTTACTGGAATGGAATTCACTGTTTTCCTCTTTCTTGGTTATCTATGATTTGGGAAAGGACCAAAATTCTTTCAAGTAAGGATCCACAGAAGGGTATACATGGTGGCTACAGGTGGTTTTCACAGGTAGCTGATGACCGCGTAGCGCTGTGGTAAAGACACACGGACTGACAGACCTCCACCTTGGAGGTGGCAATGTGAAGTTCACGCTTGCACATGGCTTTCCTGAACTCACTCAAATGCAACAAGGAGAGTGAGAAAGTCATGCAAACTCCATTTTTGGCAAAACTAGGTGACAACTAAAACCCAACCATAGAATTAGTTGAAAATTGTCAAAAAGAGTGGGGATTGAGCAGAAATGTGCCTGAAACAATATCAATAGAAGATACCAGAGCTTCAGACTCAAAACCTAGTGGTGTGTGCGTTTCAAAGGTGAAGGGGACTTCCTACATGGTGCAAAGTCTGAGCTCCTTATTTACTATGAGGAGGATGAGATGCAGGAGCTGACAAAAATCCTTTGCACCTGGCTTGGCTCCTAGATGCAGAGGACATGGGCCAATGAGGAATCACAACTAAGTCCTATGTCCAGGAGGCAATCTCTCTGTTAAATAAAGGCCCAGGACAGATCTTGCATTATTAAAAATGAAAGAATGAAAACAGCTGACTGAGAAGTGCAGACGGGACAAGCACAAATACTCTGAATCGTGAAGAAACTTCCAGTCAGACCAGAGTGTATCCCTCCCCGGCACAGACCTGAAAGAAGCCATTCAGAGACAGAGAAAGTGACAGCTCCAGACAATGGCTCATTAGAAGAAATGAGCAATATTTCACTGATAATGTTAAACTTTTCCATTTTATTTCTACATCTAGTATTTGAAATAAAGACTTATCTCCTTACAACAGGTTGCAGTTGTTTTAAAGCTGTGTTTACCAACCTGGACTACCCATTAGAATTGCCTAGGGAACTTTAAAAATACGATGACCTATGCCCCTATCTATACAAAATACATCAGAATTTCTGGAGCAGATCATAGGCAGTGGTATCTTATACAACTCCTGGTTGATTCTGTGTGCAGCCACAGTTGGGAACCATTGTTCTTCAATCTACAAGCTCTCTGGCCTTATCTGTCCTCCTCTCTCACTCTGTGACACGCCACCCCCCCACCCCCCACCAACACACACACACACACAAAACCTTGTTTGTGTTTCTTGATCATTAGGAGGTCATTCCTGCCTCCAGTGCCTGCATTTGCCGAGCTGCCTCTGTCACACTTTGTCCTGCTCTTTCCATGGTTGGTTCTTTCTCATTATTCTGAGACTTCCCTGACCTTTATATTCAAAATACTCTCCCCATCACCCTATTTATTTTCTTAATAAACTTGTCACTGTGAGAAATTTTCTTGTGTGTTGTTTTCACATGTTTTGGCTGTTTTAACTAGAACATAAGCTCTAGGAAGACAAGATCTCCTGTCCTGTTCACTGTGATATCGACATCTAGAGCAGTGTTTGATGCCTAGAAGTAGGTGCTCTTTGCATCAAAAGCAGCAGAAGTGACTCAGCAAGATTCTGATAGTCTTTCCATGTCACTGATTCAGATAAGACAAAGCAACTCAGCATCCCAGAAAAACCATTCTAGAGTCAGTCATTAATCCCATTAACTCATCTCCACATACAATAGTAAGCAAGACATTACTTTTCTGACTTAGACAAGAACTGTATTTCTCATCTGTTCTAGTAAACACAAAAACAAATCAGTAAACAAAAACAACTCATTTTTACATTTTAGTAGCTCTTAATTGGGATGCGTATTACTGAATTTTCAGATGCACTTCCTTTTTTAGTGGAATAAAAACAGGCATGATCTTAAAACCATCAGTCTTAGGTTTGATAGGATAAGTATATGAGAAAGTCAAGGGCTTTGCATGAGGTTTCCTGCATTACTACTATGCCCATAATTTCTTTATTATTACTATTTTTTTTTAATTTGGAAGTGCCTTCTTAAATTGACCCTGGTCTCATCTTGTCAAATGAAGTGATCTTTCTCTGCCTTCATCCTTGACCTCCCCAGAGCACATGATAACACTGAGTGGTCCATCCTTCATGTATGCCACCAGAGAGGAGGTCAGTGTAACCCTCAAGTTCTTTCTGCACAACTGATGGCAGAGAGCTGTTCAGATTTGTGTTCACCTCTTTTCATGTTTTGAGACTCTGGCTCTCAGTACCATCACCCCTCATTCTTCCACTTATTAGTAACTAAGTGTATTCCACCACCACCAAAAAAAAAAAAAAAAAGAAAAGGAAAGGCGTGTTCTTTATTGCATTGGTTTGACTAAAACTTGTATTAGATGCTAAAGTTGCAAATTATCAAATACCAACTATAGAGTTTTGAACAAAAAAGGCAATTTACTGACTGATGTAACCAAAAAAGTACAAGGTTAGGGCTGATTTAGGAATGCCTTGATCCACAGACACAATTCCCATCCATTTTTGTCTGTCTCTCTGCTCTGCTGTCTGCTGTTGTCTTGTTTTCATGACTGCTAACAAGCCAGGCTCAAATCAGTATCACATTCAAGCCAAGCAGGAAAGAAAGTGTGTCTTCCTTGTCACTAAAACAGAAGCCATGGGATGTGCTCTGATTGGGCCTGGTTGGCTTGGAAGGAGTCGGAACTAACCTCTGTGCCAAGAGAATGCTGTGCTGTGATTAGCCTGGCCTATGTTACATGACCCCCCACTCACCTGGGAATGGTGTTTATCTGCTTGACCAAACATACGGACTGAAAGGGGGGTACAGGTGATCCCCCAAAAAGCAAATCCAAGGGTCATTACCAGAAGTGAGTTAAAGGATGTCAAGAAACAAATAAAAGATGTATACTTGGAAATTCTTTTTGAACCAATATGTTCATTTTAAAGACATTTTTAAGTTTTTTAATCTCTAATATTTTAATTATAAAAATTTATCTCCTTTTAAGGATTAATCAACAAATGGGATCTTTGTGCCACAGTGAAGAACCTTGTGGATTTGCAAGATTTTCTTCTTGCTGAAAGTTACAGAACCCAATACTTGATATCAAACAGCTTGCTTTCTGTCTTGGTATGCAACTGAACTCGCTCATATACGTGATGTGATGTGTGCTTAGACCAACAACCTTCATTTTTTCCTTGCAGTCCTCCTTTTCCAGTTAAAAAAAAAAGTAGACCTTGTGATCATTTGCTAATTGAGGGACAACTAAACACATTAGTTGAAATGATTTAAATTAAGCTTTGGTAGGTATCTGGCATGGCCAACTGGCAAATGACAATGGCCATAGCTAAGAAAGAGAATAGAAGAGAAAAGAGGTTGGAGAAAAGTAGGAGGGTGGTAAAAATATGGTTAGTTTGCAACATGATGACTTTGAAATGGCCATCTTATAAGTCTTTAAACATGAGGGATCCAAGCCAATTATTCTCCTCTTGCAGCTGTCATCCTCACCACTATCTTTTCTCCCAAGTCATCAGCATCAAGTCCTTGCTGCCACCCTTATGACCTCACAACATAGCATTTCTGTTGTCACGATCCCTCCAGTGTCCAAGTACATGTTTTCAGTGGAAGAAAGGTTTTTGAGAGCACAGAATTTTGAAGACTTCTTGGTGGATGGACTGAAGGTGGGAGGTCAGGAGCACAGGGACCCTTAGGAAGTAACATGAGCAGGACAATGGTTGGAAGCAAGTCAAGTTTGCTGCATGGAATGTCCAGTAACTGTAACTTTCAAACTATGAAAGTGTTCCTGTGTGTTTGTTGTTAACAAATGGGGATACCAAAAAGCTAAACCATAAGGAAAACTAAAGAAAAGGATAATTTGGTTTGATTGTGTAAAAGTGCTATTGTATGGACATAACATTAAGTAAAATGCCTTTATCATATTAGGTATATCATTAATAAGCATGCCAAAATACACTTATCATAAAGGCTGCATTTGTTATAATCTGTGATTCATAAATTTTAATTCTTTTTGTAAAATTCACTCTCAGCATTAAGAAATAATTATAATAATAGTTATCATTTATATGTGTTTTACTATGTGTCAAGCACCTTTTGTACATTATCTCATTTGCTTTACTACCCTTCAGAGGGGAGGTGATATTATCTCCAACATTAATAGAATAGACCATTAAAGAAGATAACTAACTTACCTAACATTACCCAGCTATTACATGAAAATTCAGCTGACCCCAAAGCCTGGAATTTTTTTGGCCATTTGTTTATATTATCTCTAGGGAAAGAGGAAGTAAGAAAGATTTTTAAATTAATACCATAGAATGTTAATCAGAACTAGACATCAGGACATCGGCCAAGTTGTCAAGTCAAATTGTCAGGACTCTGAGCCTGATTTGGGGGAACCTACGGAGCTGAACAAAAGTCATCAACCCTGAAGATAAAATTCAAAAGGCCAGAGGTGAAACTCATACCATAAAATCAGAGAGAATTAGATTTCCTCTGAAGGGAAGATTGCTTTTGGACTTGAATATCTGACCACACAAGTCATCCCTATCTACTCTTGTTCACACTTAACCACACGTTGTTTCTATCTCCACTCCCAAAGCACCTCGCAGGTGACCTATCTCATCATTTCATGTCTGTGTTCCAGGGGACCTCCAAGAGGGTCCCAACAAGCTCTGAATATGTGGGCTGCATCTCGTTCTCTCCTTTCCAAGGAGCAAAGTTTGTAGCTGCTTCAAACATTTGGGTAGTGATCTCCAAACTTATTTGTGAGTAATAAAAAGCCTAGCACTTCAGAGAGTGATGCCATATCTCAGTATGTATTGACTCTTACACATTTATAGGTTATGTTCATGTATTATTATGTGAAATATTAAATACATTTGAAACATGCACAAATATTGTAAATATTTAAAGGATGAGTTGGTAATTTCTGCTATTGGAGAATCAGCTGCCACTGGGTCTCTTCCAAATAGAATTAAATTTCCTTTTTGTGCTGGTTCACACCTAAACTAATGCTAACCACACTATTCAGCAGTTATTACTGTCTGCCATCTCTGCTAGAAGGAAAGCTATGTAAGCATAGGAATCATGGCTTAGTTATTAATCCATTCATTTTGCAAGTACCTAACAAGTACTAGTAGCTAAGGAAATAACATCTATCAGATTTAGTTCCTGCCGTCAAACTTAAGATTGAGTGAAGGATCAACAGGGTATAGAAGAGTACATAAACAGTTACAGATTGGTCTGTGATGAATACTGCAAGTTCCATGCAAGTGCTTAATAGGGCACCAGCCTTGGGAGAGAGGGGAAGCTGGGAAAGCAGGGTTAGAGAAGGCTAGATATTAATATAGAATAGCCCCTGTTATGTAGTAGATCCACCACAAGGATGTGTAGTTGTTAAGTGCTGATTTTTATGGGTTTGAGAAAATTGAGAAAATTCACATCTGTTCATGCCCAAGTGCTGAACCAACTGAGTGACAGTGAGGCAAAGGGAAATCTAAAGTCATTGTCCTCTAAATGTCCTTGATGTGCAGCAGCAGGGTGCTTCCCAGCATCCCCACATGGACTCCCCCACCCATGCCTTGGGCAGTTCTGGATGATCACAGGCCCTCAGAAGGTTGCATTTGAAACTTGCAACTTGAAGGATCTCAGTGTAAGAAATGTACTCTGCAGTCAAGAAGGTCCCTGAAGAAGGAGGACTTGTACTATACAGGCCCGCTTTCTTATTCCAGCTCTCCAAGAGATGAGTTAATCCACTTTTCCCAGGAAATGAGTAGAAGCTGTAGAGAGAGTCCAGGAATGTCACTGCAGGAGGAGAAACCTAGAAGGAGTAAGTGTTTCCTAAATAAATGGCCATTTTGACAACTTTCCAATGTCTGACATACTCTCAAAGTGTCTGGGCACAGATTTCCTATTCTTCTATACCCAAACTGCCAGTATTTTTTGGTTCTGCTCTTTTCCTCCATATTTATATCACATATCTTCCTTTGCATAAAGTCTACCATCATTTACTCTCTAATCCTTGATCAGAAATTTCTGATCAGGGTAAAGAAATTTTAAGAACATCCATGAAATATTACCCGAGTATTCTTACTTGTTATTACACTTTACAATAAGAACAAATGCACTTACATTTTATGAACACATGCTATGTTCTCTTTGATCAAATCAGATATATGAAATGCCAGATGAATTAGGGAGAATATCAATTTTACCAAAAGAAACACACAGGTACATTTAAGTGGAAATACATCTTACTCAGTGTAAGCTAGAAAAGCAAACCAGACTAGAATCACACCTCTCTGCAAGAATGATATATGTCAGTGGAGCAAGGACTTCAGAGTTTAGTCTGGAATTATTTCAGTACAGAATTTTATGCTAAATGAAACTATTAACCAATTTTAAAACAGAATAGATAAATTTATAGACATAAAAAGATTCAGACAATCTACTCAAGCACCCTTTCTAAATAATTATTTGAGGGTGTACTCCACCAAAGCAAGGGAGTAAATGAGGAGAGAACCTAAGAAATGACTCAGGGACCAGTTCTCACAGTTCAGGAGAGCAGTTTATTTAATCAAGACAAGGGGTGTCCAGGAGGCCTCCCTTAGCCAGACCAGACTGAGAGGAAGGAGAGCCCAGAGTGCAAGGATGCTGGAGAAAAAGATTGTGTACAGTAGACATTATTACCAGAAATTCGATAAGAGTTTGGTGATATGGTAGAGGTAGAGAATGCAAGACTTTAGAAGACTATTAGAACATAAGAGAGGTAGAGATGAGTCGTACAAGAAAATTGTGATATAAACTATTTACATTAGAAAAAGCAGTATATCTCAAGACAAAAAATGGCATTGATTCCCAATAATAGATTGAATTAATAAAAGCTAGAAGACAATTAGGAAATGCTGAGGAAGACAAACTTAGTGAAGTTTCTTATCTTACAACAAAAGAAAAAGTATTCAGAAGCTACAACAATGAAAACTCTGTGGGAAAGGCATGGTATCACTATGAAGCAATTAAAATATTTGGGGAAAATTTTTTTTAAGTATATTCCTCTCAAAACTGATCATAGATGCACTGAACGCTACAGGGATTATAAAGTCACCGTCTCTGGAAGGAAATATAATTAGATGGTTGTGTTATTAGCTGTAAAAATGTGAACACTGTTGTTACATTTTTTTTAGAAAATCAACCTGGTCAGAAATCACAGGAGATACAGAAAATGATAGTTTTAAGATGGAATGCAAATACAATCACTTTGATCATGTAAAAGTAAAGGGAAAGTGACAGAGAGTGGCGACAAGTGGCAGACATTGCAGACACGGAAAATGGTACATTTGGACTGCTGATGTTCTCAGTCATCACTTTCTGTCTTTATGGAGCAAGGAATGAATGTGTAAGTAGACTGAAATTTCAGAGGTGACGACAGAAGAAACAATTGAATGTTAAAACTACAAAGGATAGAGGAGAAGGGTTGCTGGGTGATAATGTCCATGAACCAAACCAATAGATGAGATCTAAAATTAATTAATCGAGATACAGCAATCTCACGTCATTAAAGTGAGAGGTAAGTAGGAGAAGGAAGACCTTAAGTGGTGGCATCGGACCAGAGAAGTGGAGACGGACCAAGGAGAAGCATGGAGTCATTTGCTTGTTTCATTTTGCGTCTGTGACCATTTCCTTTGAAGTGTAGCTTCAATTGGAGGGACCAATAATTGACATGGTATTTTTAAAAGCTAGAACATTTATCATTTACAAAGTAATTTAATTTGATTTCACATTTCATTTGCCCTGAAAGCCATACTTTGTTGCTGTTATACTGACCTCTTCTGGGTAAGTCTTACAATATCATCCTGATCATATGTTATGCTATAAAATTGATATCATAAGAAACACTGAGTGTGGTGTAACTCTGCAGAGTTCGGTTCACTGAGTACTCTCCATAGGTAGGTGCTGAGCAAGTTCATAGTCTAGTCGAGAGAACAGGTATATAAACCAGTGATGGCAGATAATGAGGTTACAAGTGCAAATAATTATGTTTAAAGACATAGAAAGCTGATAGTGACATGTGAACTGACTTTTGAAAGTTAAGTACAGGCATCCCTCATTTTACTGCACTTCATTGTAGTTCACAGATATTGCTTTTTTTTTTCTTTACAAATTGAAGGTTTGTGGCAGCCCTGCATCCAGCAGGTCTATCTTTCTGATAGCATTTTTTCAGTGGCATTGATCACTTCATGCCCCTGTCACATTTTGGAAACTCTCACAGTATTTCACACTTCTTCATTATTGTTATACCTGAATTGCTGCAATCCAGATTCAGACTTGAATGGATGAGGAGTTGCTTCTTCGGGATGAACAAAGAAAGTTCTTGAGATGGAATCTACCTCTGGTAAAGATGTTATGAAGACTTGAAATGACAAAGGATTTAGAATATTATGTAACTAAGTTGATAAAGCAGCAGCAGGATTTGAGAGGATTGCCTCCAATTTTGAAAGAAGTTCTACTTTGGGTAAAATGCTATCAAACAGCATCTCATGATACACAGAAACCGTTTGTGAAACGAAGAGTCAACTGTGGGGAAAATTGAAGTTCCTCCGGCCGGGAGCCTCTCCTGAACCCAAACTACTGGATGATGTGATTCGCCTGCTGCTAGGCTACTGCTTCCACAACCGTAGGCCATGAGCTGTGTCCAGTGCTCTGGGTGGAGGCAGAGACGGAGTTTGATTACGGACCTGCAGACTGTTGAATGCAGATGTGATTCTAGTGCTTGACCTACTGCAGGGAGAATAAAGCTGAGTATAAACCCTTTTACCCCAAGAACATTTCGTTTTGTTGTCGTTTTTTGGTCTCACTGAATCCACCGTGAACTTGCCCAGGGCTGAAACCCTCAGGCAAGATACGACCTATGTGGCAAACTTCATTGTTTTCTTATTTTAGGAAATTCCCACAGTCACCCAAACCTTGAGTAACCACCACCCTGCTCAGTCAGCAGTGACCCACGCTGAGGCAAGACCCTCCACCAGCAAAAATAGTACCACCCGCTGAAAGTTCTGGTGATGGGCAGCATTTTTTAGCAGTAAAGTATTTTTAGTTAATATATGTATATTGTGTTTTGAGATATAATGCTGTTGCACACTTAATAGACTACAGTGTACTGTAAACATAACTGCTGTATGCACTGGAAAACCCCCAAATTCACTTGACCCCCTTAATTACTATATTCGCTTTATTGCAGTGGTCTAGAACTGAACCTGCAATATTCTCTAAAAAAGCCTGTAGTAGTTCAACAGCAAAAAAAAAAGATGAGAGGTAACTCTAGTCCAGGATACAGTCAGGCACTCAACAGCATTGTTTTGTGGTTCCTTATGGAACCTAAAGAAGAAGGACAGGCCCCAGTCATGAAGGTGTGTGTCCTACCAAGAACTTGGTACTGTATCCTGAAGGTTCGCTAAAGGGCTGTAATCAGGGGAGCGATATGGAAAGTTACCTGTTCTCCCCTTTCTCTGGCAGTCCCAGAATTGTGAGATGGAAGCAGGTCTTGGCAGGCTCAGCCTGCTGGCATGTCCTCCAACAAGGCGGGGACCCCAGGTGGATAGGGTGGACAGAACAGGAGATGCTTGGTGACTAGCAGGCTGGCTGGTGAGGGAGATTACCAAATCTGTCTTCTGTGACTCCGTGGAGGATGGAGTCACAAACCAAGGATGGATGCAGAGCAGGTTTAGGGAGATGATGCATGTGGTTTTGGAGGAAAGTGTGAGGTGGTTTTGGCAAATTTATTCAGAAGCGCTTACAGTAGCAGCTAGTGTATAAAGCCATAGGAATCATTGAGAATGGGACAACTCTACATTCCCAGCCTCATCAGGGCCTGAACATGTCTTGTGTGTTTCACTAGTCAGTTTACTCCCAGCTCTTCATGGCAACTACCTCAAACTTCTCTATTTTTCTGAAACTTTAAACTATCTCTTCGTCTATCACCACTCTCCCTCCACAGACACTTTACCTCCAACTTCATGCCAACAGCAGAAGTGATTAGTCCAAATAAGCCATGTCCCCACCAGGAAGTCCCCATTTTCCCGAGTTCTAAACATGATCTCTGTAACCCAACCACCTCTTCAGTGAGGGAACAGCAGGGCTGTGTGTCCGGCCAGGGGAAGGATAGAAGGAGAGGAAGCCAGGAGGACTAACTGATAGCTGAGGGAGGAAGAGGGTGGATCCTTGAAGGACCCTGTAGGCATACAGGACTGTGCTTAGAAGCCCGACAGCCAAAGGACTTTCACTCACTTCTATCCACACCCTTACCAAGCTATTTTACATCTAGTGGAACATTAGACTTTCTTTAAGGACTCTCATGGCCCTAAAATATGATTCCATTGAAAACATATGAGATGTGCAGGTACGAGTTAACAAAGGTAAGCTAGACCTACATTATAAACTTTGAAGTTCTTGTGTTTATAATTTAAAACAATTGTATGAAATCAAGATATTTTTTCTCTAAGTCATCCTTCTGTTGGGCTAAAAATGGAAGTTATGGTATTAAATGAATCTGTGAATGTGACTAGAGATCAGACACATAACTTGACTAGTATTTTTACCAAGCAGTGCCCAAAACATTGAAAAGTTCCTTGCTATAACACCACTTTACTGACTGATGCAGAGTTCCCTCAGTATGTAACCTTTAACATGACATTTTAGCCAGAATATTGAGTTAGGAATTTCAAATTTTTGACTTTGCCGACACATACTGATGCAAAAATACATCTTATATCATTGTTAAATATACTATACATTTTTCTTAAGAATTGGTAGTTGTGCTATAATTTTATGTCTAACTGAATTGCCATAATAGGAAAAACAGTAATATACAGAGAATTCATGAAAGATTTTTTAAAGTCTTATAAATAAGTGTATGATTAGTTGAAGCTGTATCAGCTTTTAATTTAAGGCCTGCAGCTGTTGGTTTAAGAAGCATCAAATGTCAAAAGAAGCTAGAGTATGAATAAATAGAATAAGAGAAAACGTCTCCTGAGAAAGAAAATAAAAAGTAATCATATAGATTATTATTACATTGCTTCTCATATTCAAGGTTTAGTGCTAAAATATAAATTGCAAATATATAATGTAGTCAGTTTTAATCCATGCTGCTAGCTAAACTATATAAAAATAATGCAAAAGGAAAGATTAGGATTATGCAAAAGCTTGCATTAGTTCAATTTTCTTTACACCTTATAAAAATGGAATGACCTAATTGTTATTCTTTTTTAAATAAAGATAAAACATCAATCATGTTACAGTTTGCTAAGCATACTATAAATTAATTTACTAAAAAGAACTCACAATTTTAACATGTAGAATTTTTTTTACCTTCTGTTTGTCATTGTGATCATTACATGAGGTTTTTCTCTTCAAATATTAAGTTCTTCATTTAAAGAGAGGTTTGAAAGTTTTTTTAAGAAGTGGCTATTATATGATAATATGCAGTTTACTTGGATGAGAGCAGTATATACATTTAATACTAATCAAGTCACAAGTTCTAAGTGCTGCATGTCGGTTTGAAGTGATTTTTTCATGAGTTTTGTCAACATTAAATTCTACTGGAAACTAGCCACGGAAGTGTTTTGTAAGGTAAAATTTATTTTTAGAAGGTATAATTATGTAAGACTATCATGATTCAGGGTTTAAATGTTGGCTTTGTAAGAATTTTTTATTTTGGCACACTTAGGGCAGTGTCCTGGAATTCGTGCCCAACCAATTTGAAGTGCAGTATGAGCTATGTCACTGAGTAAAATTAGATTCGCCTGTTGCTAATATGAGGGGATGAAACATGAGCCAAGACCAAACACGTGAGAGACTTTCCTGGCAGGCATAGTTGGTAAAGCCAACACCCTTCAGTCTCCTTCTGCAAGCAATGGGAAACTTTGAAACATTCTGTCTCCGATAGAGCTCCAGCTTGTTATACTTAATTCACCAGTGTGCTTTTTAATACATCCAAGGTAAGTAAGCAGTTTTAATGTGGATTTTATATCATCACAAAATTCAGGATTCTTGATTTTTTTTCTTCTTAGGTGACATAATAGTTAATTAGATTTAAAATGTTGAAAAATTTTATCTCAAAATGATTATATATTGAGTAGCAATGAAATTTAACTTCTCAATCTCTTTTCAGTTATTCTGATCATGAATTTGCTATATAATTTTAGCACAATTTATATTTCTTATGCTTTTAATTTGTAAAATATAACATTTCTGTATTATTGGGCATTAAACCACATAATGTAGTTAATCTAGACAAAATATAATCTTGTAAGAACACCTAATTCGACTCGTAAATGTTGGTGGTGGAATTACATGTGCTCTACATTTTGTTGATAGTTTTGTTACAGACATTAAAAGACAGATTAAAATCAATGAGAACAAAAATCCAAGTCATTTGATAAATTGGGAATAAGGGAAACAAAAGCAAAATTCCAACTTCAGTTGTCTACCTATTCTTGAAGTGAAAAAGGGAAGAATAGTTCTTTCCAAAAATCTGAGAAAAATAAAGTGTTAAAAAGTAAATGTCAATAGGGTAAAAGTTAAGCATGTGCTAACATTTTGGCCTACTAAAGTTGTCAGTTCTCTGTTTGTGCTTCCTGAGTTAAAAGGGAGGAATCAGAAAACAAGTTGTTAAAGCAAAGTGTAGAGACAGATAATAAGGGAAAACATAACTCATCTGGCTGAAAGATAGGCCAGCGGGATAGAGTAACTCACTAGGACAAAATGAAGTACAAATGTGCGGTTTATTTTTCACTGATTTTCTTGGAAGCATTTTATAGAGATTTGAAGAAACAGGTACTTTTCTTTCAAAACCAAATGAAAAGTACTCTTTCAACACACTTAAATATCAAATTCCAAAGACTAATAAATCCAAGTTTCCAAAGATGCTGGTTAAGCTTGCAAGTTAAAATGCTGAACATAAAATAGCTCCATATTGTCCTTTAAAAAATATACTTCCTAGACTTTTAGTTATACTGCTCTTATACTGAATATGAAAATCAAAGAACAATTGTAAATCATGAACAGACACCCATTTTATTTAATTTGCATATTGCGTAGGACCCACGGTTCTGCCTCTGTCCCCTCTCCTCCTTGGCCCGTCTCTCACTGCCTCTTGCTTCTCACCAAATAAGCCCAGCCTACTAAGCCTGCCAGCGCTGCAGTTTCCTAGTGGGAAGGAAAGAAACTACAGTCATGAGTGTGGTTCTGCGACTCCCATTCCTTCAGAACCTGCATCTGCATTTCCTGCTGTTCTTCCCTCCTTTCCTGCTCATCTCAGGCAGCTTCTGTCTAGCTTTATTCTTCCCTGGACTTTCGGCAGGGCCAGATATGTCCATGATGTTTTCCTGAGTGTTGAATTCCTCACTCACTATACTTGCCATCCCAGAGTCCATTTTTAATTTTTATATGTCATTATACCCTAGAGAATTTTATGGGGAAATTGATACAGGAGTACTTAGCAATTTGTTGATTTGCAGAAGTCGCAAGACTTCTCTCAAAATCCCTCAAAATGTGCCTTGTCGTGAAGTCTCCTTGGCTTCAGTATGGCTGGTACACAGAGTACTACCGATGAAAGTGAGCTGGGAGCAGGAGGGCGTGCTGGCACCCAAAGGATCTGTGCTTTGTCCCCGAGCAGGGAGCCCTTTGAACAAACAGCAGAAAGGTAGCTCGGCCCATTCATCATTTGGGAAGGTCTTTCTGGTGGCCATGGAGAAGGGGTTAAGGCGCGGGAGAGGGAGGGAGGAGGGGTTACACAAAGCCAAAAGTTGGCCTCCCTGAGGACTGGGGAGGGAACTGTAAGGAGAAAGCAGAAAGAAGTCAGTGCCCTGGAGACAGGAACATAAAACCAAGCTTCACCTTTGTGGGTGTTTTACTCTATTTTAAACATTCTCAGTTAATTTTGTTTGTGAAACATCTCCACAAAGCAGAGTATCAGTGAAGAGGCAGTGATCACAAGGTTCGGCAGTGGCGTCATACTGCCACTTTATAGCTCTCTGACCTCCTGTGAATGACTTCCTTACCCTCGGCTTGGTTTCCTTGTTTGTAAGAATGGGAATAACCACAGTATCACCTGCTAAGGTTATAGCGGGTATCAAATTCAGTCCATGCAAACCATACAGAAATGTTACCAGACACAGGTCCTCTATCTCATTGCAAGAAGGAATGTAAGAACAGACAAGTGGTTGAGCTTTAAGAGTTTATTTGGAAAACAAGATTATAGAGAAAGGCAAGAGTAGACCCCCAAGAGTGGGGCCTGGGCAGACCCAGAGCAGGGTAGTGTGCTGGGAACAATAGGAGGCCCTTTGTATATAAAGGGAGATGAATATTCACCAAGTGGGGTTAGGTTTCAAAGGGAACAGCTGGGATCTTTTTGGGGTTCAGGCTCACTCCATCCTCACATCAGGCAGAGGGGTTTTTGACTATATTTGCTCCCCATCAGAACTGTCATGGTGCAGGATTTGTACTATGCTGACAGAGGGGCATGATTTGTACTATGTTAATGGATTTTGGGGTGAAGTTTGGATCAGTTTCCCACCATGTTGGAACTAGCTGGTTTTGGCCCATCTGTTCTCTATATTCTCCCTCCACATCCCATGAGAACAGCTTTACAGAACGTGTAGAATGTAAGCAAGCATCTAGCCGAATGTAAACACCAGACAAGGTCTCCCTCCCTCTTCCATCTGGCTTTCTACCTACTGTACTAGAAAGTGCCTGACCTCTCAGTAAACAGTAGTGTTTCTCCTCTGCCTCCCCATCCGCCCCATCCCTGTTCTTTCCATCCCCCACCCCCCACTCCCAGTTCCCTCCCACTCCTCACTATCAATAACAAGGAAACAACCTCTTATTCTCATTTCCACTGATAGAAGAGTCAGGGAAAAGCCTCAGAACGGTGAATAACTGGGGTCTCTCACCTGTTTTCTCCTGGACCCCCTAAGAAGGCAGCTCAGGCCCTCTGTAGACAGAAACATTTAGGCTGAGGATATTTCTGCTCCAGCAGAGAATCTTCTCCACATACATTGAAGGCTGCCTAGGAATATGTACATTCCAGAGTGCAAATAGAAAACCCTCCCAAAATATTCTCGCCAACTGACTGAAAATCCTTAATGATGCCTTTAGTGTTCATTAATAGAAAAAAAAATCAAATGACTGCTTAGGTTCCCTGTGAACATTCTCCTTTCATAAGATATCTTAGATCTTAATGGCTACTTTATATAAACACTCCAAAATGTCAATCTTGATGAATCATAGATGTATGCCATCCCTGCACCAAAATGTCTTTGAATGTCTGGGTCATTAAAAGTGATGGTAAGAGCCCTTGGTTCCTAGACCGCTGTGGACACATGGCCGTAGTGGCAGCACAGACTGCAACCTGTGGCCTTAGCCGTCCTTGTGGGAATCTCCAAGCTGGAGCCTCAGCTGCAACTTTCAAAGTCTGTCCCATCACCTGACACCTTCTGGGAAACACAACAGATGATGAGAATAGTAGATCCCATGGCCAAGCACCACAGCCGCTTTGCTGTGAAGCAGATCATTTGGTTCATTGCAGTGGCCAGTGGCCAGGCTTCCTTGGGCCCCCCCACCCCCGGTGAGCCCCTTCTAGCTTGCAGTGGATTGCTGCTGCTCCCTGACCTTATGCCTCGGTAAGTTAGACCTGAGGTGTGACAGAACTCAGGTCATGGTGGGAAGTACTGCGCACGTGGTCACACTGTGTCTTAGGGTCAGCGCTCTATCTCCACCAAGGCCCAGTAGTACTTAGGAAAAGGTTTTTCAAATGACATGTAATTCTCTGCTGCAGATGGTATGGCCTTATTCCAAAATGCTAGAGTTTTGTATTGCGATTCTTGCACCAAGGTTTGTCATAAACATCACATTGCATCTTTTCCCATCACAGACTCTCTTACCCCATAGTGTGCCAGCATGTCCAGCCTAAGAGCCCTGTGGGCCCCGCTCAAAGATGACAGCCCTTGTCACTTAGCAAATGAGCAGTATAGGCAGGGCATGTCCCTGCATGCCCTAGAACACAGGGCCCCCAAAACCTCCTACAGTCTGGCAGGTTCCAGAGTCTGGGCGGGGTTCATCTCACACGCCCTGCACACATGTATTCCACAAAGGCCTCCAGCACTGTTTGTCGCTTTCACCCAGTATGAGATGGCCCAAATCCCTTGTATGACATGGGAAAATACTATAGCCTATCACATGTGAATGTGAACTACTTTTGGTCTTTGTTGGTGAGAGAAATAGGGGAAGTGCATTTACCAGCTCAGTGGGGCCACACATGCACCTGGAGCCAGTCAGGTGCCCGGCGAGCATGCCTCATCTGGCACAGCGGCGGCAAGCGACACCTACATGATCGAGTTTGATGTATGTGGGGTATATCTGGTTTTTCTGAGGTCCAGATTGGTGAATTTAAGTGGGAGAATGGTGAGAGCACTAACCCAGTCCTTTAAGACTGGCACCGATCTCTGCCATTCTTCCTGGGATGCAGAGGGCATGAGGGGCAATGTGAAACTTTTCTCTTGATTTTCCCCATTGGAATACCTCTTAACCCACAGGCCAAGGAACTTCGAATGTGGGGGTTCTGCCAGCTACCAGATATATCTATCCCAATTATACATTTGTTGACCAAGAAAACAACTCCTCGGTAGTTCCCTGTACCCACTGTGAGCCAGATCTGGGCCAGGATTCCATTTATCACCTGGTTCCCGTATGTCTTCATACTAACAGAAAGTCCATGATGACACTCTGGGCTCATGGTTTTAATAGTAGAACTAGATTCAGCGTCCAGTGTCCTCAGAATGCTCGAGTATCCTGTTTCCCCGTTGTGCAGTAATCCAGCGAAATGGCCCTTGGTTAAGTCCAAGCACGGCGGGGTGGATCATTGCTGTACATGTTTGTACCTCCCTCCAGAGACCTGGCTTCTCCACAGTAAAGGATTTCCAGGGCAGGAAACTGGCTTATTCTGGAAACTGAGCAAAGCGTTGGGACTTTTTTTGTAGGGACCAGTGCCCTCAGCCTCTTGATTATCCATCCCTGATGTCTTTTGACTGCATGGATTGAGGTAAACTCCCTGTTGACTGCCCATCCATCTTCAACAATTAGCTTGGCAATTCTGGATTTTGTCTTTCACTAAGCCTAAGCCACTGGTTTCTTTAAGCTGTGAGGGACTGCCCAAAGGTGTGTCATTACCATCTTCCAAGACCCTTGCCTAGTGTTAAATTCTGCATTACTGAGGGATGCTCTCCCATCACAAGTGCTTCTTTATCCAATTCTGTATTCTGTCTTCCTTGAGGCATCCTGTCATCTCCTGCTGGTACATGCTGGATAGGCCCTTTGGGATATGATCTCTTTATTTCCTTGTCAGGCCCAGTTCTTCCCTACCTAGGTTACCTTGTGATTTAACCTCCCCAGAGGTGGTGAGCATGTCGCCACACCACCTTCAAGTGGAAGGGAGGAGTGAGCCACTCTGCATACCCAGCATGCCAGGGTCTCTGGAGTTTGCAGTTCCTTAAGTGTGTTGGTCCAGATGTCTCATACCAAGTCTCAGGGTCCCTCTCTTACCCTGTTAGGTCCCTGACCCTGACAGAGCAGACTTACCAAGGAGGAAAGCCACTGTTCTGTGCTGCTCTGCTGCTGTTACAAAGGCCGATGCTCGGCTTGCTCTGCCCTTTAGTTACAGGAGGCGAGAGGCTCTGCAAATGCTGCCAGGGAGGCCCCCTGAGTTTTACAATTTGCCTTACATCATCTCAGACTTGAGTCATCTCTCTCCAACACCTTGAAGGAAATCAGCAAAGATACCAATTCTACTGTCCTTATGATTATTACTTTATCTGAAACCCTTAAACCCCTTATACATTGCCCACTAGTAAATTTTCTCCCACTGATGTTTTATCCCAGTTCATCAGGGACAGTTTTAACAATGAGGCCTGCCCTGCATGCCGTGACATAGCAATGCTCCACCTGCTGCCAGAATTGGGGTCCTCACTGCCAGTGGCTGCAGGTGATCCAGTCAGAATACCATTTCAGACTGGCTTCCCTGGACTACTTCTGGCCACCAACTCTGCTACATCAGTTTCCCCAGAAAAAAACAGGAGACTGAAATTTGCATGGAGGAAGTTTATTAGGAAATGTTCTTAGAAAGAACAGCTCTTAGGGAGTGGAGGAAACAGGATTGAGCAGAAGGAGTTCAACAGCAATGCCGTGAAAACAGAGGTCATAACCATCCTGCAGGGCTGGCTGGGGAGAGGGGAGGTGCTTTCTGAAGCTGGACTGGCCCTTCAGAGATGTCCTGAATGGAGGTGGGGACGAGTCCTTGTACCACAGTCACTTAACTGCTGGGAGGAACATCGCTTTGGGGAAGTCAGCTCTCTTCACCAAAGACAGTTCCAGAAGAGGGACCCTGCTGTGCAGTGTGAGCAGGAAAGAGTCCTGGGAGCTGGGAGAAGGACTTCCTTGGTGACGAGGGGAGGTCTGTGCAGCACACCACACCATCTGCTATAGTAATCCTCAATGTTTTCTGGCTCTTTGACTATTTGATTTTTGCATGAGTTTTTCAGAAAATAATTTTCTTTCTTTACTTGTTTTACTTCTGTAGGTATGACCAAAGTACAGTCCTGTAAAACAACAAATTAAAAATAGTATTTAATGGTGGAGAATTAATCTTTGTATTATATTCATCCATTCAATCAACAAATACTGGCAGTATCCTAGGTGATGGGACTGGCCAAGTGCCTAACAGCAAAAACACAATCCTGCCCTGTGGATATGGGACAAATAATAAGGGAACATAGACACACTATTTTTCTGGATGTTCAGTAAGATAGGAGACTGGAAGCAGGAGAGAAAATGTTGTGTATCGGATTAGTTTGTATGGTTCAGAAGTAAGCAAATAAGTTAAAACTACCAGCAGAACTGCCAGTACAAATTCCACCTTAAAGACTTGTTAAATTCGACTAAACAATTGTCCCTTTACTCTCAACATAGACAAATTAGAGGTCATTCTTATTTTGGTGATTGCTTTGATTAAATCATATTGTTATCAAAACATTTTAAGGGGACAAAAAATATAAAATAAATATTTAACTTTTTTATATGTTAATAGGAATTGAGAGTGAAAAGAATTTTAACATAATGATTAAAATATTTTAGTCTGAATCTACATGGAAAATACATAAGTATTATATAAATAATATACATAATAATATCAGTAAATTGACAGTTGAATTTTGATTGATTATATTAATGATACTATAGAGTTCTGATTTGATATGAGTTGTGTCTGTAGCACTAGTTTCCAGAACTTTGTCAAAATGTGGCATCATCATATTTTATAAATACCTATTCTTTGAAATAATATTATGGTGTGACTTCAAAGTCAAAAGACCAGGAATGTTATTCATCATATCAGTAATAGCAAGTATAACACCCATACTAAACATTCTAGGAGCAGTGAGCTATGGTGACAAATCTTAGGGAAATACTGGCCTCCAGATATGCAGGATACATAAATATGTTGGGGATACAGCAGAGCAAATATTATAAGGTTAACCAGATTGGTTGTGAATGTTAGATGTCCAATGATAATAAATGGCTTTGCTTGGGAGAATGATAGTATTCAGAGACATGATAATCCTTATGAAACTTAAAATTCTCATGACATTAAATATTTGTAATTCACTGATAAGACTTCTATTCCACCTGTTGCAAGGATGACGCCAGCAGGTGCAGGAGTTAGTACTGAGGACTTAGAGGAGAAGTGTTACATCACTGATAACATTAGGACAAATTTTTTTAAGTTTTGATGCCAATCAACAGCCCTGAGATATTTTCATGTGTTTAAATTTTTTTCTTGAATAACCACATAATTGAACTCTGTATTTGGTAATACCTTTTTGTTGATAAAGCATTTAGAAAATATTATGTAATCAAATATTCCATATATTTGCAGGTACTTTCTGAGTAATTTGACAGAATATAAAATCAACAACAACACTTTTTAAAAAGTAACCATATACCTTTTTCTAAAAAGCTACATAGGAAATCAAGAAATAAACCCTCTTGTTCATTATGGACCATCTAAATCAAAGAAATTTTTTTTTTAAAGGCAAAGTGATAAGGCAAGTTCAAATACTATCATGCCTTTCTTCTCCACTTTTGCTCAGGAGTCTTAATAGTAAGACACTTTGGATCTCCAAGTAAATCTTGTTTGCCATTTCCCCCAGAGCTTTATTAAGACCTCACACTGGAGTAGAGTTTGGAGAAGGGGCACCAGTCTCTAGAAGGAAAGAGAAAACAGCAAGGAGAACTCTAGTTTCAAGGAACCAAGTGCAGAAATCAGCATGAAATCAGCTCTATGGACTGCATCTCATGGACAAGACTAGGTGTCAAAACCGCAGAGCCCTGCCATAAAGCTTTCCAAATGGGCTCCACCCAATGTCAGGACATTACCTAGCACAGGGGGATCAGGAGTCCCCACTCTGAGAAGAAGCCTGATAGGATATTTGAGTCACTTGGCTAACAATTATCACAAAGTTTTCATCATAGAGTTAAATAAGGAATGTCTTTACAACTCAGACTGGTTTCTATGATCACAAAGGAAATGCCTGAGATACTACAGTTGAAAAATAAAAGTAGAAACAGTACTTTTCTGATGCTAATCATCCTCCCAAATCCAACTCATTCCTCCATCAGTATACAACTGTGTATGATCTTGAGCCTTAAAATACACTGTTCAAACACAATGGAGTGCTTATATATCAACTTTCGTTCTAGAAAATGGAATAGTATGCAGGATCACTGAGATGTGACGGGGGGAAGTTTCAGCCTGTGACTTTAGGACATGCATCAATCATATCATTATGGTAATAAAAGAGTCTGGAGAATAATAATGTATAAATCTATCATTTTCTTCTCTCTTTCAATGGGCTCCAATTCTTCACCTAGCTTTTTATGGAATTTCTATTGATGTCCATAGGGTCTCAGTTAAAGAATAGGTATGAGAAATACATGCAATACTGATAAACATGGAATGATTTAAGTTTTCAATCATAATGCTGTATCCTAGACATGGGAATCTCCTCCACAAATACATTATACATGACAATCTTTTATTCTGCCTATCTTTAACAAATACAAATAATCGAGCCCCTACTCTGTTCCAGGCTAGATGTATAGCAGTGAACAAAACATCCTTCCTGCCCTCATGGAGAGGACAGTCTAAAGTGAAACAGGCAATAAAAAGTAAATGAATAAGTGTATCATTATATGGAAAATACTATGAAGGAAATAAACAGGACTCAGTTATAGATTATGACAGGACAAAAAGCACATGGAAAGGGTACTCACGGGAGGCTTCTGTGATGCACAACTTGTAAGCCCAGGGCAGAAGGGTCCGCCTCAGGGTATGGATTGTCCAGACAGAGAGCAATGTATGCAAAGGCTACAAGAGAAGAAAAGCTTGTTCTGTTTGAGGGACTGAAGGAATCCAATGTTGAGAAAGGCAGAGTGGAGTGAAATAGAACTGAAAAGGCTGGGCACAGCAGCTAGAGTGGGGCTTCATCTGAAGTGCAGTGGGAAGCCACCAACTGAACTTAGGATGGCACATGGTCAGCTTGTTGTCTTTGAAGGTCTTACTCTGGCACCTGTGGACAATCATATTAAGAAGGGCAGGAGAAGATGCAGGTGACAAGTGAAGAAGCTGGTAAAAAAAAAAAAACAGTGTGGATCAGAGCAGTGGCTGTGCAAATTAGCAGGATGGGCAAAATCTTTAATTAGGATGCAGACATGAGAGGACTTGCTAATAAAATAGGTATGGGGGTGACAGGGGAACAGCGGGGAGCACACAGGTTTCCAGGGTGGTCAGCTGGGAATAGGTGGTGCTATTAATGAAGGGAAAGAAAAAGAGGAAGGAGGAGATCTGGAAGAAGAGGTAAAGTTGTTGAAAACTAAGTTAATTTTTGAGCAAGTTCAATTTGAAATACCAGGTGGAGACTTCAAAAGCAATTATGAGCTATGTGAGTCTAGAGTTCTGAGATCTTTCAGATAAACATTAATTTGAGAACCATCAGCTTATAAACAGTTCATAAGTTGTTATAATGAATAGAATTACCTCAAAAGATCAAAAGAAGATGGTCCCAGAACAAGTGCAGGGGTAATCCAACATTTAGAGGAGAGATAGAAACAGAGACAGAGCAAATGGTAGGATTTGTTTTCTTCTTATGGCTGAATAATATTCCATTGTGTATATGTACCACATCATCTTTATCCATTCATCTACTGATGGACACTTAGGTTGCTTCCATTTCTTGGCTATTGTAAATAGTGCTGCAATAAACATAGGGATGCATATGTCCTTTTGAATTTGAGATCTTGATTACTTCAGGTAAATTCCTACAAGTGCAATTCCTGGATCAAATGATATTTCTATTTTTAGTTTTTTGAGGAACTTCCATATTGCTTTCCACAATGGTTGAATTAGTTTACATTCCCACCAGCAGTGTGGGAGGGTTCCCCTTTCTCTGCATCCTCGCCAGCATTTGTTGTTTGGATGTTGGCCATCCTAACTGGTGTGAGGTGATATCTCATTGTGGTTTTAATTTGCATTTCTCTGATGATAAGTAAAGTAGAGCATCTTTTTCATGTGCCTGTTGGCCATCTGAATCTCTTCTTTGGAGAAGTGTCTGTTCAGATCCTCTGCCCATTTTTTAATTGGGTTATTTGCTTTTGGGGTGTTGAGGTGTGTGAGTTCTTTATGTATTTTGGATGTCAACCCCTTGTCGGATATGTCATTTACAAATATATTCTCCCATACTGTAGGATGCCTTTTTGTTCTACTGATGTGTCCTTTGCTGTATAGAAGCTTTTTAGTTTGATATAGTCCCATTTGTTCATTTTTGCTTTTGTTTCCCTTGCCTGAGAAGATATGTTCATGAAAAAGTTGCTCATGTTTATATTCAAGAGAGTTTTGCCTATACTTTCTTCTAAGAGTTTTATGGTTTCATGACTTAACATTCAGGTCTTTGATCCATTTTCAGTTTACTTTTGTGTATGTAGTTAGACAATAATCCAGTTTTATTTTCTTCCATGTAGCTTTCCAGTTTTGCCAACACCAGCTGTTGAAGAGGCTGTCATTTCCCCATTCTATATCCATGGCTCCTTTATCATATATTAATTGACCATAGATGTGTGGGTTTATATCTGAGCTCTCTGTTCTATTCCATTGATCTATGGGTCTGTTCTTGTGCCAGTACCAAATTGTCTTGAGTACTATAGCTTTATAGCAGAGCTTGAATTTGGAAAGCATAATCCCCTCCACTTTATTCTTCCTTCTCAGGATTGTTTTGGCTCTTCTGGGTCTTTTGTGGTTCCATATGAATTTTAGAACCATTTGTTCTAATTTGATGAAGAATGCTGTTGGTATTTTGAGAAGGTTTGTATTGAATCTGTAGATTGCTTTAGGCAGGATGGCCATTTTGACAATATTAATTCTTCCTACACATGAGAATGGGATTTATTTCCATTTATTATTGTCCTCTTTAATTTCTCTCAAGAGTGTCTTGTAATTTTCAGGGTGTAGGTCTTTCACTTTCTTGGTTAGGTTTATTCCTAGGTATTTTATTGTTTTTGATGCAATTGTGAATGGAATTGTTTTCCCGATTTCTTTTTCTGCTAGTTCATCATTAGTATATAGGAATGCAACAATTTTCTGTGTATTAATTTTATATCCTGCAACTTTGCTGAATTCAGATATTAATTCTAGTGGATTTTGGAGTGGATTCTTTAGGGTTTTTTATGTACAATATCATGTCATCTGCAAACAGTGACAGTTTAACTTCTTCCTTACCAATCTGGATGCCTTTTATTTCTTTGTGTTGTCTGATTGCTGTGGCTAGGACTTCCAGTACTACGTTGAATAAAAGAGGGGAGAGTGGGCATCCTTGTCTTGTTTCCAATCTTAGAGGAAAAGCTTTCAGCTTCTTGCTATTAAGTATAAAATTGGCTGTGGCTTTGTCATATATGGCCTTTATTATGTTGAGGTACTTGCCCTCTATACCCATTTTGTTGAGAGTTTTTTATCATGAATGGGTGTTGAATTTTGTCAAATGCTTTTTCAGCATCTATGGAGATGATCATGTGATTTTTGTGATTTTTATTGATGTAGTGGATGATGTTGATGGATTTTCGAATGTTGTACTGATGAATGAATCCCACTTGATCATGATGGATGATCTTTTTTATGTATTTTTGAATTCCGTTTGCTAATATTTTGTTGAGTATTTTTGCATCTATGTTCATCAGGGATATTCATCTGTAGTTTTCTTTTTTTGTGGTGTCTTTGCCTGGTTTTGGTAAGAATGAGTTGGGAAGTATTCTGTCATCTTCTAAATTTTGGAAAACTTTAAGGAGGATGGGTATTAGGTCTTCTCTAAATGTCTGATAAAATTCAGCAGTGAAGCCATCTGGTCCAGGTTTTGTTTGGGGTAGTTTTTTGATTACCGATTCAATTTCATTGCTGGTAAGTGGTCTGTTCAGATTTTCTGTTTCTTCCTGGGTCAGTCTTGGAAGGTTGTATTTTTCTAGAGAGTTGTCCATTTCTTCTAGGTTATCCAATTTGTTAGCATATAATTTTTCATTGTATTCTCTAAAACTCTTTGTATTTCAGTGGTGTCCATAGTGATTTTTCCTTTCTCATTTCTGATTCTGTTAATGTGTAGATTCTCTTTTTTTCTGCTAGGGTTTTATTTATTTTGTTTATTTTCTCAAAGAACCAGCTCTTGTTTCATTAATTCTTTCTTTTGTTTTATTCTTCTCAATTTTATTTATTTCTTCTCTGATCTTTACTGTGTCCCTCCTTCTACTGACTTTGGGCCTCATTTGTTCTTGTTTTTCCAGTTGCATTAATTGTGAATTTAGACTGTTCATTTGGGATTTTTCATCCTTCTTTAAATAGGCCTTCCTTGTCCACTCTTTTTATGTTAGGTGTCATATTGTGTTCTCTTTGTGTATCCCTTGACTGACTTTGTGAGTAGTTGATTTAATTTTGCATTTACTTAGTAATTAATTGATCTACTTCCTTTACTGTGGTTTTATTTTCTCTGGTGACAGCTATTTAGCCTTAGTAACACTTCCATGTAGAGCAGTTCCTTTAAAATATGCTGTAGAGATGGTTTGTAGGAGGTAAATTCCCTCAACTTTTGCTTATCTGGAAATTGTTTAATCCCTCCTTCAAATATAAATGATAATCTTTCCGGGTAGAGTATTCTTGATTTGAGGCCCTTCTTTTTCATTGCATTGAATGTATCATGCCACTTCCTTCTGGGAGGACAAAGCCCTTTCCTGATACCCAGCCAGAGTACCTGCCTCTGCCTTTAGGACCAGTGATCCACACATGGGGAGGAGCCTCTGCATTAAGCCGTGTGGTTGCTGTAGGCAGGGCTGCCCTCTGGCTGGTCTGGAGCAGTGGTGGAGACAGAGGGGTTTGTGTGTATGTGCCAGTGGGGAGGAAGAAGCGGCAGGCTGCTTATCATGATGGGGGGCCTCAGGGCTGTGTTGCCAGACAGCGGGATGGAGCACCTGAAGCTCCTGAAAGTTCCCAACCTGCTGGGCTGAGTGTGCCAGGATGATTTTGTCCACCTGTTCCTTCTCCTGAGTCCTTGCCCCTTTAGCAGCCCTCTTACTGTTGGGAAGTCTTTCAAAGGGCCCACCTTTCTTTTGTCCCAGGGCATCCCATTGTGGGAACCTGTTCGCCACACGCAGCTGGAGTCTCAGTCTCTGACTTTGGTTTTCAACCCCTCTGATCTCCAGAGCACCATTCAATGTGGATTTGTGCTCCTGGAGTAGATTTCTAGGGCTGGGTATTTAGCAGACCTGGGCTTCTACTCTGTCCCCACTCTGATTCTCTTCCTCCTGCTGATGAGCTGGGGTGGGGCGTATGCTTGGGTCCCGCCAGGTCACGGCTTTATTACTTTACCCTTTTCCATGAGATGTTCTCTTTTCCCAGATGTAGACTGGCTGGTGCACTCTTATTTCTGGTCACCTTTTTAGGAGTAGTTGTATTTGCTGTATTTTTGTATCATATGTGGTTTTGGGAGGAGTTTTCTGCCTTACTTCTCACTCTGCCATCTTTTATTCCTCTCTGTCTGAAAGACAGTTTTTGTGACTTTGAAAAACAACTGTCCTGAAGTTTTTAAATTGAAATCATAGGTACTCTAAAGAACCTTGGTATAGCCCCAGTCAGCAAGCCCTGAGGGCTGGCAGGAAGTTCTATCCCTGCACACACAGGTGAATCTCCCTCACAGAAGCAAGGACCACTGGGAAGCTGTCCCCACTGGATCTTCTCCAGCCCCTGCTTTATGTTAACACTTGCTAAAATTAACCACTGAGCTTATGGCAGAAAAATGTAATCTGAATCAATGTATGTGTAAGAGTGGACATAATCATCAAGCCTCAACCTTTTAATACACTTCAAAATCTGGTTTATTCTGTAATGGATTTCTAACTTTAGTATGACCAGAGCAAAGAGTTTGTATGAAACATACACTCTGGCATTTCTTCATACTTCCTTGTGAACTACTATGTTACCAGATTTTGCAAATGTTACACATATGCTTCAAAAAAAAAAAGCACTTTATATGGCTTTATACATGTCCATTTAAGCAAAATTTAAACACATTTGTATTGTCTAAGTTTTCTTTAGCCTTATTTATTTTAGAAGGTTTAGTCTATCAGTGAGGTATGTTAAAAAATCTCTGCTATGATAATGGCTTTCTCAGTTTTTTCTTGATGCTCTTTATTTTTTATTGTATTTATGCAGCTGAATGGATAGAGATAGGTATAAGTATAGAGGGGTGGTTATTAGATGCATACAAGTCTGGCACTTCTATAGTTCCTGGTGAATTTATTTATTCTCTATCTGTAGTGTTATAGCAATATCCTATTATCATGTACCCTGTAATTATGGGAGTTCAGATATAGTATAAATAACAGGTGGCTCCTGTCCTTTGCTCCTGCCCCATCACCAAAAGAATAGCTGAAGTTTGCCTCTTCTTTGGGTAAGAGTAGGTGGTGACCTGTAGTGATGGTTGTGTCAGGCTGAAACAATATCCCCAACGAATAGGTCACCTATCACCAATAATCTCCCACTAATCTCCCTTGAAAAGGTTAACTGAGAGAGTCGTAAAGTCATTGCTCCTTCCTCCATTTCCTTCGTAGAATCCCTGTACAAGCCCAAGGGCTCAGAGTCATTCCCAGCAAGTGCTCTAACAAGAAGTGCTAGCTGGAAGAAGTAGAGATAGGAACTCTCTTCCAGCCTGGACTTTTAGCCCAAAGTCTGTATTTATGCCTTCACTGTGGTGATTTCATTAACTTTGCTACATTTACAAAGTTGAAATCTGGCACCCATACTGGTCATGAAGTTTCTTTGCTTTTGGTCTTTTCCAGATTGAGAATGATTTTATTTAATAAATTTGAATTAATTTATCCAGCTCAGGAGCCCGTATCTGTTTTCAAGTTAATATCTTTAAAGATAGAAAATTCTTGGCACTTCTTTAATCATTTTATTTCCTGTATTTTCCATAGTTGCTCCCCTTGGAGCTTCAGTGAGATGTATTTAGACCTTCTCCTTCATCAGCCACGTCCTTAAACTTACCTTCACATTTCTCGTGTCTTTATCATGCTGTGATATTTTCTAAGATCTTTCTTCCTATACACTGATTGTCTTTTCAGCTGTATGTAATCTGTCAGCTATAAAGGAAACTCTTTATATGTTTTATAACTTTAAGCTATATAACTCATTCTCTGAATGTCAAAATGTAACCAAATTTCTCATTTCAAAAAAGACTGTTTAGTTCTTTTTCAAACCCACCTTTCAAAAAATCATGGTATCAGCTCCTTGAGAACATCCCCCATGTATTCATGATCTCTGTGTCTGAAACTCCTGGCAACAGCCTATCCAAAGTAGGCATAAATGCTAGCTGAAATTAAGAATGTATTTTAACAACATTTATTTAGTAGACTCTCTGCTCATTTCACTATGTTATGTACTACGACAAGAATCAAAGAATGTAGAAGGCAGAATTCCTATCCTTAAAGAGGCTTTATTTTAAATAATAAATAGGGAACCATGATTTCAAAAGCATATGATAACTGATATTTATGCAAAAATGTATTATAATGCTTCATGTCTGGAGCCCTGTCCATTAAAATGTTGATAACTATATTTGAGAGAAGCATTTAAAGTCAATTAAAATTAAGTGTACCACCACCAACATACTTTGAAGATGGTTAACAGGAAAAAGAGTGTAATTTTTTATTGATGACACAAATTAGTTTTAAAAATAAAGGATTACCTGAAAATATATATATTTATCAAGATGTACTAAAACTCAAAATTCTTTATCTTGGAATATAGATTTTAAGTTTTAATATAAGGTATTTTGTTAATTTTTTTGTAAAGGTTTACAAATAGATCACAAAGTTCTATGCATTATTCCAGGGCAATTTCTTGCCAACATGAATACTACTTTGTAGTTGTCTGACCTCAAGTGCTGGAAGAATTCGTATCATCCACAATGCTAATTATAGTAAATATCTGAAGGAAGCTACCTGAACCAGATAGCCTCTGACAGCCTTTTCTAGCAAAAATTGAATACACAGAAAAATGTGTCAAAGAAAAATGAAAGTCACCATAAGTTCTGAGGAATATAAGCTAATAAGTTGTTAGAAAACAAAAATAACTTTTCAGAAAAAAATTTGAATGTTCCACTTCATCATTTAAATCATGCCCATCTCAAGTAAAATCCTTGTTTTATGCAATACAATGAACACTGGGAAATGGAAGGTTAACCAAAAAAGTTAAAGTGGGCAATCATAAAATGTGATATGATAAGGAACACGACTGGAAAAAAACAGATTTGGGAACAAATAGAAATGGCTTTGGTAAATACAGCTCAAATCTGGAAGGACTGGACAGCAGGTCACTACCTTCCAAAAGCCAGCCTCTAGTCAGTATGTTCTGCTGAGGAAATAGGATCCATCCTCTTACTCAAGCTGTCCCCAGAGCAGTGCACAGATGTGGGGTGACCCATGAGCTAAACAGAGCACATTCCTCAGATTCCTCTACCCCAAAGAACCTCAGCAGACGGCAGTAGAGCTGAATCTCCTTCACAGTGAACA
Source organism: Smutsia gigantea (assembly GCA_032199065.1). Lineage (NCBI taxonomy): Eukaryota > Metazoa > Chordata > Mammalia > Pholidota > Manidae > Smutsia > Smutsia gigantea. Next base: position 303,842 of record JAVSCE010014924.1, read on the forward strand.
ACTGATCACACTGACCACAGTCCATTGTGAGTGGGTTTCAACTCACTAAACAGTTGAGGAAACTCTGAAGTAATCTATTTTATTTTTTGTTGTAAATTTAAATGTAAATAAAATTATTTGGATATCTGTTCTTTCGATATTTATATTTGATTTATTCAGCAAATATACATTGAGCACAGATAATGCACCAGGTACTGTTCTAGGTGCCAGGGATACAACAAAATAACAAACTAGTTGAAAACCCCACCCTTTTGGGGTTTATATATGGTGAAGTGAGCATTTACAGTAAAATAAGTAAGTAAAATTTTTAATGGGTCACATGGAGTTAAGTGCTATGGTGAAAAATAACACAGGAAGGAGCACAGAGATAGGAAGTGATGTTAGTGGAGGGTTTTATCTAAGTAAGACATCAGAGAGGGCTCTGTTGGTAAATGATCTTTGAGAAAACAGTTGGGTGATAAGGATGTGGTCTGGGAGAAGACCTTCCACATAAAGGAAATTTCAACTACAAAGTCTGGGAAGTGGGACCATGCTTGGGGTGACCATGGATAAGTAAGATCAGTGTGACAGCAGCAGGAATGAGGGGGAGCAGTGGGGTAAGGACAGGATGGGCCATGCCCCTCGGGGTAAGGATTTGGGGTTTTCCTCTGAATGAAAGAGAAAACCATAGGAGGAATCGTGGAGAGGTGGGACCTGATCCGATTGATGTTTGCGGAGGACCCCTCCGACCCCCTGGTGGAAATTGACTTCAGGAGATTTCAGGGTGGGAGCAGAGAACAGCCGGGTGGCTGTCACAACCACCAGGTGAAAGACAATGGTGAGAATTGATCCAATTCTGGATTAAAGGTAGTCATTTCATTTATTGATTTGTTGATGGATTGGAGATGGTACAGAGAAAGAAAGAAGATTTAAGAACAACCTGTAGATTTTTGACTTGAGCACCTTGAAGGATAAAGTGGCCCTTCAGTGAGGTGGGGAAATTTTGCAAGGAGCAGGCTGGGGAGATGGGGTCAGGAGTTTTGTTTGGGACATGTGGAATTTGTGATTCCCAATTGGGTGTAGTGATCATGAGTTCAAGGTGAACGTGTGCAGGAACCAGGGAGCCATTCGCTTAAAGATGTGTCCAGAAGCTGAGGATGGGGCGGAGAGATGAGGAGGAAGCCGCGAATGAGAATGAGAAGTAGCAGTGAGATGAAATCCAAGTGGGGTTTCTGGAAACCAAGTGCAGAAGGTTTTTCAAGGAGGAGGCAATGACTGGCAAGTGCTGACTCTAGGTTATATGAACACACACTTTGTTTAGCAACACGGAGGCCAATGGTGCGCTTATGGGAGCAAGGTCAGTGGGGGCAGCAGATGTGAAGCCTACTGAGGTCTAGGAAGAATAGAAAACACATAATTAGATAGTGAGCATAGTCAACTCACTCAGGGAGTTTTGCTGAAGGAGTGGCGAGATGGGGCTGCACTGCTGCCATTTGTGAAATGCCTGCTGTTTGCCAGGGTGTTTGGGGATAAAGCAGAACCGCTGTCAGCGAGCACAGGCTGGTGGCTGGCCCTATCTCAGACTTTTTTTCCAGTCATGTATAGTTTTCTTCCAGTATTTAAAAACCGGGGACCTTATATTTACATATTATTAGTCCTCTTCCCGACATGTCATCTGAAAACACTTTAACATAGCACATTTTATTTTTATCCATTTAGCCTGTATCCCATTTGGAATTAGTGTCTCATCTACAATCATTGTTGAAAAAGAATGTTAGACCACAAGTGCTAAATATTTTCTTAATGGACTGAGTGTGTTCATAAATCACAGAATGTTTTATTTAATATTGAGGACTTACTCCATTGATCCTGCCCTATTCTCCAGCATCATCCCTGGCAGGTAGCTCAATTAATGTTTGTCAAATCCAACCGTTCTTTCTTTCTTTTTTTTCATTCATTGACCTTTTCTCTTAAGACCTTTATTGTATGCCTATTAGTTGTCAGCTGCTCTATTTTGAGGACACAGCAATGAGAAGACTCACATGGAGTTTGCATTCTAAAGAGGGTGAGTCCATGAACAAGTGAATGATCAAATAAACAAAACAGGTTCCCAGGGCTGGATGAGGGGGGATTTAAGGGCAACCCTCATAACAGAATTCCCACTGGCCCTCCTGTAAACCACGTCCAAATTGCCTTAAGTGGATATTAAAGTTTTCCCAATTTTATACAAGCATGAATTAAAGATTTCTATGGCAGGCAGGATGATGGCCCCCAAAGATGTCCATGTTCTAACCCGTGGAACCTTACATGGTAAAGGGGGGTTTGCAGCTGTGATTATGTTAAGGCCTCTGAGCTGCACAGATTATCCTGGATTACCCAGGTGGACCCAGTGTAATCTCAGAGGTCCTTACTAAGGAGAGGCAGAAGGGTTAGAGTCAGAGAAGGAGATGGGACAACAGAAATAGAAGGGTTGGCAGCCTCTAGAAGCTGCCCCAGACCCTCCAGAAGGAAGAACAGTCCTGTCCACACTTTGATTTTTAGCCCCAGAAAACCCATTTTCAGATTTCTGATCTCCAAAACTATAATAAAATTATGTTGAGTTAAGCCACTGAATTTGTGACCATTTTTTCATACTAGCACTAGCCAACTGTATATAGGAATATAGTTGGAAACCCTGCGTATGTGTGCGTGTGTGTGTACACAGATATTTTTAGAAAACTGCTGTTTATAGTGATCTGCAGCAATATTGTAAAAGAGTGCGCTTGATATAAATTGAGACTCTCCGGCCACCCTTCCTGATCCACTTGCAGTCCCTCAGCCTGTCCTTCAGAGAAATTCTGGAGCCACCACTATTAAATGACGAGAGCTTCTAAATACATGCAATAGAGTGATGTGATGGAGGGTGAGGAGGTGACATGCGGGCCATGGTGAGACCTGAGGGCCAGGAGTGTGTTTCAGGCAGGGAGTGTGCCCGGGACAGGGGTCCTGATGTGGGTGCTGACCTGCTCTATTGAAGAGTAGCTGGAGCCAGAGGAAATGGAGCAGATGAAGGTGAAGAGGAGAGCAAAGCCCTGCACTCAGGGTCTGGAAGGTAGAGGAGTATGGATAGTCTCAGTGTGTGAAATAACACAGAAGGTTTGAAACAGGAGTGGTGGGAGCTCACTGACAGCCTATTCATTCAGCTGCCGGGTGGGGAATGTTTTCCAGAGGGGAGAGAGGAGAGCTGGTTTGGCAGTAAGGAAGATAAGAGAGTTTGCAGTGGCTTGATCTAGTGCAGCAGTAAGAGAAATGGAGAGCAGGAGGCAGGTTTGGGACACATGTTGAAGGCGGAGTGGGTAAGGCTTGCTGGGCAGGTTCGAAGGGAAAGGAGTTGGAGCAAGGACAACTTCTAAGGCCTTGGAGCAGCTGTGCGGATGGCGGTGGACTCTCTGGTATGAGGAGGGTGGCCGACTCAAAGAAATGAGTAAAGGAATGATGCCATTATGAAATCATTTAACACTTGCATTTCAAATAATGTAGATTGTAAATCCTGAGTATTTGAAAACACTGTGTGATGAATAGCATCATTTTTTATAATCAGTTACCACTTAGGGAAATGCCTATTATCAAGCTGGAAAAAAGATTTAAAGAATTATTTTAGACTATGACTTATTTTAAATAAGGACACTTCAAAACATCCCTAAAAATGAATGTATGATCTTTGCATTAAAAACATCCCAGAGGTAAATATTTTATATTCTAATTCATCATTTCACTACACTATAATGAGAAAAGTCTTCATAATCTCTAATATTGATTTTATAAATAAAAAAACACTTCCTTTTTCACTTTGTGTAAGGGGAAATGAATACTTTTTTCAAAAATCTCTATAGAGTTGAAGTTGTTATAAAGCCTCTTACTCCTTCTTCCTCTTACATAAAACAATATTTTTAAACATCTGTATGCTCACACACATATTCTGATCTTTCTCAAAGTAGGTTAATACTTGGGAACTTTACTATACTCAAAAGTTAGTAAGGTAGGTATTTTGTAAAGAGCATTTTTAATTCTGAGTAATTTAGTAGCTGAAGAAAAATGTAATTTCATCATTTGACATAAAATTGAGTAATTGCTTCTATTTTTAAAAATACATACAGATTAATCAGCTTGATTTTCCTTCCAAGGAGTCTTTTAAAAACTTGATGACGTGATTATTTTAGGTTGATGCTTCAATTCCAAGTTTAACTCTGCAGAATTTCAAAAGTTGATATATACATTGAATTTATTGATCAAAATCTGATAATATAGTTCCTGGATTTCAAAAGTATTTGTTATATATAAAATATTTTGAATGAGAGATGATATATCACTCTGTGGTTGAAATACGGTGACGTGTTTTCAAAGTAATATTTAAAAACCATTTAAAATATTTAAAATCTTTTAAAAATCATTAGTTTGGAATATTTATCAATGGGGCAAAAATATTTTGTTGGACTCTTGGTAAATCAGTATTGACAAACAAGTTCTCTCTCTTTCCACCTGTCTCTCTGTCCCTCCCCTCTGTGTCTCCCTCTCCTTCTCTCCCTCTCTCTCTCCTTCTCTGTCTCTCTCTGTCCTCCTCCTCCTTCCGGCTTTCCTTCCTCCCTCTCCCCCACTCCCCAAACTTTCCCCGCCTCATGGCAGATGGTACAAGAACAGTACATCACGACCACAGAAGGCACCCACATAGAGAGGCCAGAGAACCAGTACATCTACAAAATTGGCATTTATGGCTGGAGAAAGCGTTGCCTCTACTTATTTGTTCTACTTTTACTCATCATCCTCCTTGTGAATTTTGCTCTTACAATTTGGATTCTTAAAGTGATGTGGTTTTCTCCAGTAAGTATTGTCTTTTTCCTGGTAAGCATGTTCTTGTTTTGTTTGCTGTATCTCTTCATCTAAATTGTATCAGTAGAAGCTTTCCCTTCATATAATTCATGTTTGCTTCCATTCTGGGTCAAAAGTTGCAGTAGCAAAATACTCATATAACATTTACTTTTTTAAAAATTTCACTATGAACACGCTATGCGTGTTTGGGTTTTTTGTTTTATTGTAATATTTTTTCATGAGTCATTATCTCTATATGTTGGGAAAATTGTAATAATCTTGAGTTTGCGGTTGAGTGAACCAAAACTGCTTGACTCACTCAAATTACAATTAATTCATTAATTTGTGAAATTGTGCATTTTATTCATACATATTTATCATTCATATTCATAGCTAGCATTCATAAAATGCTACTTTTCATTTTTTTAAATCCATTTCAATATACTGTAAGCTCATGTCTACACTTCAAGATTTAACAACAGACTTAGTAAGTAAAATACTAGTAGTCTTCAGCAATTCAAATTCTATTTTAAACATCCTCGTGTTTTCAAGATAGCTGGGTAATTCTATACGCTCTGATAAGATTTTGTGTACATTTTGAAAAAAATACTCATTTAATATAGAATGTCTTAATTTTGCAATCATGGTGAGGAAAAAATGCTACAGTGAATAACGGGTAGGTTAATCTGTCCCTTGCATGCATCTTGAAAGTGTGATACAAACACAGACTCTTTCCTATTGTAGAAACAGTTGTAGCATTCTGTCCAAAGTGCCTTCCACTGATTAGTATCCTTTACGTTCTATGCAGTTATGTCTTTCCTGCAATTATTTCTTTCTTTCCTATGTCATTTTATAGCCAATAGACACATTCTTTTATTTTGAAATGTGTGTTATTTAATATATTTATTATAAATATGTAGCATATTATAAATTATATAAAAATTATATTTAAATTAGCAATATTTACATGGAATTTCTTCTTTAATATTTACAAAAAATTTTTTACAGTCTCACAATAGTATCCAGTTCCATTGGACAGCTTTACTTTATGCAAGTAGCATGACGTATAGTATGCATGTTTTGTACATCATTTTCATTTCATATCCAAATTTGAAGTATTTTATTTTAACATTTTTGGAGACTGAGTCAAGGCTGAGGTCCTCAAAGTATAAACCATGGCATCTATCAGGGATGCCTCCTGGCCAGATGGCCTGCATCAGCCTGCAGCCCACCCCTCAGTTTGCAGAACTGTGCAAACTCTTCTTCTAGGAAGAAGATCCCTACAAAGGCCTGGGAAAAAGGCATCCTGCAGCCTGCAAGTGCAGGAGACAGCCAGATTTTAATAGTCCCTCAGCACTGGGGCCATGAGTTAGTTCTATCGGTCACCTTGTGATTGTGGTACATTGTTGGCACTCAGCATATCTTGAATGAATAAAGATATGCATCATATTAGAAATATGTATGCATCAATTTTATAAACTCTGTGTGAATGTAAAGTGAATATAGGCATAGTCTGGGCCCTTGTCTTATATTGTACACCTAAAACAGCTTTTACGTTATGATAGACTTAAATTAAGTTGTGCGAGCAGCTGAGCCCACTTCAGCGATTAGGATAGCTGAGGACAGAGCCCGGCAAATTGTTTCCTGCCTGAATGCAGCTATTCACAGACTGAACTTTCCAGTGAGATGTAGTTGCTGAGTATGGTATTTTCTTCAGTATTAGGAATGTGTTACTAACTGGCAATGAAAATTCAGGGTTCTAAAGTGTTGCCGTTCAACAACATAGGATGAACAAACACTAATATTCATGGGCGCCAAGGCAAGATCCACAAAAGGATTATGCAGGCAAGAGTACAGGGCTTAAATCAAAAGACTGTGGGTAGACTTGGGGCCTTATTCTCAAAGTGGGATGACATAAATGATGTAATTCTCATGTGTATGTGAGCATGATTCCTTCCTTCTGTACAGGACATGAGGCTGCAAATGTAAATTAATTTATACTTTAACTTTTTCCTGTTTTGAAAGACCACTGAATATAAGATTTCATTTTTTAAATGTTATTCATATATAAACTAATATCCTTTCTTGAATACGTACATGCCAAAGAAGTAACATGACTATAAAAGAACGCTTCTAGATCTTTGGCACCAAAATGATAAAGTCAGGGCTTTCAACATTTGTAGAGAGCTATAAAATTTGGAACATGTAATGACCAGGATGTAATTCTCTATTAAATCCAAGTATAATAGCCTATCTATTTGCCCCCACAGATGGTCGTTAGTCAGGGTTCAGTAAAAACCATAACTTCCTGAATTAGCAGAGTAACGAAGGCTTCCTCTGCTTAGATCCCCAACAGTATAGCAATGGCATGTTTATTACTTTACAAAGACTATCATTTCGGTCAGCTTCTTCCCACCATCATGCTTTAATATTTCACTGTAGAAAACAGTAAAGCTAACTACCAGTAATATATTTAAAATGCCAAGATCAATTTACAGGGGAAAACAAGTAAAACATCACAAAATGAAACCACAAGGTTACCAAAGACTATTGAGACTTCAAAAAGATAAAAGAATAAGAGACATGAGTTAGATGTTGATAAGAGAACTAGTATGAACTCAAATAAAGCAGACTTAAACAGCTTTTATGTGCCCAGTGTGGGTTTGGGAGACCCCAAATCATGAGTGTCTCACAAATCCAGTCCCACTCTTAGAACTGCAACTTCATGTGAGGGAATTTTACAAAATTTATATAAATGATTTCTGTTGAATACAAAGTAATATTTAGGAAATACAACTGATGCTAAACAGATTCTAGTACATTCCATGTTAGCCATTGTAACAGTTATACCAGTTACTTAGGAAAGTGGACTTTAAAAGATTTTAGTGAAATAAAATGGTTAGTTTGTGTTCTTCCTTATTATACTTTCCTTCCATAAAACTAATATTCAATATTAGTTTTAGTTACGGTGTTCATTGATGTAGAATGAAATCTGAGAGTATTGCCAGTAAGTGCTTTAAAATAAGGCATCTTCTATTTTTAAGAGCCTAGACAGATTTTTTAAAAACCTTTAAAGTTATCAATATTTGTTTGCACATAAAATATTTTAGTGTATTCAATGAATGTAATTTTAGCAAGGTAAGATGAATGATTCTGAGGTATCTACATTAACGCTGTAAGTTAAATTTCTTTGGGCACTTTTATTTGGAAAAAAAGGACATAAATAGTCAAAGCAAAATTGTAACATTTAATTTAGAACTAAGCTTATAGCTCTCCTCTAAAATATTTTGTGGATACATTTTATTTGTTTTCCTTCACTGTGGTAATAGGCAACATTGCTCCTATTAGGAGGTCAGAAACCCTAAGTGTATTTATTCTTAGGAAGGATTTAAAATTAATTCATTTTGGAAGCCAGCAATTAGAAATCTTCCATCAGGGACTTTTCCAATTAAGAATCTTCATTCAGCCAGAAAGTAAAGCCCTTGGTGGGCTGCCTCTGTGCATGTTTCCTTAGATAAATGTGTCCTCATAAGAAGACAGTGATCATTCATGGGAGGGTAGAAAAATAGTATGAGATGGCATCTTGATGTCATTTCTTTTCGGCCCTTTGATTGTATAATTATTTAAAGAGGATTTCAAAAACTCAGAAAAGAATGTTTACATACAAATAACTATTGGCTGTTTTTGCACAGTGATCCTTCAAGGTCATTAAAATATAACCTTTGTAGTGATATTTCCTAACGCGTCTGTTAACGATCTCATTTTATAAATTCTCAAAATTTGAAGATGATTTATCTGTACTAAATATGTAGGAAAACTTGAATACATTGTTTATTTTAATGACCTTTATTTTCTTCATCTATAAAATACCAAGGCCAGGAAAAGTATTTTCTGAAGTAGGAGGAAAGCTAGGAAAGCATCGTATGAGAGCCAAAGGGGAATGGTGTTAAGGACACATGTGTCCAGTGTTGGACACTGATGAGAATGCAAAGGGAATCAGTCCTAAAGTGACCACAAGATTTAATAGCATGATGGTGATCTCCAAAATTAAATCTTCTATTCTTTCCACTAATTCTTTAGGACTAGAAACTCCTTGAAAGCAGGCACCTTGAATAGAGCTCCCCATTTTCCTATATTGCTTTTCACTTAAGAAATGCTCAGTAAATGTTTGCTGTATTGTGAACTCACATGATACACTTGAAGACTTAAAAAGATACTTAGGATATTTTGTGGGGGGCTGGTGATGGAGCTGTTCTGTATCCTGGTTACAATTTAAAAAAAGACCTATACACCTCAAAAGAGTCCATTTTATTGCATCTTAATTTGAAAAAAAACTAATTAGTCGTAAGATTCTTTTCTTATATGGTGTGGACACTTGGGTGTTTACTGTAAAGTGATTCTTTAAATTTTGTATGCCCTTTGTATTTACACAAGACAATAAAATACTGAATATTGAATTAAAAACCTAAAGTTTTAAATAAAGCATTTAAGAGAAATATAGAAAAATGCCCATGGGAGATCCACAAAAGTGCATAACTAATTTAAGTTGATACTAAAAGAAATGAAGAAGAAAGCAATTACAAAAGCTCTATTGTCTCATCTTTTTAACAGACAGGAATGGGTCACTTGCGTGTTACAGAAGATGGACTTCGCCTAGAAGGGGAATCAGAATTTTTATTCCCCTTGTATGCCAAAGAAATACATTCCAGAGTGGTAAGAAACTGATGAAATATGCAAATAATTTTTGTTTTCTGAAAAGTAATTATTAAGCACTAAAATGTAATATAATTCAGAGAAGAATTCTTAGAATGCATACATATATAAAAAATCATGGTATGCTTTTTATTAAAGAAAAACTTGGCTGTATTGTGGAACTTATCTCTGATATTAAATTCTAAAAAGATTCCATTTCATGTGCTTTACATATGAATTTGGTGGCATCAATAATTTAGATCATAATAAAGTAAAGGTTTGATCATTAAAACCTTTATCAAAAACTGTCTAAACGTCTTTCCATCAGTGCAAGTAATTTAAATACACTTATTTCCAGGCATTTAAAATTATCTGAGAAGCTTAAAGAGAGACAAGTTTCATAGTATTATGAATACTATTATGTCCTGTACTAATTATACTAATTAGACATTATGGTCCTGTAGGCTTCTCTGTATGTAGATTAAACATCACCATTAAATAATTATGTGACTTTAAAAGTAAATCTGCCTCAATATTATCTTAATTTACCTCCGTGGAATTTATAACAAGTAGAGCCAGGCATAAAACAAATAATCTTTGTAATATGTTCTATTTTTCCATATGTGACACTATGGACTCTATAATAAACACTTTGTTAGAATACTAATTAGGTGGTATTATCTAAATAAAATGTTAAAACTTCACCCAGTCATAATTTACCAGTTGAATGAAGAATACATTCCTCATTTTCCACCCATAACCCTAGATATAAAAGGATTTGTCAGTATCTCCTACATGCAGAGGTTGAACCACCTGTGGGGTAATGGGAAAGGAAACAAAGGCTGACCACTGAGAAACACTCAGTCTTGTAAGAGAAATGAAGTACACTCCTAAATTACACATCAAATCACTAAGCTCTACTATCCAAATGAGACAGTGTAAAACTTACATATAAATACTGACCACAGAGGAGAGATACTAGAGAATGCAAAGCACATAAGTAGTTATTAGGCACTATCGTGTTACATCTGGTAATATCTTCATTGATGCAGGCAAATGATCTGGAATATCACATCCTGATACATATATGAGCCTGATTCTGTGAGCTTATTCAAATAATACACTTACTTTAATCGTGTTGGTATTTCAGTGTATTAAATAGACTTGTCATGTGGGAATGTGGAGAATTAACACAGCTTTTTTAAAACAGGGAGGCAGATGTGAACAAAGAATTCAAATATTAGAACTTAGTGATTTTTTTCCCCCCAGAGTTATGTTGACTGACCACCTCCAATATTTTTAAAGAGATAAGATTGGTGATAAGACAGGTATCCTGGTGACTGAAATCAGGTGATTAGATCATAGCAACTTTAATATCCTGGAATTAATGATACTTTTAGTTAAATCTTATCAGACTTGTTCATATCCTATACCCTGCACACTTTTTTAAAAAAGGGAGCAAAATTATATAATTTTAGATAACCACATTTTAAAGTCTCACAGTGATGCATTAATATATATATTAACCAATACATAAAATTATAGAAATATTTAGAATAATAGTATACAATCACAGAGCTGTATTTTGTAACTAACATGGCTTTCCTGTAATAGGATTAACTGAGCAAAATTGTGCCTTGTAATTTCTGTGTGCATTGATGTATTATTATGTTATTATATATTGTTTCTGTTCCAAAGATGAGTCTGGGAAGTCATTTTCCATAAAATTACAGAAATTATCTTATGAATTTGCAAAGTTTGACACATTTATCTATATTGTTGGACTGGAAAAATTTCCTCATTATAAGTATAATTCAGCATGGTACTCTGGCTTCTAATATGATTACTTGAACTTTCAAAATTACTACATGAAGTCCTCAAGATTGTGCTTGAAGTTCATGATTGAAACTCATCCATCCTGCCCACTAATCCAAACATACGGCAATTACATCTAATAAAACAAAAAGGTTGTCTTTAAAAACATATAGACATTGTCAAAATTTAAATGGAACAAAAACACACGGTTGTAAAGCTTTACTTGAAATGATTCTCTTTGATATGCACAACCCTGAAAAGAGGCAGGGGTAGCTTACAGTCAAATCTCACAGAGGAACAGAGACCAACACAGCATCTGATGGCACTGACTGGGATTCTGGCCAGGTCCGTTGCATGAGACAGGAATGCAAGGCAGGAAATAGGTGCAACTACAGCCCATGCTTGAACAGGGAGGAACCTGCAAAGATGCCAGACCAGAAGCTGAGCACCACTGAGCATGGAAGCCCTAGCTCACTGAGACCCAGGAGTCTGCATGAAACAATGATAAAGCCTTTAGATACTGGGTAAGTCCAGAAATTAAAATACATCCACACGGGAGCTTGAGACTGAAATTTCAAACCACATAGGGAAAATTTCATCTAAAAAATAACAAATCACAAAAAAGAGAACTAACTTCCAAATAAGTAAGAATAATCAGTCTGAAAATGACTGGGAAAGTGCACTTAAGAATCCCAAAGAGAAAAGGCTATTTTTTTAGTAGTTTTCATTTAAAAAATCAAGTTATAAAATCAGACAGGTAATGTAAGACAGAAACAACAGGGAAGAGATTTACTTTCTCTCATTAACAACTAAAAGTTTGAGAAAACATATGAAACAATGGCTTTTGCTATGGTCTTAATGTTTGTATGTTGAAATCCTAACCCCCAAGGTGATGTATTAAGAAGGTGGGGCCCTAGGAAGGTAATTAGGTCATTGGATAAAGTCCTCATGAATGGGATTATACAAGAGGCCTGAGAGTTCTCCCTCATCCCTTTTGCCTTGTGATGTTATAGCTGGAAGGTGCATCATGAACCAGAAAGTGAGTCTCACTAGACATCAAATTTGCCAGCACCATCATCTTGGACTTCCCAGCCTGCAGAACTATGAAAAATAAATTGCTGTTTCTCAGTCTCTAGTATTTTGTTATAGCAACCCAAATGGACTACGACAGTTTTCAAGTATTAGATAATGGCAGTCAGGACACTTAGCTCTAAGAGAGAGAAACAAAACAGGTGAGCCCCAGTTTACTTCCCGGAGAGTTTCTAAGACCACAGTGTGGGAGGGATGTGTGTTCTCCCTGATTTGAGGAGATATGGCTGGGATACAGGGAAAACCAGCCAGTCTAAAATCCTCAAGGAAGAGTGCTGCAGAGGAGGAGCTGCTACACACCAACAGTGCTCCACCAATTGCAGAGAGTTCACCCTCCTTCACCATCTCCCACATTGAGTCCACAGGTAAATACTTACCAGTGTGTATGCATGGGGGTAAGCTACCTGAGACTGAGGAAATAACCACTCAACAAAAACAGAAGGAATACATGGAATTCACATGGGTTTGGGAACAGCTCATATTCCCACTAGCCATAGTGGGAGAATTTCATAAGTCATGGGACACTGGGTAAAATGCTCAGAAGAGTGTTGGCTCAGAAATGACACAAGATTGGCACTCAAATAAATGCTGGTCTGGTCCTATTGAATAAAGCTTAAGAAGAAGCCTTGAAAGTATACTTTTTCCAAGTGACTAGCTATATCCCAGAAGAAAACTCAAGAAAAATATGTTCCATCTGGGCACACAATTTAAGGAAAGCATGAGTATGTTAAGGAGAGATGTGAAAGAAAGACAAGAAAAATGCAACTTAATCTTCTAGAGATGAAAAATGAAATTAAAAAATCAATTAGTGGGATTAACAGATTAATAGCAGACTGGTCACTACAGAAGAAAAAATCAGTAAATTTGAAGATATAGCAATAGATACTAATCAAAATGAAACATCGTGAAAAAAGACTGGAAAAAATTAAGAGTATCAGTGAACTGAGGGACAATGTCAAGGGGCCTTAGGTATATGTGTAATTGGAATCTCAAAGGGAATTGAGAGAAGGGAGGACAAATATTTGAGAAAAAAAAGTGTGATTTTTTTTCCCAAGTGTAATTAAAATCTTAAACCCACAGAACAAAGGTGCTTACTGAACCCCAAACAAAAGAAACAAGAAACTATATCAAGGCACATCATAATTAAATTGCTTAAAGCTAGAGATAAGGAGAAAATCTTCAAAGCAGCCAGAGGAAAAAGATTGTTATGTACAAAAGAACAGGAAAAGATGACAGCAAACTTCTAGTTAGGAATAATTCAAAGGAGAAGCCCAGCATCAATTTTAAAATACTAAAAGAAACACCAGCCAATCTAGAATTCTATACCTAGCAAAAATATCTTTCAAAACACAAGCCAAAATAAAATCTTTTCTCAGACTTAACAGAGCTGAAAAGAATTTACTTCAGCAGACTGGCACTACAAGAAATACTAAGGGAAATTCTTATGTAGAGGGAATCTGAGAACAGATAGAAATCTGGATTTTAACAAAGGAATAAGAAAACCAGAAATGGTAAATATGTGGGTAAATGAAAAATAATACTTTTTATTAGTTTAAACATTTTAGAAGATACTCGCCTACAAAAAGTAGAAATCGTGACGATGGAGTCTTGGATTTACAACAGGATAAAAGTAAAGTATATGGCAACAATGAAACAAAGGCCATGAGAGAAAAAAATGAAAGTACTGTTATAACATTCTTATATCATATATGAAGTGGCATAAAAATTACTTAAAGACAGACCATGATAAATTAAAGATGTATAGTATAAATCCTACACTAAACACATACCCATATAGTATAGTTAATATATAAACCAAGGAGATAAAACAAAATTACAAATAATTAATACAAAAGGAAACGAGAGCAAATTGGATAAATAGAAAACAAATGGCAAGTGGGTAGATTTAAAACAAGCCATATAATAATTACATTAAATATAAATTATCTAAACATTCTAATTGAAAGGCAGAAATTGTCATATTGAATGAAAAAACAAGACCAACCATGTATCATGTACAAAAAAACCCACCTTAATTACAAAGACACAAGTAGGTTAAAAGTACAAGGATAAAAAAAAAAAGATTAACTATAGTAACACTAATCAAAAATGTTGAAGTGGCTATATTAACAATAGACACAGTAGACTTTAAAGCAAAGAGAGAAAGATCTCAGAGATATAGGTCATTCAAATGATGCAAGAGTAAATTCATAAACATTTATGTTGCTAAACATTTCTTTATACACCTAATAGCTAAAATTCAAGCTACGTGAAGAAAAATTGATAGGAGTGCAAGAAAAAATTAGAAATATCCATATTTGTAATCAGAGATTTCAATATGCCTCTCTCAATAACTGACAAAACAAATAGAAAATCAGTAAAGATATAGAAGAGTTAAACGCTATCAGCCTACTTGATCTAATTAGCATTTACAGAGCACTCTCTCCAACAACAGCACGTTATTTTCAAATGCACAAGGAATATTTATCAAGATAATATTTTATATGATAAAACAAACATCCATAAATTAAAAGCATTCAGATCATACAATGTATGTTTTCTAACCACAATGAATTTAAGAAGAAAGCTGTAGCACAAAAATAACTGAAACTTTCCAAACATTTGGAAATTAAATAAAACATTTATACATAATCCATTGGTCAAAGAAGAAATCAAAAGGAAAATTAGAGAGTATTTTGAACTGAATAAAAATGAAATTTTATATATATATAAAACTAGGGGGGGTATAGTCAATGCTTTCTTAAAGGGAAATTTATAATACTAAATGCCTACATTAGAAAAGAGGAAAAACAATGATCTCAGCATACAACTTGAGAAAGTAGAAAAATAAGAATAAATTACACCAAAAGAAAGAAAAGAAATGAAAGAATAAAAAACAGATATCAACAAAATAGAAAACATAAAAATAGAGAAAATCAATGAAAACCATGAGCTAGTTCTTTTGGAAGAGTAATAAAACTGATCAACCTCTAACCAGACTAATCATCGAAAAGAGAAGACATAAATGACCCATATCAAAAATAGTAGAGGGGACACCACTACATACCCTACAGACATTCAAATAATGGTAAGGGAATATTATGAATAATTTCAGGCCAATTGATATAATATATCCACTGATAATTTTCTTGCTGTTTAGCAGAATTCTTAATATACATATGCTGCTTTAATGACTAAATCAGCCTCTGCTATGCCCATATTAGTTTCAAATTTGAAGTAATTATGTACATATATGAAGTGTCCATAGGTGGTTATTAGGAATTCTTAGGGCAGTTGAGATCCATATTTAGCCCTACCAACACATTCTTACATGGTTAATAGTCTTTTTATGCATCTTTCTCAAAGCTATTTTTGTAGCTCACACACTGGAGAACAGATAACATGTCTTGTGGCTAAATGTAATGTTGAATGATACATTTATTTTATCCAGTGAATACAGTCAGAATTCAATTCAGATGAATGAAAGAATTAAATATTCTCTTTCTACCTTACTGTCATTCTACAAATGGCATAAACTTTTTCTCAAGGATATGACTAGCTAACTATGAAAAACAAAACTCATTCACAAACTAGTTCTCAGCTTCCTCATCTAGAAAATGGAAATGATACTCCTGTACTTCTTAATAATATTTCAGGGTTTTTTATGTACCTGTTCACTGTTTTAAGGTACTTATCAAAAATGTAGATTAAAGAGCAAGTGCAATTCAATATAAAAGCTTTTGTTAAGTAATACAGGGACTTTGTATATCATTTTGTTAATATATAGAGAAATTTGTGCTTTATCCTGTGAGCAATAGAAAATCTAGCTAGTAATGCATTAACTAATAGGAACTTTTATTCTCACATAACAAGAAGCTGGAAGGAGTAGCTACAACATCAGTTCAGCACCTCACAATGTTGGGGTCAGTATCTTCTCCATCATCCTGCCTTCTCCGTGGTTGCTAGATGTCAGATAAGCCACACCCAAGTCATGTGGCCCCATGAAATATGCAGTGCCAATGCATGCATCCCTTTCATCAGGAAAGCAAATGCTTGCCTAGAAACTCCCAGCTCCACCCATAGCAGATTTCAGCTTATATATCATTGACCAAAATTGTGTCACTTTAATATCCATAAGCTGCAAGACAGGCTGAGAAAGCAATTAGCCTTTCCAATCCATTATAGTGTAAGGAAGAAAAAGAAAAGGGTTAGACAGCGCCCACTGGATCAGACAACCAAGGCGGTTCCCAGAATAGCTTACCTCATCTAGGTACAGGAGTGGGACTCTGAGCTCCCACCTGAGCCCTGTCCTCCCAGCCCAGAATGATAGAAAAAAGCATGGAAGTTGACATCTAATGAGTGGGTTCCATCATGGAACTTTCCCTTGCTGTAATTTAATCTCTTTGAATTCAGTTTCCCCATCTATATATTAGGAGCAATGGTACCTACTTCAAAACGTGGAGGAGAAAATGAGAGGATGGATGCTAAAATTATTGGCAAATTGTTAATTCATTATCATTTATTATCTGTTATCTAATTATTTCTAATTATATAATCATTTTCTAACAATGCAAAAACAAATATTAAGGTCATATCATTGGATAAAATGTGAGATGCGGATAGATCCATCTGCTTCCAGAAAGCGAGTTCAAGAATTACTGACCTGCTGGATAGAATGCCAAGCACTCTTGAAATTTCTTTTCTTCTGAAAAATCACATTATTCCCTACAACTTTCAAAGATATTTGGTTCCCCCTGAGTGAACCACAAACCCACCTGAATCCAAAACCCAAATGTCTGCATTCCTTTTGAAGAAAATTGTTCATATAAAAGCTAACAGTCTTTTTTAAAACAAAACCACCCATTCAGAACTATGATACTGCAGAAAGCACTTACGTGTTCATAAAGCCACTTTTATCTTCCAATAAAAAGCTCAAAACACATAGGGTCCAATAACTTTTAAAACCTCTTTTGAAATTGTGGGAAGCTTTAGCATTTTGAAAATAAGTAGTGTTATATTATAGAAAAGCTAACCATTCTCTGATTTATCTTAAAATATATTGTGTCTTGGACTTACACAATAAGAACTGAACATTAAATTCCTTGGAAAAGATAAAAAACTGATTAAAGCTTGACTGTGTTTAGATCTTCACCTTTAGAACTGACGTGGTACATTGTAATCTGTGCACAGAGACAGTATAAACCCATAAAATCATTATATTTTATGAGAAAAATTTGCATACTTAGTAAAATCATAATTTTTAAATAACTTTAGCCAAAAATTTATAGGATCGCAGCATCTGAGACTATGGAAAAATCATTTTCTATAAATGCTAAATTTAAATACAATATAGAGATATTGTCTCTTGAAATAGTACATATTTGGCTAATTTTATAAATCCCTTTCTAGGACTCATCTCTGCTTCTACAGTCAACTCAGAATGTGACTGTAAATGCACGCAATTCTGAAGGCGAAGTCACAGGCAGATTAAAAGTAGGTGAGTCTGACTTCATCACAGTGCTTTGCATGTGTTGTCCATGAACAGTTGTGCTGAATGGATAAGTTTGTTTTCTCTTCTAAAGAATTAAAGTTATTTGTGAACAATCGAAGTATGAATTTTCTAAATACCATGCTGTGTTGACCACAGAGAATAATTAGTATCATAGGGAGGGACAGGCTAAAGTATTTTATTTAAAGTTATGTTGATTCCAAGAAATAAGGGACCATTCAAGTTAGTACAAGAAACATAATGAATGTTGCAGAATGCAAAAAAAATCTCACAGACCAAAGGAAAGGAGTCAAAGTAGCTGACCTCAAGGGAACAGAGACCAGGTGCTGAAAACAAAAAGCATTTCTCTCCATCTCCCCATCTCTTCCCCTCCACCTCTTTCTCTCCTTCCCCTCTCCGCCTCTCCCTCTGCCCACGTACCTCTCTTTTCCAGTGTATCTTCACCCATCATTTTCACCTGGGTGTTATGGCTTCATCATATGTAACTCTACAGAACCTGCAGGACCTCTCCAGCTCATGTGATCGGCTGTAGTTCTCAACAGCCAACACGGACCAATTTAGCCTTCAGTTGCACAAACTGAATCTAAATTCACACAGAGTACTCAGATTGGTCCAACTAAGCTGTTTCAACCAACTGTCCTTGGATCAACTATGTGCACCCATCCAATCAGCTAAGACCAGAGATTAAGGTCACATGGCGGTGAAGTCACATGGACTCTTCCACAGTGAGGAAAAAGGATTAGAGAGAAAGAATATAGATGAAAAAAAAAAACAGAAGAGCAAATTCCCTGGTAAAAGGCATGTACATACATTCTAGGTACTATCAACATTCTACAGATTTGCTAAGTCTAAGAAATTGGATGGCCCTTTTAATTATGGCAAAATAGATGAGAAGTATCTCTCTTCTTTAATGGCTGTTTTTACAAAAGAGAATAATGTTACATTGGAAACTACACCATATATTAACCTGACTCCTTTTAGACTAATACAAGAGAAGCATATTTTATGTTCTGTTTTAATCATCATAACTTATTCTAAGTAATGAATTATACTCTTTTGCTTAGAAGTTTGATCACTAAGTCCAGTGAAATTCTCAGTCTAGAGATGAACCTGAGTTTATCCACCATACATGTTGCTGAAACTTGCCTGAATCATATCATATTTTCTTGATGAATTATATAGTATTATGATTTATCTTTACCATCTTTTTTCTTTAACTGACTGTAACTTTTAAATGTTTGAGAGCTTTTTGCCCATCTTTTGTCATTCATTCAACAAACATTTATTCAGTGCTAATGTGCTAGTGTCTATATTCTGTCAGGTAATTAATAACACATAAAGAATATGTCATTATGTCTTGAGAGCTCCAAAAGTAAACAATTCCTTTTACATTCCTTTAAAAATGATGACTACAAATACTCATTTCCTTATTTAATTCTTTGTTGCATGTGGATTTTCATATATCATACAAGGGAGTTAGCAATAATATAAGTGTGTCTCCAATTTCATGGATAAGAAAGCCCCAAAAAGTTAATTTTTTCAGGAACCCAGACCTAGTTAGTAAAGATGCTAGTCAAACCAGGAATGACTCTGGGACTTACTTCTCTCAGCCAGGAGTGTTTCTGCTAGCCCACCCTTGCTTTAATCAGATATCCTTAAATGATGGCGTGCAGTGTCCTAGTTACCACAAATAGGGTTCCCATTTTTGTCACCAAGAGCTTACTAAAAAAAAGTTTCCCTTTGGAATTACTTTAGTGTAAGCTGCTAACTTCAAATCTTCGGTTTTAACCTTGGTGTTCCTTGACTGATACAGTGTTAAAATCACTAATTTCTATTAAACTTAGGTTGAAAAGCCTCGTTATACTGAGAAACCCAAACCAGGGAGTAACACTCAGCTCAACAAAACCAAGATTGTTTTCAGTAAAGGGCTTCCTATAGTCACAAACATTCCAGCCTGGAAGAAGTTAAGTTTAGCCAACCTAGATATTAAAATGTAATTTATGTGAATTAGCCAAATTAATCCCATTTAATTATGTGAATAATTGTTTATTGCTAAGCAATTACTGAAAGAATTGGTAACCAATGAAATCAAAACCAAAAGTCTTAAATTCCAGAGAACACTTAAAAACAAGCACCAATACCTAACATTTAAAATCCTTGAACTAAAAGATATTAAAGGATAAGCAACAACAATGGGGATCTTACTAGTTATAAATGCAGCTCTGGGTACAACGGTTAATTTTCTTTTGATTTCAAATAGCAAAAAAAAAAACAAACAATTTTGGTTAGCTTAAAAATAAGACAGACCCAGAAATATGCAAGCTGCACTCAGATGGCTTGGCAGGGTTTGGCAGTGTGGGTTTTCTGAGAACTGAGCCAGGCCGGGTCCTGGAAACAACAGCGAACTGCCCCACAACCTGTGATGGATACAGGATCTGATCAAGCAGGACTACCCACCTCGCCCTCCAGAGTTTCCACTGCAGCATAATCCCTACTCACCAATGCAGAGATTTTCAGATTGCAACCAAATAAACCCAGTGGGGGAGCCAGTGATATTTATGGCAGAATTTGGTCGCTGCCGCCCAGATATCTAAGTCATTTTCCTGAGTGCTACAAAGACTGCTGTGCTGCAGTCACACCATCTTAGATCCCGGTCTTTGAATGACATTTGACAAAGCTGAGAAGAATCTCATCAATTCGTCAAGTTTGTTAAAGTTCTTCTTTGAACTTCAGCATTGACGTGCTAAGCTTCTGCAGAGGACTATACACTCAGGGCGTGACTGGTATCAAGGATATAAATGTAAAACACAAGAATAAAGTGAATATAGTATTGCAGAATTTAATGCACGCCACATTAAGAGACAGCAATGCAACCATAGCCAAGATATCTTTGGGTGGACTGATTGAACTCAACAGAATAAACACTTAAAATAATGCCAAAACTGTCAGAGTTATCCTAACTTCGTATTTCTCTGAAGTCACCAAGACGTTACTTGCTGCTCTGAATTCCTTCCCAGGGAAACAGGAGAAACAGGGTGGATTCTCAGAATCTGAAGATGAAGACCTAGTGCAAGTGAACCACAGGGAAGAGGGCCCCCGACACAACACGAGGCTGCAGGAGGCTATGAAAGTCCTCAAGAATCAAAAGAATAACAACAAGAGATGTTTGACTTTCGAGCGTCTACAGGATTAAAGATCCCCAAGGTTCTGCAGAAAAATTGCTAAAGCACTGAGAGTGCTCTAGGGAGGACTTTGAGGTGAGGATGATGCTGAGGGTCCTTGTATCCAGACTGGCAAGAATTCACAGGCTTTCTTTCTTAACTTTGATCACTCTGTGCAGAGGTTTCTGTAGGCCCTTCAGAGAGAAGTGACAGAGACCCTTCTGCTTGCTGCACAAGCATATCATCCTTGTTCAGGACTGAGGCCAGCAATTTTACCATCAACAAAAGCTCTAGGGAAGTCATGACAGTAGTAATCAGTGCTACGAAAGAGATAACAGCTTGATGTGCTCTAGCCAAGACTGAGAGCCTTCCAAGATCTGCCCCAGGGCGCGACACACAAACATATGACTGATCATGTCTGATAGAACTTCGATTCAGCTCTTGAGCATCAAATCCTCGGATGCAACAGAAGAAATTCTGGTGTAATCCTGCAGAGGCCTCCATGGAAGCAAGAGTGCAAGAATATGGGGAATTAAATGCTAAAATTTACATCTCAGGAGCAGACATTCTAGGGTGAGAAAGAGAAAAAGAATGATGAAGACGGGTGGGAAAGTACCAGATCCGAAAAGAGGAGGCTGCCGAGAGTGAGTGTGTTGACATATACCATTCTTCCGAAAAGAACAGCAAGAACTTTCCAAGAATCTTGCCAGACTGCTCATAGAGGAGTGGAAAGCCAAAATGCCACCCTCAGAACTAGTCAGGTTCTAACCCAGGATGACTTCCAAAAAATCTGCCTGCGTTTTCCTCCAACTGAAGAATGAACACAATGCTGCCCCAGGAAAGCCCCCAAAATGAGATATGTTGAAATAGCGCCAGTGGGCCCAGAGACAAGATACTTTCACTTCAATACAATGAACACTTTCATAAAAGCCCAAGTCGGATGAGGAGACAAAGATTAGCAACTGCAATGGCTAGAAAGACAGATCAAAAATAATATGTTAGGAATATTGCTTTCCATGCATGCCATCGATTCTCAAGTACTGTGTTTTCACAGTTTTCAGTGTCATTATTTTCTTTAGTTCTGTAATTTGTATTTCCCTCTTTTAGCCAGAAGTTTATTTAATAAGGGATTTTAAAATTTCTGCATGGATAGGCCATGTTTGTTTCTGTCAACCAACATTACTGTTACTGCATTGTGCTCAGAGAGTATTTTTTCGTGGTCTTTCCACTTTATGAAAGTTACTGATGCTGTTTGTGATCTAATTTATGATCAGATTTTGTGAATGTGCCATAGGCACTTGAGAGGAATGTGTATCTATTATCAGAGTTTCAGGTTTAATATATGTTCATAATACTTGCCTTATTAAGTTTTTAGATCCTCTATCTTCTTACTTATGTTAATCAGGAAGCAATGAGCAGGAGGAGAAGAGGGTGGAGCCCACCAACAACTCAGGGAGTTAATCAGATTAAGCCAGAGACCTAGAAAGGACTCACACCCTTGGCAGTGGGAGTTCATTCCACACGCTCTGAGTCTGGGCTGACCTGGAGACTTGCCTTAGCTAATGCAGGGGAGATTGGGCAGAGACAACGGACAAGCATCATGATTCATTTTCCTAAAAAATGCCAAGATTAGCTTAATAAGAACAGCAAAGACTTATCTTAAGGCTAAGATTCCACTTTCAAAAGAAAATTGGACACTTAGACTCCTAACATTCTTTGGTAATCAGCCAATGACTTAAGGCAAGGCAAGCAGTCTTAACTGATGTGTTTCCAATACTTGGGAGTGGTCACTATCTTAGAGAGGAACAAAAGTCTGTCCTACAGAATAACCTAGAGAACTGGCTATAGACAATGACATATCATCTCCCGCCAGAGGTAAACATCATGAGAGCTCCTGACAATCCTACACCCCCCCAACCCTTTACCTTCATCCCATTCTTGAAACTCCTTAAAGGACAGAATCTCAGCTTTGGGAGCACCTCCACTTCTCTGAGGTTGCCCCTTCTTGAACTGTGTATTTTTTTTAATTTCTGTATCATTAATGTACTAGCATTTGAACAACATTATGTTTACTAGACCCCCTATTATCAAGTCCCCCCCACATACCCCACTAGAGTCACTGTCCATCAGCAGAGTAAGATGCTATAGAATCATTACTTGTCTTCTCTGGAAATACTGCCTTTTCCATGTCCCCCACCACTGCATTACATGTGCTAATCATAATGCCCCTTTTCCTCCCTTATCCCTCCCTTCCCACCCATCCACCCCAGTGCCCTTTGGTAACTGTTAGTCCATTCTTGGGTTCTGTGAGTCTGCTGCTGTTTTTTTCCTTCAGTTTGTCCTTTGTTCTTATGCTCCACAGATGAGTGAAATCATTTGGTACTTGTCTTTCTCCACCTGGCTTATTGCATGTTGTTGCAAATGGTAGGATTTGTTTTCTTCTTATGGCTGAATAATATTCCATTGTGTATATATACCACACTTTCTTTATCCATTCATCTACTGATGGACATGTAGGTTGCTTCCATGTCTTGGCTATTGTAAATAGTGCTGCGATAAACATAGGGGTGCATATGTTTTTTCAAACTGCGCTGCTGCATTCATAGGGTAAATTCCTAGAAGTGGAATTCCTGGGTCAAATGGTATTTCTATTTTGAATTTTTTGAGGAACCTCCATACTTCTTTCCATAATGGTTGAATTACTTTACATTCCCACCAGCAGTGTAGGAGGGTTCCCCTTTCTCCACATCCTCCCCAACATTTGTTGTTGTTTTGTCTTTGGATATTGGCCATCCTCACTGGTGTGAGGTGATATCTCATTGTGGTTTTAATTTGCATTTCTCTGATGATTAGTGATGTGGAGCATCTTTTCATGTCCCTGTTGGCCATCTGAATTTCTTCTTTGAAGAAGTGTCTGTTCAGATCCTCTGCCCATTTTTTAATTGGCTTATTTGCTTTTTGTACATGAACCCTTTAAAATTTTGGATGTCAACCCCTTATCGGATAAGTAATTTACAAATATATTCTCCCATACTGTACAATGTCTTTTTGTTCTACTGATGGTGTCCTTTGCTGTACAGAAGCTTTTTATTTTGATATAGTCCCACTTGTTCATTTTTGCTTTTGTTTCCCTTGCCTGGGGAGATATGTTCCTGAAGAAGTTGCTCATGTTTATGTCCAAGAGATTTTTGCCTATATTTTTTTCTAACAGTTTTATAGTTTCATGACTTACATTCAGGTCTTTGATCCATTTTGAGTTTACTTTTGTGTATGGGGTTAGACAATAATCCAGTTTCATTCTCTTGCATGTAGCTGTCCAGTTTTGCCAACACCAGCTGTTGAAGAGGCTGTCATTTCCCCATTCTATATCCATGGTTCCTTTAACGTATATTAATTGACCATATATGCTTGGGTTTATATCTGGGCTCTCTATTCTGTTCCACTCGTCTATGGGTCTGTTCTTGTGCCAGTACCAAATTGTCTTGATTACTGTGGCTTTGTAGTAGAGCTTGAAGTCAGGGAGCGTAATTCCACCAGCTTTACTCTTCCTTCTCAGAATAGCTTTGGCTATTTGGGGTCTTTTGTTGTTCCATATGAATTTTAGAACTATTTTCTCTAGTTCATTGAAGAATGCTGTTGGTATTTTGACAGGGATTGCATTGAATCTGTAGATTGCTTTAGGCAGGATGGGCATTTTACAATATTAATTCTTCCTAGCCAAGAGCATGGGATGAATTTCCATTTATTAGTGTCCTTTTTAATTTCTCTTAAGAGTGTCTTGTTGTTTCTAGGTTAGGTTCTCACTTCCTTGGTTAGGTTTATTTCTAGGTACTTTATTCTTTTTGATGCGATTGTGAATGGAATTGTTTTCCTGATTTCTCTTTCTGCTATTTCACCGTTAGTGTATAAAAATGCAACAGATTTCTGTGTATTAATTTTGTATCCCGCAGCTATGCTGAATTCAGATATTAGATCTAGTAGTTTTGGAGTGGATTCTTTAGTGTTTTTATGTACAATATCATGTCATCTGCAAACAGGGACAGTTTAACTTCTTCCTTACCAATCTGGATGCCTTTTATTTCTTTGTGTTGTCTGATTGCCGTGGCTAGGACCTCCAGAACTATGTTGAATAACAGTGGGGAGAGTGGGCCTCCTTGTCTTGTTCCCAATCTTAAAGGAAAAGCTTTCAGCTTCTCGCTGTTAAGTATATTGTTGGCAGTGGGTTGTCATATATGGCCTTTATTATATTGAGGTACTTGCCCTCTATACCCATTTTGTTGAGAGTTTTTTATCTTGAATGGATGTTGAATTTTGTCGAATTCTTTTTCAGCATCTATGGAGATGATCATGTAGTATTTTTCCTTTTTTTTGTTGATGTAGAGGATGATGTTGATGGATTTTCAAATGTTGTGCCATCCTTGCATCCCTGGGATGAATCCCACTTGATCATGATAGATGATCTTCTTGATGTATTTTTGAATTCAGTTTGCTAATATTTTGTTGAGTATTTTTGAATCTGTTCATCAGGGCAGTCTTTAATTTTCTTTTTTGTGGTGTCTTTGCCTGGTTTTGGTATTAGAATGATGTTGGTCTTGTAGAATGAGTTTGGGAGTATTCCCTCCTCTTCTACTTTTTGGAAAACTTTAAGGAGCATCGGCATTAGGTCTTCACTAAATGTTTTATAAAATTCAGCAGTGAAACCATCTGGTCCAGGAGTTTGTTCTTAGGAAGTTTTTTGATTACCAATTCAATTTCTTTGCTGGTAATTGGTCTATTCAGATTTTCTGTTTCTTCCTGTGTCAGCCTTGGAAGGTTGTATTTTTCTTGAAAGTTGTCCATTATCTTCTAGGTTATCCAGTTTGTTAGCATATAATTTTTAATAGTATTATCTCATAATTCTTTGTATTTCTGTGGTGTCCATAGTGATTTTCCCTTTCTCATTTCTGATTCTGTTTATATATGTAGACTCTCTTTTTATCTTGATAAGTCTGCCTAAGGGTTTATCTATTTGTTTATTTTCTCAAAGAACCGGGTTCTGGTTTCATTGATTCTTTCTATTATTTTATTCTTCTCAATTTCATTTATTTCTGCTTTAATCTTTATTATGTCCCTCCTTCTACTGACTTTGGGCCTCATTTGTTCTTCCTTTTCTAATTCCATTAATTGTGCGTTTAAACTGTTCATTTGGGATTGTTATTCTTTCCTAAGGTAGGCCTGTATTGCTGTATTTTCCTCTTAGCATGGCCTTCGCTGCATCCCATAGATTTTGCGGTGTTGAATTATTGTTGTCATTTGTCTCCATATATGCTTGATCTCTGTTTTTATTTGGCCATTGATCCATTGATTATTCAGGAGCATGTTATTAAGCCTCCATGTGTTTGTGGGCTTTTTCGTTTTCTTTGTGTAATTTATTTCTAGTTTCATACCTTTGTGATCTGAGAAGCTGGTTGGCACAATTTCAATCTTCTTTAATTTACTGAGGTTATTTTTGTGGCCTAGTATATGAACTATTCTTGAAAATGTTCCATGTGCACTTGAGAAGAACGTGTATCCTGGTGCTTTTGGATGGAGTGTTCTGTATATGTCCGTTAGGTCCATCTGTTCTAATATGTTGTTCAGTGCCTCTGTCTCTTTATTTATTTTCTGTCTGGTTGATCTGCCCTTTGGAGTGAGTGGTGTGTTGAAGGCTCCTAAAATGAATGCATTGCATTCCATTTCCCCCTTTAATTCTGTTAGTATTTGTTTCACATATGTAGGTGATCCTATGTTGGGTGCATAGATATTTATAATAGTTATATCCTCTTGTTGGACTGACCCTTCTATCATTACATAATGTCCTTCTTTGTCTCTTGTGACTTTCTTTGTTTTGAAGTCTATTTTGTCTTATACAAGTACTGCAACTCCTGCTTTTTTCTCACTATTAGTTGCATGAAATATCTTTTTCCATTCCTTTAGTTTCAGTCTGTGTATGTCTTTGGGTTTGAAGTGAGTCTCTTGTAGGCAGCATATAGATAGGTCTTGTTTTCTTATCCATTCAGTAACTCTATGTCTTTTGATTGGTGCATTCAGACCATTTACATTTAGAGTGATTATGGAAAGGTATGTACTTATTGGCATTGCAGGCTTTAGATTCCTGGTTACCAAAGGTTCAAGGCTAATTCCCTTACTATCTAACAGTCTAATTTAACTCACTTTATATGCTATTACAAACACAACATAAAGGGTTATTTTTCCTCCTTTTTCTTCCTCCTCCATTCTTTGTATATTATGAATCATATTCTGTACTCTTTGTCTAGCCCTTAGGTGATATCTATTTAGCCTTGGGAATACTTCCATCTATAGGAGTCCCTCCAAAATGAACTGTAGAGGTGGTTTGTGGGAGGTAAATTCTCTCAGCTTTTGCTTATCTGAAAATTGTTTAATCCCTCCTTCAAATTTAAATGATAACCTTGCTGGGTAGAGTATTCTTGGTTCAAGGCCTTTCTGTTTCATTGCATTAAATATATCATGCCACTCCCTTCTGCCCTGTAAGGTTTCTGTTGAGAAGTCTGATGATAGCCTGATGGGTTTTCCTTTGTACGTGATCTTTTTTCTCTCTCTAGCTGTTTGTAAAAGTATGTCTTTATCCTGGATCTTTGCCATTTTAATTATTACATGTCTTAATATTGTCTTCCTTGGGTCTCTTTTGTGTTGGGAGATCTGTGCACCCCATGGCTTGAGAGACTGTCTCCTTCCCCAGATTGGGGAAGTTTTCAGCAATTATCTCCTCAATGGCACTTTCTATCCCTTTTTCTCTCTTCTTCTTCTTCTGGTACCACTATAATGTGAATATTCTTCTGTTTGGATTGGTCACACAATTCTCTCAATATTCTTTCATTCTTAGAGATTCTTTTTTCTCTCTGTGCCTCAGCTTCTTTGTATTCCTCTTCTCTAATTTCTATTCCATTTACCATCTGTTCCACTACATTTAATCTGCTTTTAAATCCCTCCATTGTTTGTTTCATTTCAGATATGGAATTTCTTAATGATTGAATCTTTGACATAAATTTGTTCCTGAGTTCCTGAATTTTTTTCTTTACCTCCATAAGCATGTTTATAATTTTTATTTTGAACTCTCTTTCAGGAAGATTGGTGAGTTCAGTTTCATTTGGCTCTTTTTCTGGGGTTTGTGAGATTTTGGTCTGAACCATGTTCTTTTGACGTTTCATGTATCTGTGTGGTGCCCTCTAGCACACAGAAGCTCCAGTCTCTGGCGCTGCTCATTCCCT
Organism: Smutsia gigantea; assembly: GCA_032199065.1. Taxonomy (NCBI): domain Eukaryota; kingdom Metazoa; phylum Chordata; class Mammalia; order Pholidota; family Manidae; genus Smutsia; species Smutsia gigantea. The sequence goes on from JAVSCE010014924.1 coordinate 332,200, forward strand.
AGAGTGAGGTTGGGGGTCATAGGGGAGTGGAGCTTGTGCCTGGGGGGAGGAAAGATCTGTTTCCTGATTTCCCTTTGCAGTGCCTGTCTCCAGTGTCAGAGCCAGTGGGCCAAGCACACACATGTAAGCCTCTGTGCTTTGCATCTCTAGCTGTTGTAGGCGGGGCCTCCCTCTGGCTGGCCTGACGCCAGCGCAGTGATAGCCGGTTTGCAAGCAGGTGCCTGCAGGCCTGTAGAAAGGCTAGGCAGGCTGTGTGTCACAGTGGGGCGCCTAGGAGCTGAGTAGGCAGCCAGGGGGATGGAGCACCTGAAGCTCGTCAAAGTTCCCAACCAGCTGGACAGAGTGTGCCCAGACAACCTTGTCCAGCTCTCCCTTCTCCCGTGCAGCAAGCTCCATGCAAACCCCACCCCCGCCCCTTCAGCAGCCCTCTGGCTGTTAGAAAGCCGCTCAGCCTGCCTGCCCTTCCTCTGACACAGAGCGGCCGGGTGTGGATCCCATCCTCCACAAATTGCCAGGATGTCAGTCTTCCAGGTTCTCCCCACTACAGAGCTCCCCAACGTCCAGAGCACCACACAGTATAGGCTTCCTCTCACAAAGCAGATGTACAGGGCTAGGTGTTCAGCAGTTCCAGGCTTCCACCCCCTCCCCACTCTGTTTCTCTTCCTCCTCCCAGTGAGCTGGAGTGGGCGAAGGGCTTGGGTCCCACCTGATCAAGGCCTTCGTATGTTACCCTGTTTCGTGAGGTGCTTTGTTTGTGAGGTCTGTATGCATTCTGGTTCAGCCTTTTTTCTTCTTGCTGTTTTAGGGTTGGTTGTATTAATTAACTATATTTTTGTACTATTTGTGGTTTTGGGAAGAGTTCTCCATGTCACCTCTCACGCCGCCATCTTGAATCTGGACTGTGTATTTTTAAAAGACTTTTCACAGCTCAACTTATTACATTTTGTCTCTGTGCTCTTCTTTTTCATTCTGTTATTCCATTATATTTTCCAGACTTTAAGCATACATCTTTAATCTCTCTGTCCTACTTCAGATTAGTAGGGAGGGGTTACTGAGAGCTCTGATTTGGGCTTGCACATTCCCATCACCAGGATGACCCAGACAGAACTACAGCTATATAATCATGCTCCTTAGTTGCTGGCCTAAAAATCTCTTTTCTTTGCCTTTAGGAAATTCTCAGAACATATTTTCACTCTATCCAGTGGTCCTTGGCTCCCCTAAATCCTGGGGTGGTGTAACTCCGGGGGAAATTCCTGGGGCAAAAATACCTTTAAAATCGAAATTAGCCAAAGGGAGAAATAAAGTGGGAGAAACTTATTTATTTATTACAAGCAGTCATCCACTTCTGCTCTCCCATGTCTGTTGCAACCCGGCTGCAGAAGAAGGGACCCCACCAACCCTCTCTGGTCCAGATATGCCCTAGTTCGCTCTTGTAATTACCTACTGATATGGAGTTGGACTACTTTTCTCCACCCCTTGGGAACACCTACTGATATGCATATGCACTAAGATTAGGCAAGAGATTCTGGAAATATTGCAATTTTACCCACAGATGGTACGGACTTAGTTCCCACACAGTGCAGATTCAAGCAGACACTGGATGCCAGCTGACACTGACTATAAAAGTTGGCAAAGGATCATACCCTATGCAGAGCAGCAGTTCAGTGAGCTTCCCTTTCCTCCCTGTTTTTCCTTCCTCTCTGCTTCATTCAAGTAAACCTGCCTTTATCTACCCTGACTCTAGCCTGTTCATCCCTTACAGTATATTCAAATAAAACTTTCATTCTGCTTCACAACTGTGTGTCTTCCCTTCAATTCTTTGTTTCAGTGGGGACAAGAACTGAGGAGAACAAGCTCATCACCCCAACACTTATGCTTTAGTCCATTTGATCTCTTGCTCAAAGTGGTGTGTTTGGACTACTGTTATTAGTGTGTTCTTTCTATGGGTGCTCCTATCTTTAGTTTTTGTGTCATAAGAGTGGTTGCTGTGATATTTGAGCACAAATATAAGTATTCTATCTTTGCTGTGGATTGCTGTCTTTCTGTTATGTGAATGTTCTAGACTTGAATTCTGCTTTGTCTGACATGGGGCGAGCTGTCGCGGCTTTACTGTGTTCATTTATTTGCCTGCAGGGCTTTCATCTGTCCCTTCAGTGACCCTTTTGTGAAGCCCCTCAGGTTTCTTAGCCTGCCTTTGCTCACCACAAAGCCTGTGATGGGGCAGCACTGGAAGCAGGAGTGTGATTGATGGGAGCCCTGGGGCTTGTTACTTTTCTCCCATTAAACATATGCTGAATGAAGGAATGAGTTGGGAGGCAATGAGTCTAAAGTTCACATGAAGAAATTAAGCTTGTAGGGGGGAAATGATGTTTCTGTCATAAAATAGAAAGGAGTGAAGAAGACACAGATGCGTTCGGGGAAAGGAAAGGGCAGAAACCTGAGGGTGTTCTGCAGTGGTGATGTCTGTTTTCTCCGAGGGGTAGGAGGTGAGGACCCCTTCTGAGGATAAAGGCAGAAGAGAGAATCTGAGTACGATTCATCTTCTGGGGTAATTTGGCCTTTAAGGTGAGCCATTCATAAAATGGTCTTTCACAAGTCTCACATTTCTGAATACAAAAGCCTTAATGGGTTAATACACAAAAGAACACAAACTTAAACAATGTGAGTAGAAGGCTTATATTATTTTGGCAAGTTTCCTGAAAAAATTAAATAATTTATTCATATATATTTGATATAATTAACATGTTTGGCATAAATTAATTTTAATGGTACGATAGATCTAGGCTTAGAATTTAAAAAGTTTAACCACAGAGTAAAAAAAAACTATTGGTAATGAAATATTTAGAAATTTGGAATTGCTGTGTGACATAGCATGTGTAAAAAGAGAGATTTTTGACACTGCATACAGTAAACTCTTGATAATAAACTGTTCTAATTAATCCTTCAGGTCCCAAAATGGTAGAGGCCCAAAGTCAACAGTTTCAGATCAATTCCAAGGATGGCAAGCCACTGTTTACTGTTGATGAAAATGAAGTTGTGGTTGGTACAGATAGACTTCGAGTAACTGGTATGTAGTAAGTCTGTTTTTTTTAATTGAGATATAATTGATATAACACTATATTAGTTTCAGGATGAAAACCTAATGATTTGGTATATTTCATATATACAATATATTTGACATACTGATATAAAACACATTTGATATAAAATCTAATATTTATATATATTGTAAAATAATCACGATAACTCTAGTTAACATCTAACACCTCACATAGTTACAAATTTTTCCTGTGATGGGAACTTTTAAGATCTCTCTAGCAACTTTCAAAAGTACAAAACAGTATCATTAGCTATAGTGAACACACTGTACATTACATTCCCTAGGACTTACTTATTTTATAACTGGAAGTTTGTACCTTTTCACCCCCTTCACTCATTTCACCCACTTCCCCCCCAACCCTCCCACCCCAACCTCTAGCACCACCGATCTGTTCTGTGTATCTGTGAGTTCAGAATTTTGGGGGGTTATTTTTGGGTTTTGGTTTTTTTAGATCCTACATGTCAGTGAGCTCATACAGCATTTGAATTTCTCTGTCTGACTTATTTCACTTAGCATAATGCCCTCAAGTTCCATCCATGTTGTCGCAAATAGCAAGATTTCCTTTTTTGTGGCTGATTGATGTTCCATTGTGTATATGTACCTATGTACATATACATACCACCTTTTCTTTAACATTCATCAGTAGTAACTCTTGAGAAAAAGAATACCCCATGCAGTACACTTCTGCAAAAGCAAATTGTATTTTCTGCAAGGTTATGCTGGAATCTTTCAGGCAGGTAAGAAGAAGGTCTGAATCTGTTGACTTTTCTTCATGGCATTTCTTTCGAAATTCTTTGATACTCTCCTAGAAGAATGAAATCCTCCTCACAAAACTTTGCCCACTCTTTTCTTGCACCACATCATTACCTCTCATCTCTTCCCAATCGGTATAATGCAAAGACACCATAAATTCCTCTACCGTCTCTATGATGTTCAAGTATCTGTTTTCCATCTGTTGAAATTTCTTCCCAGTTTTTTTTATTCCCATTACAATGGGTATTTGAAGTCCCTATATTTCCACAAAAAAAAAAATGTCTTTGAAACCAAGATTGGATGGGATTCTGATGGACTCATATTTAGGACTGAAAAGAAGAAATTTTATGGAAAAATATCTCAGGAACATATTTTAAATTTACTTGCCAAGCTTCTGTCTATTACATCAAAAGGCAAACTCTGATTAAATTCATCCTAATACTATTTTCTGTACTATTCTGAAAGCCAGTTGCGACTTAATTCTCTCACACATCATTACCAATGCTCATAAATGAAAAAGAAGTAATGTTCCCTGACCTAAGAAGTGGACTCAACCTTAATAGAAAATTTTATGTAATATATAATTCCTAACAAAACAAACTATACAAATTATAACTCATGTTGCAGCATACTCGAAGGCGGTAGGATCCCTGGTTTTCTTACTAAAATAAAGGACACTAGGACATCATCTAATTACAGGAAGCTGACTACTGCCTAATAAAAGAAAGACTAGGCTGCCAAGTGCCTTGGTCATCAGGAATTGACTAGTGCATTGGTCAGGGAGTATGGGCTTTGTAGATTCCATTCGTACCTCAGTAACTACTAGCTGTGATGATCTCAGGCAAGTTACTTAATCTCTGCTGGCTTTCCTTTTATAATAGTGGATTGATAATGTACTAGTACTAGTGTTGCTGGATGACGTGGATTAGTGTATACGAAAGACAGCAGAGGTCCTGATAGAACACTATTACGCTGCGGGGCAAAAAAGCGTGTAGAGAAAACAGTCTTAAAAACAGGTTAGATTGCTTCAAACCCAAGCCATCCTCCACAGGGCATCGGTGAAGTGAACCGCTTCCTGGTCTAGGACTTCTTCCAGGCCATGATGCCAATTTTAGTGAAACTAGTGAGAAAAACTGCTAAGCAACTATATGATTTATTGCCTGCATGTATGTATGAGAATTAACACCTGGAGGGCTTGTTGACATATACGTTGCCGGGTTCCGTGCTGAGTTTCTGATTCAGTAGGACTGGAGTGGGGCGAGAGAATCTGCATTTCCTGCACGTTCTCAGGTGTTGCCAATGCTGCAGGGCCAGGGACCACAAAACCGCACATCGGCAGCATGTAGATGCTCCCTCTGGCATGCGCATCCAAGGTAGCCTTTTAAAAAATAAGCCACATGCTTCTTCTCTTTTATAAGTATTTATACATGTCTGGAGGCACACATTTCTTCCCAACTCCTCTTCTCTTTAGTGAACCTAACTAAAGCACGTGCCCCACCTGCAATTAATTTATATTTGCCTTGTCATTATGCCATTACAGTAAGATGGATTTCTTGTTTCCAAGGCAACCAGGTGAGTGTATTAACAGTACAATTTTGACCCACACCTTGACTCTTCTCAGTTTTCCAATTTGTTCTTGGCTTCCCTAAATTTATGATTAAAAAAATGCAAGAAATTCCACAATTGTGACTTCTCTCCTTTTTTCTCTCTATCCAAGGTCTTTGTCTATATCTTATATAATTCAGGTTTTCTCAGCCTTACCACTGTCGGCACTTGAGGGCTGGGTAATGTTTTTGGTGTGGGTTGGGGGGAGGTGGCCTGTGCAGGGCAGGACAGTTAGCAGCATCCCTGACGTTTATCCGGATTCACTAGCATTCCTCTTCCCCCAGTTATGACAACCAAAACGTCCCCAAACATTATTAAAAGTCTCCAGGGTGAGGAGGGGGTTGCAAAATCAGCTCTACTTGAGAATCACTGGTCATCCTTAAACCTATACTGCTTCTCTGGAATTTACTAGCCTTTAATATTTACTATCTGCTAGTAATTAAGCTAAATACCTATAGTACAAAATAATTAAGACATGCTCCCTTTTACATGATGTTTACATTTTAGCTGGAAGATATTAACATAAATTAGTTTGTGGAACTGTCTGCTAAGGACTGTAAACAATGTTCAGTTCATCTTGTACCACAATCTACAGATCTTCACACGAATATCTTTCATCATAAATTGTTCTAAGAACTAGAAGAAAGGAATGGTGTTATACAAATACTAATGATATTAGTAGAAATGACCACACCGTTTACCAGATCTATTCTCAGTGACATGTTCTTTAAAAAATATAAAAGTTAACATTATAAGACTGAAATTTTTATGGATTTTTTTTTGCTTTTTTGATTTTACTTTCCTACATTAGCCTGGTAATGCTTTTTTCCTTAAAAGGGAAATCCAAAATAGGTGCTAATGTAGGTCTTTCATAAAAGCGAACTAGCTTGACTCCACCTTTCCTAAACCTGGGGAGACTTCACTTTACCCATTTCCACTTACAAAAGGTGTCATTGGAATGTTCTACTTTTAAATAGCAGGAGAAACCTGTATTTGGACACTGCAGATGCAAACTAAAAGCTTGGGTTGGGGCTAAGCCAGGGGTGGACCCTAAGACGGGGTATGGCCTAAAATGTGGGAGAAGTCTAAGAAGCAGGTGGGGCCTCAGTTAGGCACTGCCTTTACCAAGGTGATGAGAGAGGTTACAGGCAATGTGGTGCTACATGGATCTGTGCATATGCCCATAAAACTAAAGAGGAGAAATATTTTAAATACAACATGAAAAATAAATTTGTATTTCTATGTTGAATCCTTTACTTTTGTAGTAAACTGGATTATTCATTCATTTCTATACACTAGTCTCATTTTTCTGCTTCTGAGCTGTTGCCCTTGAGAATCATTGCCCACAACCCCCATATATTCACAAATGTCTATTTATTTTAATAATCAGACCAAATGCATTACTATATCAAGTCTTCCCTGATGCCTTAAAGTAATTCTTCCCTACTGATGACCCCCAAGATAACCAGTAACTTTGCTACCAGCACATTACTTTCTATCATATCGTGTAGTATTTGTTACTATATATGAGAAACCCTATAGCGTATAGATGAGGGCTTTGGATTCAAATCACAGTCCTGCCACTTACTGTGTAACTCTAGGCAAGTTAATTAAGCTTTCTGTCCTTCAGTTTCCTACTCAGGAAAATGGGAAGATAATCTTATCTGCCTTGGGCTCTGAGTATTAACAAGTGAGGCTATATCAAAGTGCACGCCACTTCTGTCTGTGCATCTGTGCACCTGACCCAACAGTGTCTTGCATACAGTTAGGTTCTCAGAGCAATGAAACGACAAAACACACTGATTCCTAGAAATTGGAAAGTTTTAAAATTTTTTCTAGACACGCCCTGATGTTGTCTTAAGACATTCGCAGATGCAACTTGTACACATAAAATCTAAAGAATTAGTCAAATTTCTATAGCCTAAAACATACATAGTTACACCATTCTTAAAAGAAATTACTTCTTTTCCAATTTGGGAGCAAATGCTGCTCTCCAGGTCTAAAATAAGCCTGCATATTTGTAATTGCTTTAAAAACCATTATTTTGTTTATAAGAACCTAGTGAAATCATAGTATGTTCAGAAAAGTAGAGAGGCAGTTGGGTCTATTTCCTTTACCCTACAACTCGAACATCTGCACAAATTCAGCAACCAAGATCAGAATCTACCTGTGCTTAAATATATAGACTAAATGTTTGATTTGTTTGATGTCATTTGTTTCACTTTTGTAGAATGACACCTGTTCGGTTTTGTTTAGGGCCTGAAGGGGCTCTTTTTGAACATTCGGTGGAGACGCCTCTTGTAACTGCTGACCCATTTCAGGATCTGAGGTGAGGATCTGTTCAAATAGAAACAAGCTCTCTTCTAGAACACACCTGGCTATGAGCTGGAATATTATTTTAGCAGTTATTACCAGATTAGTTGTCTTTATTCTCGTGACAGTCTGCTTGCAGCTAATCATTGCTTCTAAAATCCAGGGGTAATAACAAGGCCTACTGATGGTTCACCCTCCCGGTCGCTGAGCTGCAGGCCGCTGTTCTTGCCCTGCTCCCTGTTTCAGTTCGGGTTCTGCCCTCTTCCAATGCCTGTTCCTGCCGCCAGCTCTTCCGCCTTCATCTGCCCTTCACACTGAAATCAGAGTTTGCTACATGCAGCTATTTAAAACGTTTCACTGATTTCCAGTCAGTGGTCGGAAGGTGAACAGCATGCCCTGGGCGCTAGTGGACCCCTGTGAGCCGGACCCCAGCTGGTTCTGCAGCCTTCCCTGTTCCCCACCCCCTACTTTTCTGTGAATTGTCCCATCTGACTGGAGATCCCGCTTTCGCTCCGAGACCCTGAATGTCCCGCCACCCCTGGAGTTTTAGTCCCCTTGCTGTGGGTTTATGACTCATGTATTTCACAAACTTGAAAAGCATCAGCATAAATTTCCTGACATCCTTCACACTTGTAGCACGGGACATTAATGTGTTCATATTCTACTACCATCTCTACTACATGTGCAGACAAGGCAAAACTTTTGCACCTTTTTATGAAAAAGAATGTTGCCCTGTGTGGGCTTGCAAGTTGCAAAAGGCACTCTTAGAAATGTCAGTTTACATTAAATTTTCTAAAATATGTGCATTATTAGTAGAACAAAGAGAATTATAAAACCGAGTGCATGATAAAACCATATTTGAAAAAAAATATTGGAAATCTTTGGTAAATCTTCTTTTCAATTGTGGTAAAATACACATGACATAAAATTTAACATCTTAACCCTCTTAAGTGTTCAGTCATAAGGGTTAAGTAGATTCACACTGTTGTCCAGCCATCACCATCGGATGTCTCCATTTTGCAAAACTGACACTCCGTCCTTATTAAATAACTCCCCATTCCCCGACCCCCAGCTAACTTAGGACTATCATGAAGAACATTGCTCTAACTTTCTATTCAACCAAATTTTAGAATGTGTGAGTTTTGGATATGAACATATTCAGCTTTACCAAACCTGACCAAAGTTCGTCTCAAAGTTCTTGTGCTTGTTTATAATTCTATGAACAGTGTAAGAATTTGTCTTTCCTCATATTTGTATCAGTATTTGGCACTGTCAGGCTTAATGTTCTTTTTCATTCTGATGAGTGGTATATTGTGTTATTTTATGTTTTATTTCCCTTATGATTAGTGTGACTAAGCATTTTTCACTGTTTGTGTTTTGTTAAGATTGCTTCTTCTGTAAATTGATTCCATCTCTTTTGCATATTTAATTGCTTTTTTAAATGGATTTGTGTAGATTAAAAAATATATATATATTATGAATATTAACTTTTTCCCCATTACATTTATTTATAATGTTTATGTACTCACATTTATTAATTATTTCTTTTATTACATCTGGATTTCAAACCACAATGTAAAAGACTTACCCTACAGAAAGAGGAGGTTGTCAGATACATTTCTTGTTTGGCTTCATCATTTACAGCTAGATCTCTGATCCATTTAGTTTATCCTTGTATGAGATAGAAGGTATGAGGTCTAAGTCTAATCTTATCTGTTCCAACTGGTCAACCAGAGGAGACAACAGTTAGATCACTGAACACTCTGCCCTTGCTGCTACGATCTGAAATACAACCTTTATCATCGGTCAAACTTCTCTACGCACATGGGTCTTAACCCTGTTCCCCTAGTCTGTCTACTGAAGTGCCAGTGTTACTAGAAATGGGTCCTTGGTCTCACTGCAAGAAAGAATTCAAGAACAGATGCAAAAAAGCCATTGAGTATTAAGATTTTATTTGGAGAATAAAGTTCAGAGAAAGACCAAAGTATACACCTGAGAGTTGGGGCATGGGCAGACCCAGAGAGGGTAGCAGCTAAGGAACAATAGGAAACCTTTTCTATATGAAGGGAGATGGATATTCACTAAGTGAGATTAGGTTTCAAAGGGAACAGGTGGGATCTTCCTGGAGTCAGGGTTTGCTCTACCCTCATGTCCATCAGGTGGGGGAATTTTTTACTATATTTGATTATCCTAGGAACTGTCATGGTGTGAGGAAGCATGATTTCTACTGTGTTAATGATGGAGGGTCATGAATTTTACTATGTTAATAAGTGTATAATGGGTTTGGAGGTGAAGTCAGGGTCAACTTCTCCTCCAGGTTGGAACCAGCCAATTTTGGCCAGTCTGTTATCTCTACCCTTATTCCTCATCCTGCAATAACAGCTGCACAGAATGTGTAGAATGTATGCAACCTTCCCACCGAAGTCCCCACCCCTTTCCCTGCTTATATCAAGCTATTTACCTACACCAATACCAGTATACCAACCTTGTTAATTAAATAGGCTTTAGAAGATATTGTGATGTCTGGAAGGACTAGTCACATACCTACACAAACACACCCTCTGTCTATTCTTGTTATTTTTCCATATAAACTTGAGTGTTAACTGGTCTAGTTCAAAAATAGCTTATTCTTTTATTAGGATTATGTTAAATTTATAAATTAACTTAGGGAAAACTGACATTTGTACAGTGTTAATTATTTGCCCAAGAGCACAGATGTCTTTCCATTTGTTAAAATCTATTTTTGTAGTTTTCAGGAATATTTATATGTTTCCTTTGTATATGTTTTTCACATTTCTTGTTAAGTTTATCCCTAGGCATTTTAGCTCATCTTCTTTGTTGCTGTAATAAATAAAGTTTTGCTCTACAATTATAGCCTCTAATAACATATTGCTTTGTATATGAGGGTGACTGATTTCTGTATGTTAATTTTATGTAATCTGCCTTAATGACTTTTTATTGAGTCAGTTTGATCATTGGTTCACCAGGATTCTGCAGACACACTCTCATATCATCCGCAAATTGACAATTTTACACCTTATTTTCCAACTCTATGTCTCTAATTTCCCTTATCTAATTGCATTTCCTAATATCCTCATTAAAATGTTAAAAAGAAATGGAGATAGTATACATCCTTGCCTTTTCCCTGTCTGAATGGAAATGCCTTAATGTCTCTCCATTAAGTAAGATAATATGAATGTGTGTTTTATAAAGAAAGTAAATAATCAATTTCTATTCTGTGTTGAGTAGGTGCTGAATTTCGTCAAAGGCTCTTCGCACTTATGGAGATAGTCATATATATGTCCCTTAGATACATTAATATACTGATCATATGTGTTTTCTACTATTGAAACTTTTCTAATATTGAATCTTGCATTCCCGGAATAAATTCTATTTGGGCATGGTATATTATTTTCTTAAAATAGTGTTCAATTCTATTTGCTAATAATTTACCTACAGCCTTCACATTTATATACATATGTAATATTGGTCTGTAACTTTCTTTTTCTTGTTTGTGGGCTCTCTTTGTAAATTTTAGGTAACTGTTTTTCAAACCTTGAAAGTTGGAAAGTTTTCCCTTATTTTCAATGTCCTGAAATAATTTGTGGACCATTGGGATATTCTGATCTCTAAAAGTTTGGTAGAATTCTCCCTGGAACCATATGAGCCTCATGAATTTTTTAAGCATAGTTCCATAATACTGCATTTCTTCTTTTACGGAAATTTGTCTATTTAAACTTTCTACCTTAAATAGGGGAAAATCTTTATCAACTGTATTTCCCTAGGAAATTATTCATTTAATCTTGGTTTCAAATATATATGTAGAGTGGTCTGAAAATAGTCTCTTAGGAATTTTTTTTAATTTCTTCCATTTCAAAGCTTTTTTGAACAACTCATTGATTAAATCGCTACCCGTAAACACATGATGAACAAGTGAGGTATTGGCCTGATCTGACACAGTGTGCGTGGTCGCACTCCTCATTCCACCAGAGTATCCCAGTGGGCCACAGATCATTTCAGGACATTGAAAATGAGGGAAAACTTTGCAACTTTTGAGGTTTGAAAAACAGAGTCATGTAAAATTAACAAAGATAGCACACAAAAAAGAAAAAGAAAGTTACAGACCAATATTACATATGTATATAAATGTGAAGGCTCTAGATAAAGTATTAGCAAATAGAACTAAACACTATTTTAAGAAAATAGCATACCATGCCCAAACAGAATTTATTGCAGGAATGCAAGATTCAATATTAGAAAACACATTAATATGATCACTATATTAATGTATCTAAGGGACTATATTAATGTATCAAACATTTCAGAAATAATGAGATCACAGGAGTAATTTGGATGATTATGGGATGGTGCCACCTTTGAGGGTGAGCAGTACTTAAAATCGTGTCATGTCATGTCATGCATCTTTTAGAAGAGACGTTCTATGGAACTGCATGATTTCTCTTCTAAATTGTTATGCTGGACTATTTAATTCAAATGAAAATAATTGAAGTCAGTAAGGATGCACGTGAGAACAAATCAAGGGCAATTAATATTAATATCAGTAAGTGTCAAACTGTATCGACCTTTAAATGTATATTTTCTACAAGTTCAAGTGAAATAATTGACTATTTTAAATGTTATGGTCATCATAAATCACAATGACTATCATAAATGAACATGTAACTGTTATTAAAATGTATTTGTAATACAAATATGACCAACAAAATGTCTTTGCCTAGTTTATTAATAAGCCAAAATACAAATGTTTTAAGCTTTTAGAGCCAAAACACATTTTTTATGTACAAAAAATATTAGGAATAGCAATGAGAATATTAAGAGTAAACTCATATCCAGATCTCCATAAATATGACCGTCATACCTGAATGGTGGTCAAGTCTGATGAGCAGTGGATTGTCAAGACCATGAATGCTTCACTTACTAATCATACATTCATAGATACTGATTTTTACCTTGGAAATATGTGGTCAGTATGAAATT
>JAVSCE010014926.1:0-160268 GCA_032199065.1 Smutsia gigantea
AAACGAGTGGGTGGGAGAAACCTCCAGAGTGCCTTTCCAGGGAGGGTCCCTCACGCCGCACTGGGACCGCGTGTCGGGTGGCTCGCCATCCCCGCCTCTACTCGGCAGCCGGTTCTCCGCAATGCTAAGACGCAGCAGCACAGCGCCCCAGACCTCTCTTGGGGGATCGCGCGGTGCAACCAACCCTAAAAACGTGGCCGCGCGACGCCCCCATCTCCAGCCCTCCGGGCTTCCCATTGGCCCGCTGCCGTTGTCACTCGCTCCTCGCCTGGCCTGCAGCTCCCGGGCGGAGGCGCTGGGCGGGGTAGGTTGCGCGCGCCGCGGGCGCTGGTCCCGGCTTTGCAGCAGGCGGCGCGGCGGGCGCGCGGTCCGGGGAGCGGGCCGGGCACGCTGCGGGCTCCGCGGCCCGCCGGTGCGGGGCGGGGTCCGTCGGCAGGGCCGGGGGCCGAGGGCGGCCGACGAGGACCCGCCCTGCCGGCTGCCCCATGCCTTGCCTCGCCCAGCAGCCCGGCCAGACGGGAGGGATGCGCTGTGCCGCCCAGCTCCCCTGCACCCTGCCCATGCCCTGAAGCAGAAAGTTCGGGGGCCAGGGGCTGCCTTCCTCCTCCGGCTCCAATGACTGCCCAAGGACTCCGGCTGTCCAGCCTCGACTATGACCTGCCTCCGCTCCCCAGGTCGTAATGAACTATTCCAAGCTGTAACCAAGGATCCCCTTCTTCGCCCCTCCCTCACCCTCTTTTAAAAAGATTTACTTTTTAATTCAAGAAATTGTGATCAGCCGAGTCCGCTCCTCGTTAATAATTTAGACCCCGGGCCGAGTTTCTGAGTATAAGGGCGGGTGCGGTGCCCCCGAAGACGGCGCGCTGGAAGGACAGATTCCCCTTGCCGACCCACATACACCATGAAGAGGTGCAAATCGGACGACCTGCAGCAACAGCAGTGCGAGGAGGATGGGGCTGGGCTGGAAGATGCCGCTTGCCACCTGCCGGGCGCGGACCTCCGGCCTGGGGAGGCCACGGGTGCTAACTCTGCTGGCGGGCCAACTTCAGATGTGGGCGCTCCAGCGGCACCCAACCCGGGTCCCCGAAGCAAGCCTCCTGATTTAAAGGTGAGCGCAGACCCTCCCCTGGCAAGCCCAGCCGGCCACTTAGCTTTCCCCACCCCACGCAGAAGTGCCTTACTTGGGGACACCAGGCAAAGGTCAGAGAGGATGTTCGGCCAGAGCGCTGGGAAGGACCTCAGGTACCGTTTGTGCCTTTCCGTCTTTCAGCTCCATTTCAGGCCTCTGTGTTTGTTCCTTATTATTCGGCAGACGTTCTAGTGATTCACCCTTCGGAGATGGTTTGAATGATGAGTCTGAAGCGCTATTCGCAGACAAAGGGCTGGGGAAATCCAAGATGCTAACTAAAAAGCTAACATCACTTTCTCGCCCATAAAATGGCAGGGGAAGAAAATAGCAGCGCGGGAGGCCAAGCAGAGGACCATTAGTTTCCTTTGCTGCGTTAGTTTCCTGCTTCTGAGACCTTCCTGGATGATGCTCAGTTTGTTCATCTGTGAAAGGGGAGTGTGGACTTCTTGCCGTTAGGTGGAGCCAGAGGTTAAGCTAGTGCTTGGAGATCGCTGTCTGCCTGCTGAACCAGCCCCTAGGGTGGAGAACTGACAGGTGGCCAAGCAGCGTTTGGGCTGGTTTGGGGCACACAGGCTGAGCCGGCAGTTAGAACCAGAAACCCCAAAAGCGGATCACACGCAGCTGGGAGCTGTTTATTTTCCTGCCTGAGGTTACGGAGACAATTATTGAGCTGTATTGAGTATGTCTCCAAATTAAAACGACAGCCCAGATAAATAATGTACGATTGCTGGAGCTCGCACAGGGACTGCAGGCTCGGGCTTCTCAAGCCAGCTCACCATGGGGCTGAGCAAGATGTCAGACCAAGGAAGGAACTTAGATGCCTTGGAGATTGATGCCTGGGGAGATTTTCTCCAGAGGGGATGCAAGGTCTGGGCTAGGGGAGCCAAAGGACTCCGTTATGTTAAATAAAGCCTGTATCCTATGGCAGCAGCCACTAAGGAGCTCACCAGAATAAGCCACTGACATTCTTCGTCTGGCCTGAGCAGCTCAGAGTCAGGAAGCCAGAGTGCAGGTGAGTGTGCTCTTACCTGTGTGTGTTACCTGCGTTCTGTGGGGAGCGGTGAGAAAGGGGACAGCTAGCTCCTTGTGTGGACTTTAAAAAGAATTATGATGATTATTCAAATGTGACCCCTGGGTCTACTCTGCCCTTCTCAGAGGCTCGGGGCAGTCTTATGTCTGCAGATGAGCTCCACTGGGTAGGCTCCGCACGGGAAGCTTACGCTTTAGTCAGGCCTGAGGAGTCCTTGGTGCCTGTCCCAGCTGTCACCCCTGAGCCCACTCAGTGAAAGGAAACAGTTGCCTTCCTGCTGGTGTGGGGCAGTGGGTGAACCTTGTGCTGCAGACCTTACCTCACCTGGGCAGATCCTGGTGAGCGGCCAGCAAACCGGATCCTGTGACCAGGTGGGCCCCTTGCCCTGAGTCCATGAGAAGCAGCCCTGGAGACCCACCCACCCTCCAGCTCAAGCCAGCAGTGGCAACTGCCGGCTCCATTCATTTCCCCCGGTCGCCTTGAGGAGGGAAGGTGGGCCGGCTGTGGTGAGGGGGCTGCAGTATCTTTGTAGATAAAGCTGCCTTCAGAAGCTTGTCCTTCTCCACCCTTCTGTCTCATTTCTCTCCCTCCTGTGTGTGTGTGTGTGTGTGTGCATGCATGTGTGTGTGAGACAACTTTCTTCTGGCCTGGGCAGATATAGTAAAACTGTTCATCTGCTATTAACTGCTGAATTTCCCTGAATCAGAACTGAGATCAGGCGGGAGAAAAGGAGCCTCCAAAACAACAACAATAACAAAACACACCACTGGGGTCGGTCATAGCCATGTGGGCCCACGCTGGCAGCAAAGAGGAGAAACATGGCTGCTGCCGGCATAGCGGGGGCATGGGGAGAGGAGCAGGGCCTTTTCCTGTTTATCTCTGTCTGCTTTATCACAACATGTTTACCGGATAGGGACTTCAGAGCCAGCCATGAACTTGGGAGCCATTGAAACTTTGATTTACTGTGTGATCTCAGGCAAATCATTCAACTTTTCTGAGCCTTTTTCTGGGAAAGGTACTAGGATTAGTGAAGTTTTCCAGTGCTGGGAAAGTTGTTTTCCAATGATGGAAAAATTTCTTTACTGGCTCTAGCACTGAGTAAAAGCTGACTTGTTTTAGATTTGCTGGTGGTGCGAGAAAGGGGCAAGTTTAGTTTTTAACAGCCCCATCCCATACCTGTGGTTGGCCTAGGGAGACCAGCAATTCTGGCTTACTTTTGTTCTCATTTTAAACTTGGGAGATAAGGACTGTTGGTCCCTTAGCTCCAGTACTATTTTCTTGTTACAGCTTCAGGCGTTGTGACGGAGGAAATCATTTTAAAAAGGGAGCAAAAAATAAGGGGCTTTGTCTGAAGCACCTGAATGGAGCTTGAGAGTGGGGAGAATTGTAATCTTTGTCACAGAGATCTGAATGGTGCCCTCATTAGGGGCAGCCAGAGGTTTCAAGGGCTCTGGTCCTTCTGAACTGTGGAGCATATTACTCCATTCTTCAAATTTCTGCTACAGTGGCCTGGGATCTGTGATTATGGGGTGGGAAAAGCCAATGAAAAGAAGGAAAAACAGTTAAGCAGCAAACTTAAAGGAGCACTTATAAAATCATTACTGAAAAAATAACCTGAAAATGGACAGTGGACTTTGTCACGGGAACTGGAACTCTGGGGGCCTTTTCCACCACCCAACACATGTGATGTGACCTTGCGGGCAGAGCCCAGCAGAGGCTTCTGCAACAGGACCCCAACAGTTCAGTCTTGTTGCCCAGCCCCTTGTGGCTTGGTTTCCTCTCTGACCACTTGAGTTCATGTCTGGATTCATTTGTCATCATGATCTAGTCCTTTGCTGCTACGAGATTCCCTGCTAGTTGGAAGGAAATGCCAGGATAACGGAGAGAGTTGGCTGACCAAAAGTACATGGAATTCTCCAGCAAGAAAATCCAGCTCCAGTGAGAATGGGGGTGGGGAAGGGGACGTGGGGCACACATTCCTGTTAAAAATACAGCATATGGTGGTTATTGCTAAGGCCTGGGATGAGCAGCTGAGCATAGCAGTCCGCTGGTTCTGTCCTGATGAGATTTAGAAGCCTGAAAGCAGGGGAGGAAATTGCCGACCTCCCCATCTCTCTCACCCCTTGTACAGCTGGAAGAACTGCACTGTTCCTGAAAGGAAGACTCTGGGTGTGCTGGCCAGAGGCCTTCCCCTGGACTTCCCCCCAGCTTCTCTTTCTCCTTACAGAAGCCCCTATGAATACTTTCCCCAGGGACTTCTAGGCAGGATTAATATTTTCCCCAGAAGAAAAAAGGGGCATTCTGAATTCCAGTATTTCCGTTTTGGTTCCAGGACTCAAGACTTTTGACTGAAAACTCCTCTGGCTTCTGTTCACATTGTGGCACTGATCTTTCTGCCTGAATATCAGGAAAAGCAGTTAGGAGCCAGATAGCTGAGGGAGAGTCACAGCGAGTCCTATAGGATTCTCCTACTGTCTCCCCACCTTTACGGGCTGCACAGATGCTCCAGCCCCCACTGAGTGCTCCAAGTTCCTTCATCACTCCTGTAGGGGATCCCCGGAGAAGGGATCATGGGTCGGCAGATACTGAGCGCCCTCAGTGGGAAAGGCACTCTTTTAAATTGTGAAATATTACATGCCTATAAAAGTGTCTGAAAACATGTATGTACAGTTTAAAAAACAACAGCAGAACAGACACCCCATCCACCTCCCAACCACCCAAGTCAAGAGAGAGAACATTGACTTTCCCAAGAAGCTTCTGTTTGATTTTCGGTTCTTTTATTAGTTTTCCTTTTTTTTTTTTTAAAGGCCCAGGATTTTGATAAATGTATGGGTCTCAGTTTCTCCAAGCTACTTCATGGGAATGTGGGTGGGATGAAGGAGTGTGTGTGATCTGCATGTCTGTGCTATATCCTGAGGCCCCCCGTTCTAGTGGAATGTTCAGGCTTGAGACTCCTGCCGTCCCGGATGGGAGCTGGGCTCTGGGATAGGTTTCACCAGAGGAGGAGGAATGGAAGCAGACCTGAGAACAGAAAAAGGAGAACTTGGTTCTGTGGCAGCAGGTACTGCCTTTGTCTCCAGCTGAGCTCCCAGTCGAACAGGATGAAATGCTTGCAAGAAAATCATACAACAAGGGACACATAGATGTAATGGTGCTGCGAGTATCATTCAGTGGAATCAGAAACCTGTGGAATTCATCAGAAGAGGTGGGTTTAGGGCATGATATTAAAGAAAGGGAGGAACGTTAATTACCAAACAAGAGGAGAGGGGCTTTCTAAATGGGGGAAGTGAAATGGAAAGTGCTGAGTCTTTTGTGCGGCCGGTGTCCTTTTTGACTGGAATGGCAGTTTTCCTTGTAAACAGTCAGGAACAGTGAAGTTGGTGAAGAACACTGAGGTTGCCTGTTTTTATTCCTCCTGCACTTGTGTGAGAAGGACAGTGGGTCCCCAGGCCTGGGATTGGCCCATCCCCTCCCACTGCCTTCAGGAATATTCCGAGCAGCCCCATGTGTGGGCTTGGGAGGAACCGTGCCCCGATGAAAAAGCATGTGGCAATCGAAGCTCTCTGTTCTCCTGCCACACTTGGGGTTCTAGATGAATTCCCAGCTGTCCTAGTTGTTCTAGTGGGAACCATCTTGCAGGCTTAGTATTTACAGAATGTGCTTCTTTTTGTGAATCTAATTGTGCCTTACCTGCCAATTCCATTCACAGGACTCCCTCAACAAGGGACTGAAACATCTGATAGGACTTGAATTTTGCTTTGGTCAAAAAAAAAATGTGGGTGTCAGGAGCTGAGGAAAGAAGCTCAGGTGACTTCTCAGTGGTTGTCTTGGAAAACAACTCAAAACTCATCTCTGCTTTCATGTCTCCTCTAAGAAGTGGCATTTCCCTTGGAAATCCTCATAGACCAGGATGGTACATTCTTAGAATGAGGCTATGCCTGGACAGGGTGCATCTTCATCAGCTAACCACCTAAGCCTCTATCCAGGTTAAGAAGTCAGAAAGAAGCTGTTGAGGATAGCAGGTATATGTTGTGTTTGTGTGAGAAGAGCAGTATTTGACTTTTCGAACCAAAAGGTTAAAGGCTTCCTTATTCCAGCCAAGTTAACTGCGTGATGTTCACCTGGAAAACAAAGCTGGCTGTAAGGGCGTGAGCCCCGATCCAAGCCATGTGGGAAGACGGTAAACAAGTCTGGGTACTTGGTTCTGTGTTCATTGCCTTCCAAGCCAGTTCAATCTTGGCAGTTTCTAAGGTGACAGACGAGGGTTTAAAGTGCAGGAGGAGGAATCCAGGTTAGGTACCAGAGAAGCTGCCTGACTGAGCATTTTATTTTATTTTATTTTATTCTGCTTTTACCTTTATTTTGCATTTAGCTTAATGCTGAACTTAGTCCTGGGCCGTAAGTTTCCGTTTCTTCAATTTCTTCTGGGACAAGTTCTGTGCGACCTCCTCTTCTGGTTGAGGAACAATCTGCTCTTTTTCAGTAAGGATCATCGCAGTGTGGCAGGGAGAGCTCACAGAGGGGTTAAGACCACGGGCTTATCTTGGGGGCCCTTGTTCACCTGGATATGCTCAATGACCAGAGACTCTACCTCGAAACTCTTAACATTCAGCATTACTCAGTATTTTTAAGCATGTGCAGTAAAAATTCAGCACTCTTTTTGGGCCACTGACCCTGTGGCCATCTGCACTGTTTGGTCTGGCCACGACCTACCAACTCCACCCTTGTGGCAACGGAAGGGCACAGATTGTTTCTGCAAAGTGACATCCTCCAGGTACTTGGTGGCTTTTTGGATACACATATGCTCTATGGCCTGGGCAGTTTCATGAGTGTTCTTAAACATGAAGATTTGAACCTCTTGATCTGCATGATTTTGTGGGGTTTTCTGGGTCAAGGGAACAACAAATCATTCTCAGGGCTCGCTCAGGCCGCTGACTGAGCACTTTAAATCTTTGGAAAAGATAGTTGTCTGAGGATTAAATTACCTTTTGAAGGTGGTTTTGTAGACTGGGGTCATTTATTTATTGTCTACTCGGAAAATAACTAAGTAAGCCATCATGGTGTTTGTGTTGAGGTCTCTGCTAGGTAATCTTAAGGACACGAAGATATAGGTGATAGGACTTCTGCCCTCCACTTGCTCATATTCTCATCGAGGATTATAAACAAGTGAAAAGTCGGATAACACTTTGAGGGAGGACTAGAAGCCATGGCACAGGCTGTACGTGATTAATTGCAAGGTGAGTGGTGGAGATAATGAGCTCTCTGGAGTTCAGAGCAGTGCAGAGAGGTTACTGCCTACACTAGGATGTGGTCAGAGCGGGCTTTGCAGAAGGGGAGGCAGTGCCACGGGGGTAGTATGAGAAGAGGCAGAGGGCACGCATGCAGCTAACTTTAATAAAAATCTTCTCTGCTGGGATATGTTGAATCGGTTCTGCCTAAAGGCCAGGTGGATGGCACCACCTTTTCTGAAGTGCACTGGCTCCAGGCAGAATTCTCTAAGCAATAAAGGAACAAGGAATTAAAATAAAATTGGGAATGGGGAAACCACTCCCTCTGAGTTGAGATTGGTTGTTGTTGTTTTTTTTATGTCAGCTGTGATGCTAGGGAAGGAAATATATGATGCCAAAAATTTTTCATCACCGTATTTCTAATAGCAACCCCAAACAGGCCTCCAGGTTGTAGCAGTTCCCTCTTGTCCATCACTGTGGTCGTTAATGCCAAGCCTAGGGTGATGGCTCCTGTCCAGCTCCAACCTCAGGTTCCCCACCCAAAGCCTTTTAAGGGCAATAGGAGACTTCTGCAATCCACTCTGTATCCTGAGAGTAGGACTCTGTGGGTTTTTATAGCGATTAGCTCTTTAATGCTGGTCCTGTTTCCATAGAGACCCTATAAATAGAGGAACGTTGGCGACCTAGGCTTGCTAAGGCTCACAGTGACCCAGTCACCCCCACTTAACCCTCCCAGCCGAACCTGTGGTAGAAATAGAGAGAGAGTTTCAAGCCCAGGTGGGAGGAAGGGCTATTCAGTCAGCTGCCTGGTAGGACAATAAGCTATAGGTTAGTGTGACTTTTTAAAGATCTTTTCAGCTTTTCTGGGAGTTGTTAAGAACACAGGGACCTGTAGGAATTAGAAGCCGCTTTTGACTATTTTTAACCACATGGTGCCAAAGATGCTGTACCCAGAGCATTTTACTTTTGGCCTTCATGCAGCTGTGTTTGCAGATCTTGGACCAAACTTCCCCTTTGGGGTACCCACACCCAGGGAGGAAAACAGATGAAGCCTAACTGTTCAGAGACCACAGCCTTCTCCGGAAAGATATTTCAGAAACCATCTAGTTCATCCTTTCTTCCTGAGAGATATGACACCTAGGAAGACAGGTCCCTCCTGCCCTTTCAGGGCAGAAGACAGCAGGCTTTCCTCCTGCACCTCCCGAGGTTTCACACCTGACTCCAGGGAAGCTCTCCTTTCTGGATCGTTCTGGGGCAGTTGTTGCTCATTCTCACGGAGTAGGAGAGTTCTGTTTGCGTCCCACCTCAACTCTGAAACATCACTGCTCTCTTCCTATATATGGCTTCATATGGCCACCAAAACGGTTTCTGGCAGCTGGGGAAAAGCAAAAGTCAACGTGGAAAAGCAAGTGACATTTAGGATCTGGAACCTGTTCGTCAGAGCAGGTGGTGATTTCTGCTGCGTTGGTGGCTAAGTTCCCTCAAGCTAGTCACCATGGTTTTCCTCATCCCAAAACTTGTGGCTGGTTATACGTACGTGCTGAGTTTTGTTTTTTTTAAACACTGTCAAACCTCTTTAACCATTTCCTCCCTGAAACCCACAGGCAGAAGCAGCCCGGCCCATGTGTCACCCTGCTTTCTGGCCTTGCACCTTGTAAGTGAGGAAGAACCACTTTATTTGGAGCAACACTCCTCCCCCCCTTATTCTCTGATCTCGTGTTTGTTCTTTTTCCTCATGCCTAGACTTCAGCAGGTGCCTTGGTACTGCTGGGGCAAAGGTCCTGTGGTCACCTGGTCACCATCCCTGGGTTTCCCTCACCTGCAGACCAGGTGGGAAGGTGGGCTATGAAGGCCCATAGTGGTTAAAGGTCTCGCCTGAGTCCCATGATGTGGCATGGGCAGACCCACCGCTGCAGTTCAGGGGACCAAACTGCCCTGGCCCAGGCATTTTTGTTTGTTTTGATCCTGCCCATGATACTGTTCTGGGACACATGGAAATACCACAGCTACTTCATTCAGTCTTGGTGTCAGCCAGTGAAGGTAAAAAAAAAACAGTTTGGGTTCGTCTGTGTAATATGGATAAGCCACTCAACTGTGCCGTGCCTCAGTTTCTCCATCTGCAAAATGGAGACACTAATACCATATCTGTCATATCCTACCTCCTCAGGTGAGGCTACCACACAGGCTAGCGTGATGCCATAAATTAGAAAGCATGTTGAAAAATGCTGTATAATTTTAAAAACAAACTAACCAAGGATTTTAGGATCCCAGGCCAATATGGCAGGCAGAGATGAATGCTGTCCACAGCACCTCCACCGTTTCCGGGGCTTAAGAAGAGGAAATGCCTCTGGTGAAGCTCTTTGAAGGGAACTCGTTTTACCTGAGTAGATACAGAAGTCAGGTAAAGAAGCGAGGTTAGGAATGGTGGGGAGAGGAGAAAGACCTGGAACAGAATGCCAGAAAGATTATTTGTAATACGTAATGTGACCATTTGGCAGAAGCAGCTGGGCAAAGGCCAGAGATAGCTGGCCCGTCCTTGATGCCGGTAGGGAGGTCTGGTATGAGCTTGGGCCTGAGCAGGGAGCCTGTGTCCGGGCTCATCCCTGGTCTGGAGGCCGCGGGATCTGGCCATTTCCGAGTCCGTGGCAGAGTGTACTCCCCAGGCCATCTGCCTTGGGCAGGCGATTCTACCCAGAGCAGATTCAGGTGGGTCTCTTGGCCCTGCCTTCGGCTGGCCCTGAGGGCATAGTGACTCCCTTGGGAAAACCCAGCCTGGTAACCGAATGTCTTCAGGGCTGCCCCAGAATTAAATTCCAGGAGGGTGGTAGCCTTACTTTCCTCACCTAAAGTGGAAAGTGCTGCTGTTCTGTCAGTGTCCAGGAAGCTCGAGGGAGATAATGCAGGAGAACAGGCACCTTGAAAATAGGCTCACTGGTTCCTGGTGATTTCATGATGATGTAACTTAACGTGATGATGTGAAACGGGTGATGTAAAAGCCCCGCCTTCTCTGAGAGTTGTGGGGAGACTCAAATGAGGTGAAAAACAAAAATCCTAAGCTTTTACACAAATATATGGTATATAGTTCCTAACTAACATCCGGATGTATAAGCACAGCCATCGACACAAACAGTGCCGAGGTGTAAAGTAACCACAGGGTCAGCTAACTCAGAACATCAAAGATGGTTCTCTCTGGGTTTCTTCATGGTCTAAGCTTTCCACTCTGAAGTTTGTTCCTAAAAAAATGAAAGTCCAGTACATGAAATTCTTTGGGCTGTTTTTTTAAAGGACTGAGGCTTCCTCATGACATTATGGGTAGTTCCTCACAGATGAAGGCCTGATTTGGCTCATTAAGACCCAAATGGCTGGGTTCTGAGTTTCATTTTAGGGATAACAGAATAGATTCTCACATGGTTCTCCAAGTCCCAGCCTGCCTCCCACTAGCTCCAAAACTGCCGAGGAGGGCTCGGGCTGGCCTGATAAGCCATCCCAATAGAAGCAGCTGTTTGGAATTACATCACATGTTTCACGCTGGCTGGGTGGTCCAGCCCCTCTCTGAGCAGTCTTGCCTGGAAAGCAGGTGGAGAATCTCAGAGCTAAGAGAGAAGGCTGGGGCCGGGCACTGCTGGGCTCCACTGCCCCTTTGGTTCGTTCCAGTCTGAGGAGAAAGACATGCATCTGGATAGCTGGTTCTGATATTTTTGCAAAAGAAGGCATCACATTACTGACTACACGGCACAGTATGCCCATAGAAGTCAAGTTTGTTTATTTTCTGTGTTTTCCAGTTTATTATAAAGGATATTATAAAAGATACAGATGAACAGCCAGATGAATAAGTACGCAGGATGAGGTCCGGAAGGGTTCAGAGTGCAGGAGCTTCTGTCCTGCTGGAACCAGTGTGCACCATCCTCAGCATATGGATGTGTTCACCAACTCAGAAGTGCCAAAGTTTATTTACTTTTTGCTAACTATTATCAGGAATGAAATTGGCTACAAATAGTAGAAAATCATACTAGAATTGTATAGACAAAGGTTTATTAATTTTGTACAGCAAGAATGCCAGGATAGGCTTCACAACTGGCTTGGTGGCTCCATAGGGCCATCAAGTTCCCACGCCTGTCCCTTGGAGCTGTGTTGTGTTGTAGGCCTTCATCATCATGCCAGTCATTGTGTGGTTGCAAGATGGCTGCTGCATCTCCGGCCATTACCTCCACATTCCAGATGAGAAGAAATAGGCAGGGCCAGTGCTTTTATCAAGAAGGCAAAAGCATTGGTTTTATTTTAACTCTCACCTTGGTTTTATTGGTCAAACTGTGTTATATGGCTAATTCTAGCTGCAAGGAAGTCTGATGAATCAAGAATTTTTAGCACAGTGCATCAAGGTCATGAGGTTTTTTGATAAGAAAGAAAGGGAATTGGTATTATTTAATACTAATTGATGTTAAGAAAGCAATTAGGCAATTAGCAGTGTCTGCTACAACAGGGTAACCTGATCGTATGACCCTGGTTCTCTCGGAGAGCATTGCAGTCTTTGGAAATGGATCTAAAAGAGCAATGCAGCTTGAAGGAGGACCTAAGTTAGGAGAGAGGGGCTGGAGGTCAGGGGAGAACCCGTCCAGAAGGGTACAGTCCCATGGCCAAGTGCTGCCTGCTTGAGCCACTGAACGCCAGAATAGACACAAGAATATCGTGCCCAGTGACCCCAAACCCAGGTGGTGACCGAGAATGTCTGTGGGGCCGTAGGGGTGCGGTGCTTTGGGAATGAAAGGCGGGCCTCAGCTGCCACCCTTCTGCAAGGTGATCTCTTAGTCCTGATGGGCCCTTCATAGGGATCTTTCAGATTCAGACAGCTGTAGCAACTACACTGATCTCCCAAGAAAAGACCCCTCACCTCTGTCTACACCAGCTAGGCATTTGAGAGCTTCCCACCCACCAGGGTTCTTCCTCTCTCCCTCTTCAGAAAATCCAGCAGCTCTCGGAGGGCTCCATGTTCGGCCACGGCCTGAAGCACCTGTTCCATAGCCGCCGCCGGTCGAGGGAAAGGGAGCACCAGACGTCTCAGGATTCGCAGCAGCAGCAGCAGGGCATGTCTGACCATGACTCCCCGGACGAGAAGGAGCGTTCCCCAGAGATGCACCGCGTCTCCTACGCCATGTCTCTGCACGACCTGCCCGCCCGGCCCACGGCCTTCAACCGCGTGCTGCAGCAGATCCGCTCCCGACCCTCCATCAAGCGGGGCGCCAGCCTGCACAGCAGCAGCAGCGGGGGCGGGGGTAGCAGCGGGGGCGGCAGCCGGCGCACCAAGAGCAGCTCCCTGGAGCCCCAGCGTGGCAGCCCCCATCTGCTGCGCAAGGCCCCCCAGGACAGCAGCCTGGCTGCCATCCTGCACCAGCACCAGTGCCGCCCCCGCTCCTCCTCCACAACCGACACGGCCCTGCTGCTGGCTGATGCTAGCAGCGTGTACCTCCTGGCCGAGGAGGCTGAGGGGGTGAGTGACAAGGTGAGGTGGGGCGAGAGGAGGGCTTTCGGGAGCACCTGCTGGGGCCTTGGACCTGGGGAACTGAGTGGGGGCCCTGCTGCCTGCAGAGCCCTCCGCCTGGTTTGAGTAAGAACTCAGCCAAAAGCAAGAGATGATCCTCCAAGGTCTAATTTCTGTTTGTTTAGGGGCTTTTCAGTATTATATTTGCCCAGGGTGATATTAATTTTAGTTTGTTTTCCTTAAATATGCTATCAAGAAGTAGTAGTACAGTGACGGAGAGCACAGACTGGCACCGACCCGGGTTCTTTCTGCCTGCCACTTACTAGCGGCACTGGTTGCTTAACCTCTTTGTACCTCAGTTTCTCAGTTGAAAATGGGCTTAATAACTGTAGAGTGGCTGTAGGGAGAAATGGGTTCATATATGTAAAATACTTGGAATGGAGCCTCACACAGTATCATTCTTATTATTATTACCAACCGCAGAGGAAGATAGGGGAAGAATCCATGGAGGGTTGTTTAGTTAGGAGAAAATCTAATTTGGTACTTCATGGATTTCTATATTCATTCTTTTATTCCTGTAGCAAGTACTTATCAAATACCTGTTATGCACTCTATGCAAGAACAAGTCAGAGGTGCTGTCCTCATGGAGTTCACTACAGAAGGGAGACAGATAGCTGAATGGGCGGAATAGGGGTTAGGACTGTGGCAGAGGTTCTGGGAGCCTGGGGTGGGGAGGGAGAGTTGGCAAAGAAGGAAGCCATTGAACTGAGTCTTGAGGAAGTAGGAGGATTTAGCCAGGGAAGAACTTGGGAGAGCAGAGTAGGGAGGGCAGAGGTAGTGTGTAACGAAAGCAGCCCCCCAGTGTTGGGGGCTAACAGTGGCTCATGGTGTTCCGAGTATCCAGCCCTTTGTGGGGGCTGACAGGTAGGCAGGAGAAAGTCACTATGGGTCCCAAGGTAGACAATGGATTGGGAAAAGGGACAGGTGTAGCCTCAAGGAAGCCATTTTTGGAGCTCCTGCAGAAGTGAAGTCTGGAGCAGAGAGGCTGGAAAGGAGCAGACAAGTTTAGAAGACATTTGGAAGTTAGAATCAATAGTACTATCTGTAAAACCCAAGCATATTGTGGAAATAAACAAAGGCCACGCAAATGAAAAAAAAAAAAAGAATCGAGAGTACTAGGTGAGAGTGTGGATGTGGAAGACAGAGGAATGGAAGGAGTAGAGGATGAGTCCAGTGTGTCTGGCTTAGCAGCTTTAGGAATGGGGCACTCTTTAGTGAGGAAACGGGAGAAGGAGCATGTTTATAGAGGAATGTGATGGCTTCAGTTTTGGACTCACTGAGTTGCAGGTGCCTTTGGGAGCTGTCCAGCTGAAGAGTCGGGTTCCTGGTGGACAGGTCTGGACAGGGGCCAGTACTCTGGGAGCCAGCACCGAGCTAGAAAGCATGGGTGTGGATGAGACCCTCAAAGGGTCAGGTGAGATACATCAAGTGAGGAGGAGGCCAAGGATGGATCCGACATGTAAGGGACAGATCAGCAGATATGCAGGAGTAAACCCGGAGAGAGATGATGGACGCAAAAGGAGGAAGGTTTAAAGAAGGACGTCCTGAGCAGGAGCACCTGGTCGGGTCTGCATTTGGAATGTGCACACACACAGTATCAAGCGCGGGAGGGAGGTGGGGGTCACTGGTGACTGGTGAGAAACCAGTGTCAGTGCATTGAGGAGATGGTGGAATTGGGGGCATCCCTGCAGCTCCCCTGAGGAGAAAGGACAGTAGATATGGGGGGTTGAGGCGGTGTAGTTTTTGCTGGGTTTTTTAAAGATGGGTGGGGAGGGTGGCAGATGACCTAGGGCCTCGTAGGCCTGGAAAGGAGCTTTTGCTTTCTTCTAAAGTGAAGTGGAAAGTCGTCAGAAGGTTTTATACAGATGAGTCTGAACACACCCTTTAAGAAGAGCATGCTGGCTGCTGTGTGGAGTGTAGGCTGCGAGCCAGGTTGTGAGCACCAAGTACAGCTAGAAGCTGCTGGAATACTCCAGGGCTGACATGGTGGCGGCTTGCAGCCGGGTGGGAGTGGTGGAGGTGGGGAGAAAGGGCTGGATCCTGGATTTGCTTCAGAGATCGAGCTGCGTTTCCAGCGGACGTGGGGGCATCACAGAAAGGGCACAGGCAAAGATGGCACACAGGTGTTTGGCCTGGCAGTTGGAAAGAAGAAATTGCCATTAACTGATTTGGGGAAAATAGCCAATGGCATAGATGATCTGGCAGGGACTGTTGGTGGGGGGGCAGAAATCAGAGCTAGGTTTTGGACATGTTATGTTTGGTGGTTATTAAACATCCATGTGAAAATGCCAAATAAGCCGTTCAGATGTATGAGTCTGGAGTCTTGGGGAGAGATCCAGCCTGGAGATGTATATTTGGGAGTTGTTGTTGTATAGAGAGTATTTAAATGATGGCCCTGGATCGTTTGCAAGCCTAATCTCAGCTGTGGAGAAGTCTGTTCCACGAGTGAAATCTGGATGTGTCGGCTAAACAGCTAACGTGGTTCTGTGGATCGGAGACCCAGAGGGACCCAGTGGAGTGGACCAAGTTGTTCAGACCTTAATGAGCAAGTGGTTTGTGTAAAGCCGCCAGTAGGCCCACCTCTCACAGCTGAGTCAGTGAATATATTTAAAAATTCAAATTGGAACATCGCTGTCAAGCAAGGGTCTCTAGTACTACAGCTATTTTAGCGGAAGGGAGACTGTGAACCTCGTACTCTCTGGCTGCCTGAGCAGACGGAGTGGGTGGGCGGAGGGCACTGTTAAGCTGCTGGAGGGTTGTGGATGTTTGCTGACTGGGAATTCGGCGGGGCTGGGGGTGCGGGGGCCGGCGCATCAGCAGAGGAGCCTCTCCGCAAGGCTTTGCCACGGGTATCCTTGGGGCTTCACACTGGCAGGGTTCTCTTCTTGCTGCCGGAAGACCAGACCCAGGCACTCGTGGGTGAGCTGGGGTGGCGGGGCGATTCCCTGTTCAGGATGGTAGTGGGGGAAATCGTTATTCCTATGGCTGTGTTGTACCATGTTTAGAACTTTCAGCCTTCTAAAGCTCTGTCGTCTGTGTTGTTTGGTTAATCTTAATAACAGCCCTGTGAAGTTATCTCCATTTTACAGATGAGCAGCTCGAGGCCTAGAGGAATCAGGAAGCCACTTGCCTGAGGGCACCCAGCTAGTTCATGGTAGAGAGGAGACAAGAGCCCATGTTTCTAGCATGTGGACAAGCCCTGAGATCCAAAGTCACTAACACAACCAGGGACCATTTCATGCAGCATGCATGTTTGTCTCACCCAAGGAGGGTGACTATATCTCTGGGCTGCCACTTCCCCTCCAGTGATGCAGTTTTCCTGATCTGGAGCTGTCCCTCCAGGGATGGGTTTGGCCCCGGGGCTGCTGAGGAAAGGGTGTATTTCCATGTCTCCAGGAAAGGGGTCTTCCAGCCATCAGTAAACCCTGCTCTGTCAGCTGAGTCCCCCAGCCCCAGAGGTCACTGGTTGGTGTGAGAAGCTGTGGTGTTCCACCCCGGTCTCTGGGCATGAATAGAAGGTATTCTTCTCTCTAGTAAACACAGCCGCACATGCTCACAGCAAGCTCCCTGGTGATTACTAGCATCTATTTTTAATTCATAAGCCTCCCCCACTGCCCACACCCCTTGCCATTGTTTAGAACTCACCAGCTGGCTTTCGGACCAGGGCAAGCCCTGTCAGGGGTTAAGTTACTGAAACACCCTGGAGGCAGCTAAAGTTCCTCAGCTGTCCTGGAGAGGCTCACCCCAGCCCCCACCCTGAGAAAGTAGGAGGCCTGGGCCCCCAAGGAGAACAGGGGTGCAACAGAGAGACAGAGGGGCCCACAGTTCCGGGAAGCAGCTCAGCCGTGGGGCCATAGTTTGGCTGTTCCTTGATCTCTCCAGATCCCTCAAAGCTGTCTTTGAGGTTGTGCCTTAAATGATTTCCCTTTAAAAATGAAAACAATTGTTATCTTAGCCTCCCCATTCTGCTTTCTGCTATTTGGGTGATACTAAGCAAGGTAACTAGTCTCTGTTCTTTATTTCCATAAAGTGGGAAAAAAAGTTGTCATCATCTGTTGGTGCACCAGCGCATTGGCAGGTGGATACAGAATGCAGGTGGCACCTGGGTTCTCCATCTGTGGGTGGCCTTAACCTCTGGGACCCCGGGCCTGGAGGCCACAGCAGGTGACCTGTGTACTCACTGGCAATGGAGTCGGACTGCCTGATTCCTCAGCAGATGATTCCCCACGCACACACACACATCCTTTTTGTTGCTTAGCAGCAGTTCATAGAAAATTTGTATTCTCCAGAAAATCTAGTAACTCTGTCCTACCTTCATTACCTGCTTCCAGACTTTCCGGGAATAAACTAGCCCCTGCAGGAGTCAGAGGCTGGTATCCCTTTTCTCCCATTTTTTCCACATCTGGCTTGGTTATTGCTTCTCTCTTGGCCTTGTTCAAAACCTCTCCCCCACTGTCACCGTGTTCCTTGTGCATCCCTTGTGGGCTTATGCAAGGTGCACACAGTTGGAGGGTCTGAGAGAGGGATGGAGCAGGAGTGCCCCTGACCTTGCCCTAGTCACCCCTTCCTCTTCTGTGCAGAGTGGCTGGTCCCCTCTGAGGACAAAGAGCAGCATGAGGTGGGAGCCAGGCGCTCATGGGGCATCTGGACAGCTTTAGGAGCCTAGCACAGAGGTGCTCAGGGGCAGGAAGACTTCTACCAGCAGGCCACCTGCTGCCCCCTGGCTTTGAGGGCAGGCAGGGTGGGAGAGTGGGCCAGGGCTGCAGGATGAGGTGGAGAACGTGGAGAGATGTCATGACTGGATCCTTTCCTGTGGCCCCATGGATGTCTTATCTCCAGCCCCAGACAGGGAAATCAGTGGTGTTCAGCTCATCACCTAAGTCAGCAGGCTCTGGATATCCTGACTTTTGCATTCCTCACCAGACTTACCCAACAAGATTTCTTCTCTGCCATGGCATAGATAAGCACCCCTGTTTACACTGAGGGATGGCAAGTGAGGGACGGCCCTTAGCCCTACGCTCTTGCCAAGAAGACAGATCTTGGCAGGTGCCAAGGTGCCCTGGTGTATTTACGTCTGGGAGCCTGTGGGCTCAGAGGTGGGTGAGGCTGGCTTTCCTGAGAGAGGTTTTCAAACATGTCCCCCTGGCAGCCGGGAGAGGCCAGGCCATTCCCCTGTAATGCTTCCTGATGTGCCTGAGCTTGGAGGCCAGGTTACCTGGGAGGCTGAAGGGACTGTGCTCTAGGGTCCAGCTAGGTCCCTCAGCCTGCCCCCCCAGATGGATCCACCATAGGAGGCATGTGACACTCTGCTGGTTCGCTGTCCCCCTGTTTGTGCTTGGGTCTGCACCAGCCTGAACATACACCTGGTTGCTGAGGAGGGCAGCTGCCTTCTCTGTTCCCCTCCTCCACCCCATCTCATCCCCTCTTCCCTTCTCTCATCCTCTCTGCCTGGAAAGGCTGCTTAGGCAGAGAGAGAGCCAGAGGCACTAGCCTGAGGCCAAGCCTATGCTGCCAGCTGCTCCTCAGGCCAGGGCAGGGCAGCTCTGTGGTTTCCCATGAACCCTCACTCCTGTCTCAGTGATTAAAAGCCCGTTTGCCAGGGGCCTTTAGGACCCACCACAGCAGTGTATCTTGTGGTACCTGGCAAGTCAAGAAGTTCTTCCTTTAGTCTGACTTGAGTTCCTCATGTTGAAGTGAAGCCCCTTACCTTTTAGGAGTCTTGTCCAATCAGGAAAGGCCCAAAAAGTGAGGACTCTGCCCCTTATCTAAGGCTTGGACAGCAGAACTTATAAGCACCAGCCTCTCTGGACTTGACTTAGAACAGGGCTGTGGGCTTGGCTCGTGCCCCAGCAGGGAGCTGGCCCCCAGAATCAGCCCTCAGTCATCCCTTTCCCACTGACCCAGGACTGGCTTTCTAGGCAGAAGTTGCCAGTGTTCTCCAGATTAGCCCTGGCTTCTGGGAGTACAGAATTCCCTGGCTCCACAGGGTGGAGTTAGATAACATTCAAGTTACCTAGCAAGACCTGACGTCATGCGTTCCTAACTCTCAGCTCAGGCCAGAAGCTGTGGGGGACCCCGTAGCTCTCTGAAGCCTCTGGGGGCTGAGCTGATGCCAGCCCAGACCCTGGCAGGAGGCACCAGTCAGGGCCCCAGCCTTCGCTCAGCATCATCAACCTCAGCTCTCTCAGACACGCCCCCGCAGAAGGTGCGCTCCAAGCCATGGACACCCCCCCGCCAACCACAGCATGCCAGAGACGGTAGCAACGGCAGCCTGGTCATCCAGTCCCAGACAGTCAGGAGTTGGTGCTGCCCATGTCAGTGTGGGCCATGGGAGCTGGCACAGGTCTCCCCAGCCACCGGCATATTCTTCCTGGGTCCTCCACATGCCTGTGATGCGAAACGTGACACTGGTCCCCTGTGGCGCCAGATGATGCAGTGGAAATACAGTATCATTAACGTGATCCCTGCTCCTGCCTCTTCTTTCTCTTCACAGGCACAGTTTGGGCTTTCTCTGTCTCTACCCCACGCGGCCAAGGGCTCTGAAGTGGTAGCTGTGATGAATGCACACACCCTCTTGCATGCCTTCTAGGCTCCCTGCTCTGCAGCGGAGGGCTGAAGGCAATGAGTGAAGTTTCTGGAAACAGTAGCCTCCTGTGAACTCCCTTCTCTCTCCAGTGACAGGCACTGGGGTGTTGCAGGCAGTCTGTCTGGCTGCCCCCCAGCCCCTGTTTCTTGCATCCTCCAGAGGCTGACTCACATGCCTCCTCCTTTGTCCTCTTTGACCTTCACCCAGGTCTGGACTTGGGCAGTTCTCAGGGCACCTTGACTACCTCTCCAGATCCCCCACCACTGGGACCCCAGAGCTGGGCTAGCATCCATAGCTGGTGAATAATTCAGCATGCTTAGCAAAAGCTAAAGCAGATCCATGCGATACTGCGACCGCGAGGCCCCCTTTGGGTGGCTGGAAAGGCGAGCCGTGCCCTGGAAAGACAAGCGTTCTGTAGTATAACTTCATCATATAAGGTTTCTTCATTGCTTGAGAAGCTTCAGACCCAAACATTACCTCAGCCCCAAGCCTGCCTACCGACTCCTCAAGGGCTCGGCGGCCTCCTGGGCATGCCCCTGGGACTTGCTGGCCGTGTCCCTCTGGTGTGTCCCTTTGTGCCTTGCTGGTATTGACACTCGGCTGGATGGTCTGCCGCACTTTACAGAGGGCTATCGCCTGCATTCCTCGTTTACTCCTGTCAGCTCATGGCAAGCACTGAGCCCTTGGGTCAGCGGGCCCCCAAGCGTTCTGTTTCAGTCCTCTGCTTTTGGGAATCATTCTGAATTATTCCTGACCAATAGAGTGGGGCAAAGGGTGCTCTCCTTCTTCTCTGGGCCACTTTCTTCTGGACATGTCCTCAGTGTCCACTCCCAGGAAAACAGAGTAGCTATGCAAGGCATGAAATTCTCTTTTCTACCCACCTGGCACTGATCTTGATTTCCCTAAAAATGACCTAGGTGATTGGCAGTTTCCCTTGCCTAGCATCTGGCTCATGACTGTGTCCAAGGAGGACTCCCTACACAGGAGTGCCTGTGGCATTAGACGGGCAAAGGATCAATGGGTAGAGGAGACGGCCTCCACTCTCTCTGGGAGTAGCTGAAAGGGGGCATAGTGTGTGCACGCTAATGTCACCCCGTGCCTTTCTCCACTCTGGCCTTTTCTCCCTGCTTTTCCAGCTGATAAGGCCAAACCTCTCTCTGTGCTCATAGGAAATGGGCCCACCTTGCTTGCTTTAATTCATTGTGAAGAATATGAGCCTTCCTCTCACATTTCTCCAGGGGAAGCAGGGCTTTTTGAGAACATGAGTTTCTAAGAAAATGCTTCTTCTGGCTGGGTTTCCAAGTGAGTGTTGGGGGGACTTCTGAATACTAACCACTTCCCAAACCCCCACTTCCAAGAGGTGAGTGTTAGAGATGTGGCAGCCTTTCATGGAGGAACCTTAACTGGGAGATTTTCACAGCACATTTGGAGCCTGAGATTTTTTAAGGCCTCACCTTGTATTCCAAGCTACTAAATTTAGCTGCTTTTCAGCATTAGTCTTTGCTCCTAAAGCCTGTGACTTCTCAGGTTTCCCATCCTTCAGAATGTGTGGTTTGTGCTTTTTTTTCCAAGAGATAAAAGTAAGTAGAAGATTTTTAAAAGTGACGGTAGGGGGGAACTGAAGAGCAATAAGAAGGGCAAAGGAAGAGATAAGAGAAAATTTAATATTTAGAATATTAAAGAAAAAAGAGGCATGGCATGGCAATTAAGGGAGGGGGAAGGAAACTGAGGAAACCCAGTTTCCCAGAGACTGAGGGCTGTCCAGACATACAGAGAGGACAGCCTTGTGGGCAGGACCTGGGCCTCCTTCCAGGGTCCTCTCCAGGACCACAGGAGCCCATCTGTCGCCCCAGACTCAGCCTAAACTGGAGAAGTGGAAAGAGTCAGGCCAGAGACACCTGTGCTGCTCAGCTGCCTGAGCCTATGGATGACAGCGATGCCCTGCCTCAGCCGAGAGGGGACCTGCACCTCTGCCAGGCCAGAGGGGAGGTAGCGGGGTGCTGGGACGGCCAGGACTTGTCTGGAAGTCCACCTGATGGCACTTACCTGGCAGCACTTTCTCTTTGCAGGCAGATAGATGCTTTGTGGCTTCTTTTGGGACCCACTGCAGCTCTCCTTGTGTCCCCCAGCCACCCTCCCCTCTTTGCTCCATAGGGCAGTTACTTCTCTGGGTTTTGCCGTCCCAGGCAAAGCCAGGTGCCATTTGGAATGACTGGTATATGTGTGTCTACATGTATGTAAACATGAGGGAGCCTCTAGATTAGTCATCATTTTCAATAAAACCCACCATATGTCAGGCCCTTTGCTCATGCTCCATTCTATCTTCACTACAGTTCTGGGAGGTGACGATCACAGGTACTCCTGCAGCTAGGGAAACCGAGGCTGGAATGGAAAGAGAGTCTCCAGCGCTCGGCTCGTTCACACCCTCCTCCGCCTCCCAAAACCATGGGTCCCCCTCCCAAAGCCATGGGTCCCACTCCCAAAGGCCCCTTCCTCCTGGCTGCTGCTCTGTAGAGCCTGCTGCCTCTCGTAGTTATGAAGAAACGGGGACAGAGCCTGTGAGGCTGCGTAGCTCGCCAGCGGCAGGGTGAGGATTTACAGTAGGTCTCCAATTCCCAGCCCGCTGCTGTGCCCAGAGAGGCGTACCAGCGCCCACGGAGCCCAGCCTTGGCGCGTCTTCCTGCCACACATTCCCCTTCAGCCAGGGCTTCCCAAGGCCCTGCTCTTCACACATTCCTCCCATTCCCCTTGTGCACAGAGCCTCAGAGCCCAACGTCCCATAGCAAGTATGAAAGTGAGACCCAGACCCAGGGCTCACATCACTTCTCCCACCATGTGTCCATGCTTTGGGCTCCCTGGTGCCCATCCCCAGAGCAGGGAGCTCTGCGTTCTTGGCAGATTTGGGAACATTTCATACATGTAAATACAAGAGCAGACTCTAGAGGAGAAGGGCTCTCTTTCCTGCTGGCTGCCTGGCAGACATGATCCTTGTTCCTGTTTGTTCCTCCTCTCTTAGCAGACATCGGGCTCGCCCCCGAGCTCCACCTGCCCTTTCCTAGTGTTCAGCTATGGTGCTGATGGCTCGGCTGTCCCTGGAGGGGAGCTGCCACATGCCCGGATGGCAGGTGATCTCAGGGTCATCTTGGTGGCACCGTGTGGTCTTGCAGGAACCTCTTTCTGGTGCTTCTGAGTCTTGAGGATCCCACAGTCCAGGGAACCAGACCTGATGAGAGAGCCCCAGGACCAGCTTTCTCAGCCCCCTCCTGCCTCTGACCTGCTGCCACCGCCTTCTCCTTTTTTGCTCGTAAAGAAAGGGTACAGATCTTAGCGTGGTAGAGCCTAGAAAGGAGAGAGGCAGGGGAGGGATGTCTTGAGGCAAGAAGACCAGGACGTCCCTGTGAGTGCCTAGGACAGAACTGGGGTAGATGGACTGTCTCCCACTGCCGCGCA
The DNA here is from genome assembly GCA_032199065.1 of Smutsia gigantea. Classification (NCBI taxonomy): domain Eukaryota; kingdom Metazoa; phylum Chordata; class Mammalia; order Pholidota; family Manidae; genus Smutsia; species Smutsia gigantea. Next base: position 22,960 of record JAVSCE010014926.1, read on the forward strand.
GTGAGATGGATCAGTTATTCTGCAGGTGTAAATATTGAGTCAGTCTGATGTTAGACACTGATATATTTATGCAGGGCCTTGATATATATTTATAATCTGATTCCTGCCTTCCTAGGGACAGTGGGACCTAAGACCTATTTTCCTGTTGTGCAAGAGGAAAGTGCACAGTGCCCAAGCATAAAGTAAAAATCCAGTACTACAGAAAGGAGATCATTTACAGATGTGCTGCACTGCTGGGTATGTTCCCTGACCCCACATGTCCCTGGCCACCCAGACACTGGGACCTGGGTGATGTGCTTTTGCTAGGCTCCTGCCCTCACAAACCCCAAGTCATTGGCCACCACAAATATTTGTAAGGTTTCCATGAGCCCAGAGTGTGGGGACTCCTGCTCTTGGTGTTTTTGGCTGCAAGTCCTGGCATTGGGACCCAGAGATAGCGCTGGGACCTTCCTATCTCGCTGCACCTTCTGGGCACCGCCCCATCAGCGTGATCGGCATTGACCCTCAGTATTTAAGCCCTGAGTTCCACGTCAGGCTCAAGTGGGTGCAGAAGTTGCGTCTTTGGTGATTCTGTTGTGGGCAGCTGCCCTAAGAGAGACCCAACAGGCCCCAAGCTCTGCGGGTCCTCCTGTCACCAGCCTCGCACCTTGCTCTCCTCAACTGTGTGCCTCTGGCCCCCTCTGCCGGCCACACACAGGATTTCCTGCTGGGACTGTCAGGATGAAGTCCAAGGAGGAAGAGACCGCTGTGAGTTTGCCAGCCAGGTTTTCTCTTGGTGTCTCTGCCTGGGCAGACCTCGGGGGAGTGGGGAGTGAGGGGAGGAGGACAGTGGGCAGTGGGGAGTGGGAAGCAGAAGTTAGTGGAGAAGTAGCTGCAGTGGTGTGCATAGCTGAGAGTGGATTTCTAGGAGAGGGTCTCAGAGCAGAGGAATTCCCGGGGTGAAGCTGGCTGCGGTCTGATTCCTTCAGGGGTTCTTGCCTTGCGAGCAATGGTGCCATAAGCCAGTGGGCAGGGCAGCAGGGAGAGAGGCGGACGACTCTGGGCTGTGTGGGGTCCGACAAGGAGCCCCCTCCGGGCTCCAGCCTTTTTGGGTTTGGAAACTCCTCCCCATCCTGAAAGCCTGGCTGGGAGACCCACCTCCATTATGAGGCTGGAAAAGGGAGCCAGTGGACTGTGCTTGTGTCTGCGAGAGGGCTTCTGATGATTGAAGGCATTTCCAGGCATGCACAATGGGAGGGATGGCAGTGTACCCATCTGGGTGGGTCAGTGGTATTGGTACACGTGTCCCTGTGGGCCCCCTTCCTGCCCCCCAGGGCTGGGGTTACTGCCTGTCACATCTGAGTGTCCTCATGTGCACCGAGCTCACAGTGGCAACAGCTGGACTTAGGGATGGGGAGGGCGGGGGTGGGGGCACCTCATTAGAGCTTGGTCTGCCCACTGGGTGATCCTCCCTCTCTCCTCCCAGATGGGAAGGAGTGGCCTGGGAGCCCTTGGGAGGGGGAAATCTCCCAGAGCAATCCACCCCTAATCCCTGGGCTGGCCTCAGACTGGAGATGGCGGCTGGAGAGCCTGGGAGCTTGGGTACCCCTGCTCGCAGACCCTGGCTTCCCTTGGCAAGCCCGGGGCTGCTCAGGAACTCTGACCCTGGGGGCCTGGCCCAGCCCACAGAAAGCTGGACTCTCAGGGCCCCTGGCACCCCATTGCCAGCATGGCTTCGGGAAGTGATACCCGCACAGGTGAGGCCCCCGGTGGGTGGAAGGAGAGTCACTAGGCAGGGCTGGCGTTGGGTTGTGGGACGGGAAAGCCATTTCTGCAGTTTGTCTAGTGGGCTTTGCTCACCCTCTGGTTTCAGCATGTGCCCCTCTCCTCTTTGTTGAGGAAAACTCTTCATCGATGGAGGAAGGGAGGAGGGGGCAAACACCAAGCCTCCAGGCTTAGGCTGAAGAGTGCAGGGAGAGGCCCAGGGCCAGGCGAGGGTGTCTTGTGCAGGTTGGGTGAGCCCTGGCACATGCGCCTCCAGAAACTGGTGGCCATGTGTTACTCCATTTGGGCCAGCGAAGCTGACATGAAATTCAGTGGAAGGGATGTTCCCCGTTGTGGTCACTTCTGTCTACAGAGAAACAGTGACAAGGGGAGAGGAGCATGAAGGGCCAGTGAGCAGTGACCCCAGGTGGACAACGGGAGAGCCCAGGAGGGGCCTGGTGCTGGGTGCTCAAAGGCTTTGCAGAATGCTGAGGAGAGAGCAAGGAGGAGGCCCAAAGTGAGAGGGGGGCTCCAGGGCAGAGGGTGGGTGCAGGGCATTTGGGTGGACAAAGGGCATTGTTCTCAGTGGGCCAGGGATGAGGCCACAGAGGGGAGGGTGTGCTTTTGACCAGAACCAAGGGTGGACCTCATGGAAAGGGCTGGAAGCCCAGGGCTAGAGGAGAGAGGAGACTCTCTGGAGAAGCGGGAGCAGCCCTGAAGGTCAGGGAGGGCAGGGGCCTTGACATCACAGATGCCGCATGATAGGCAGAGTGAGCATGTTTCCACATCCGTATGTGCTGTGCACCCCACTCCCTGCAGCAGCAAGAAATTCCTTGATAATTTGCTGGCATGCCGCACGGGAAGGGGCAGAGCAGGAGAAGCCAGCTTCCTTGGGCAGCTGCTCCTTGAAGCCTCTGGGTGGTGCCAGGGCCTCACCCCGCTCTGCCCGGCGGACAGACGCGGGTGCACAAACTGCTCTGTGTGCACTCCATCAAATGTCTAGATGTTTGCCTGCCTGCCTTCTGGAGAAAAGCTGCTTAGGCTTCCAGGCACCAGTGGAACGGCTGGGTGGGCTGAGACCCCCCCCGGACCCCTCCAAGGTGTCTGAAGCTTCGTGTAGTGCTGGATCGAGTCACCTCAGTTTGCCCGCATATCTCACCAGGGGGAGAAAGAACCAAGAGACGGCAGGCTGTGTCTGCTGATTTGGGAGAGTGGAGGCAGCCCCTGATCCAGGCACAAGGGTGGGAATAATTTTTCTGGCTAAAATGTCAGGTGGGTGGTGGGGATGTCGGGTTCTCCTCCTCCCAGTTTCACCATAAGGTCAAACTGCCTCTTTGAGCAGAGGATTTTAGCTGACCATGGATTTTCCTCTCTGTATGGCCTGGCTTATCTCCCTTTCCCTCTAGGAACTAGTAGAAAAGGGGAATCTGAGTGTTCTCTATCCCAGGAGGGGTGCTGCAGTCAGTCACGGGGCCAGAAGTCAGCGGATAGAAACGTCTCTGCTGAGTCCCTGGGCCTGACAGCCCCCATCACCCTCACATGCTGGGCTCTTATGGGGACTTTAGCCCACTTGGCCAGACCCGCAGACAGGTCAGGATTGACTCCTGAGGGCTCCCTTGTTCTCAACCCCCACCCTCTGGGAGGGGACCTGCAGGCCACCTGTCCCAGGATAATGACTGGCCTGTTTTCCCAAAAGGAAGCGTAGCTCTTTTCCTTTCTTTTCTTTTTTGTCTAAGAGTGACCTTAGCATTGGCTTCCCAACACCTGAGCGGATGGCGGGGACAGGAAGGCCCCATCTTCTGTGTTAGCCTGCCCTGGGCGCCCTAACGGGAGCACTGAGTAAATCTAGGAAGGGGCTTCTTGTCCCTGGGAGCAGGGAGGCAGGCGGGGTGCCCGCTGCAGTCTCCCAGGGCCCTGGGAGACCCAGTGTGGAGCACCCTGTCCATTCCAGTAGTGATCATTGACATGGTCCACGTGGAACAGGGCTTCTTGTATGTATACTACTGCTGAAGACCTAGAGCCACAGTTCAGTTTCACACTTTACAGAGCAAGCGCTCTTGCCCTCCCTGAACAGAGCTTCCCTCACATAAGCCTGGAAGCTTTCTGTCTGGACAGTCTCTGCAGTGTGCTCGCAGCCGCAGGGATCCTGGCTCCCAGGCCAGGGTGCGAGAGGAAGAGCTGTCTGTGTCTGGGGCGGGTTAACACGAGGATATAAGCTCAGATCTGGGAGAAGGTGGGAGTCCTGGGAGGCCCAGGGGAGCCAGGGCCGGGGAACTCCTGTGGTCTGGCAGCGTGCCTGATCTGGCTTTGTTTAGAGTTGCTGGAAGGGGGCAGGGAGGAGAGCCCGTGCTGCTCCCAGGCTGAGGACGGGGTGCTCCTGGGTGTGTGGGGGCCACAGCCAGCTCCCACCAGAGCAGGGAGAGGAATAGGGAGAATTGCATCCCGCACTTGACATCCCAGCTTTGGCTCTTCCAGAATGTTCATCCATACTTCTCGGAACTCCATCTTTGTATAGAATAAGGGCTCTGACTTCAGCACTGGCTGGTGGGCACCCTGAACTGGGAGCATCACGTGACCTAATTTCCTGGTGAGGAGGGGATCATGGAATCAGCATGCTCCCTCTCAGTCCTCCTCTTAGCACTTGTCTAGCCTGTGCACAGGATTAATCCTGGAGTCAGGTACTTGTGGAGTGTCCAGCCCCTCGCAGGCAGGAGAGTGGGGAGCCGTGGTGCTGGGGCAACAACCCCAGGTGTGATGCTGGCAGCTGGGCACAGACAGAGGGCTGGGTGGACTGGTTGTGCGAGGCTCTGTGACCATTTTGAGAGAGGAGTAGTGGTCCTGGGTCCAGCCATGCTCTGTGCTGGGGACCCTGGGAGTTTTCCCCTGCTGGTGATGGAGAGTTGCGTGACCTGCTTTGCTCCAATTTGTAGTCACCCAGCCCCAAGAAAAGGGGTGGGCATGCATTAGAAGGAGCTTCTTCTCTACTGAAAATGAAGCAGTGGGACAAGGGTCCCCAATGGCCTCCCGCAGACCCACTCCGTCATAGGACATTGGTTGGCACTGTGGCCCAAGCTGACAGGTTGTGCGACCATCATTTCTATCTAGTTCCAGGACATTGTCATCACCCTCAAAGGTAACCATACGCATAATTTGTCATTCTGCATTTATTCTTCTCCCAGCTCCTGGCAACCACTGGTCTCCCTTCTGTGTCTATCGATTTAACCATTCCAGACACTGCATACAATGGAATCCTTCAATATGTGACCTTTTGTGACTGGTTTCTTTTACTTAGTCTAATGTTCTTGTAGCTCGTCCATGTTGTAGCATGAATCAATACTTTATTCCTTTTATTGTCAAAGTAATATTCCACTTGTGGATGTACCACTGTTGTTTATCCATTCACTGGTCACCCATGGACATTTGAGTTGTGTCCACCCTTTGGCTCTCACAAATAGTACTGCTATCAACATTGGTGTACAAGCCTTTGAGTACCCGTTTTCCATGCTTTTGGGTACATATCTAAGAGTAGAGTTGCTGGGTAATATGATAATTCTATGTTTAACTTTTCGAAGCACTACCAAACTGTTTTCCACAGCCACTGCCCCATGTTGGATTCCCACCAGCAGTGTATGAGGGTTCCAATTTCCCCATATTTTCCGTTTTAAAATGACAGCCATCTTAGCGGGAGGGAAGTGTCACTTTATTTCTGTCTGTTGTTGAGCACCTGCTGTATGCCCTGAGATCGCACTCATCTCATCTTCCTGACAGCTCCTCGAGGTAGGTGGGATCATCCCCCTTTTCTAGGTGAGAAAACTGAGTCCCAGAAAAGTTAATGACATATCTGAGGGCACACTGCTGGTGAGTGACAGAGCCATGATTCTAAATCAGTGTCCGACTCCAACTTCAGTGTCCTTTCCATTGCTGTGCATAGGTCTTGTCTCCTTCTCATTGCTATTCTTTTGTTTTTTGGAGGCAAATCTCATCTCCTCTTCTCATATGCTGCCTGTTTCATCCCTCTTAACAGCTTTCTTATCTTTTGCTTCTTACGCTCTAATTTTTTCTTCCTTTGTTAAAGCATAATCCCTCTTTGTACCTCAGCCTGACTTCCATCCACCTCCTTGGCATTCTTTCCCTGGGTCAACCTGTCTCCCTGCTGTCCTGAAAGGCCACAGCTGCTGCAGCAGGGTGAGCCTGGGGAGGGAAGGGCATGGAGAACTCGCCGCCTTCCTCCTCTGTGGGAGAGGAAGACAGACTGGGCATACTCTGGACTGGGGACCACCAGCAAGACCCAGGCATAGTGGACCTCAGGAAGGAGCTGGCGTCCTGCTGTGGGACCTCCAGCCTCCAATCTGGGCTCCAGGGCAGAGAAGAAGAGCGGGCGAGGGGACCAGGATCTTGGCCCCGGGCCGCTCCAGCCCACCACCAGGCCCCCACTGGCTTTCCTGGGAGCGTCTGTCCTCTCATTCGCAGGGATTTCACTGCCAGCTTCAACTCATTTTTCCACTTGTAAGGCAACCGACTCCAAATCGAGGGAGGAGAGACACCAGCTGCCAAAGTGGGGCCGTGACAGGCGGGGAGCTTGCTACTTTGCACTTCGCAGCCCTGATTGCTTTCCACGCCACGTTCACATCATGTCTCATTAGCACCCCCACTCTCTCCAGATCGGTGGGCAGCCGCTTGCCTTCCTGGGGAGAGCTCTGCTTCTCATTACTGTTCGCTAGGTTAACCGCCTAGCACAGAGCGCCACGTAGCATGCAGCCAGACTCAGAACTCATTTCCTAGACATTTCCCCCCCACAAAGCGAATGGAAGAAAAGGTACAAGAATTGAGCCTCTTTGGAAGGCACAGCGGCCATGTAAGAGGGCTGGGGTGCTTTAATATCAACAGCCGTGTATTCATGTATAGAACTTAATTTTGTATAGCTCAATATATATATTGTCGTATCAATATTGAGTAAATTTGTTGGTATGATCTCTTAAGTAAACTTCTTTTCCTTGCCCCCAAAGAAGAATTGTGCTTGCCTAGATCCAGACAGCATTTATGAGTGCCTTCTGTATGCCTTCTGTGCTCAGTGCCTGCTAGACATCATCTTGTGTAACTCTCCCAAAAGGCCCGAGTGGAGGCATGATCACCCTCTATTCGGGGTGGGGAAGGCCTTTGCCATCACTGCAGGGAACAGCGCAGGAGGGAGGGATTTTAAGTCAGACTGGGATGACAGTTCTACCCTGAGACAGACCATTTAAGGGAGACGATGGAATTGACGTCTCTGGTATACAAGATTAGACATTCAGAGGAGCAGGTCCTGAGCACCTGGCAAGAGGGTAACAGGGGGACCCTAAGCAAAGATAGGAGGAGAGTCCTGACTTAAGGAGAGACTGGGGAGTGTATTGCCATCACCCCTAACGTCCCCAGTGGAAATGTGACCTGGAAAGACCCTGGATGAAGCCCCCAGAGGAGGCACCCTCCCCCGGCCCCTGATTTTGGCAGGCTGGTTGTTTCAATGGTGTTTTCCAATAACTTTGCACCTCGGCAGAAATTGAGTCCAGTGACTTCTGCCTGTAATTGGCACAGGCTGCTTCCTGTTCCAGTGTGTGTGATGGGGCCACTTGCTTTGTGTTTAACCCCTTCCCCACACATACCCCTCCCTGCCCCCTCCACCCTCCCATATAAGAGCCAATGACCTGACCAGCCTCCTGGGATGTGCTATGTGTAAAAATACATGAGGTTGAGCCATTTCCTGCTGCTTCCGCTGTTGCATGGCGATAAGACACTGGGGACTCAGCTGTGGACAGAGATCCTGCACCAGGCCCCAGGGAAGCTGGCCCTGGGAGAGGAGGACTCCAGGCCCATCTGCCTTTGTCTGACCTTGCATTTCCCATCATTCCTATCTTCTGTGACCTCCCCTTCCTTTCCTTCCCTGCCCCTGTCCCTTCTTAGTCTCTCTCTTCTCCTTCCCTCATGCCACCCTGATGCCCTCTGGAAGGCTGCCTGCCTGCCTGCTGGTGAGGAAAAGGGGCTGTCATCGCCTTCCTGCACATTTGTTCCCTTCCAAGCGGGGCACTGGTACCCGCAGGCCCCCAAACTGGTCCCTATTCCCTTTGACCCACGAGTTGCCTCTGGGCTTGAGTCCTCAGGACCGGGTGGGCAGGGCGGCTGGGGTGTGCCTCTTGCCCTGTTCAGGGTGCTTCCACGCTCATGAAGCGGAAGAGGTTGCTGACGACTCCAGAGAGCTGGAAGGTAACAGGGGCTGGGAGAGGTGTCAGCAGAGGTAGGGGGCCCTACTGGACTGCCCTGGGGAAGCCTGGGTGGGGAGGCTCCCTGGCCTGCATGGGCCCAAGTGTAGGCTTCAGTCAGTGCCAAGGTCATGGCAGGAGCCTCATGGGGGAGGTTGAGTCCAGAGTGTCGGTTTGTCTCATCTCTGAGAAATCAACCCTGTGACTCTGCTGAAGCCTCAGGCCTGCTTAGTCCACGTGATGAAGCAGTAGGAGCTCTGGCCTGGAGGTTCTGAGTCTTCGTAGTTTGTGTCCCTGAGCAACTTGCTTGAATTGGGCCCAGGGAGGTACTTAGACTGCATTTTAGGGCTGTTGGGGGATTGGGCAGGCGGCAGGTGCAAGAGCCCTTCCTCAATGGCAGCTGTAAGGGGTACTGTCCTCACTGTTATGCTTCTGGACTGTTTCCTTGAACTTTCCTGTTCATCCTGCAACCTTTTCCAAGCAGAGAAACCAAGTCCAGAGGAGGCCAGGGGCACGTGAGAGAATCCTGCAGCACCCCCCCCCGCCCCCCCATGCTTTCATGATTTACCCATACGTCCTCTGCCGGCCTTCTTCCTCAGGTTGACAAGGGAGACGTCGTGGCCCTGAGCCTCCCCGGCGGCCCCGGCCATGGTGACAGCGATGGCCCCATCAGCCTGGATGTGCCGGACGGGGCCCCAGACCCCCAGCGGACCAAGGCTGCCATCGACCACCTGCACCAGAAGATCCTCAAGATCACCGAGCAGATCAAGATCGAGCAGGAGGCCCGGGATGACAACGTGGCGGAGTACCTGAAGCTGGCCAACAACGCAGACAGGCAGCAGGTGTCACGCATCAAGCAGGTATTTGAGAAGAAGAACCAGAAGTCGGCCCAGACCATCGCCCAGCTGCACAAGAAGCTGGAACACTGCCGCCGGCGCCTCAAGGAGATAGAGCAGAACGGGCCCTCGCGGCAGCCCAAGGATGTGCTGCGGGACATGCAGCAGGGGCTGAAGGACGTGGGCGCCAACATGCGCGCGGGCATCAGCGGCTTTGGGGGTGGCGTGGTGGAGGGCGTCAAGGGCAGCCTCTCAGGCCTCTCGCAGGCCACCCACACCGCCGTGGTGTCTAAGCCCCGCGAGTTTGCCAGCCTCATCCGCAACAAGTTCGGCAGTGCTGACAACATTGCCCACCTGAAGGACCCCCTGGAGGACGGACCCCCCGAGGAGGCGGCCCGGGCGCTGAGTGGCAGCGCCACGCTCGTGTCCAGCCCTAAGTACGGCAGCGATGACGAGTGCTCCAGCGCCAGCGCCAGCTCGGCAGGGGCGGGCAGCAACTCCGGGGCTGGGCCCGCCGGGGCGCTGGGGAGCCCCAAGTCAAACACACTGTATGGGGCCCCGGGAAACCTGGACACTCTGCTGGAAGAGCTGCGGGAGATCAAGGAGGGACAGTCGCACCTGGAGGACTCGATGGAGGATCTGAAGGCTCAGCTGCAGAGGGATTACACCTACATGACCCAGTGCCTGCAGGAGGAGCGCTACAGGTGGGTGCTGCCCCCACCCCGGGCCCCAGGTGTCCACGTCAGGGCTGTGGAGGCCGTGAGAGGAGCATCTAGAAGGGTTCTGGGCTGATGAAAGGGGCAGGCAGAGGCCCTGAGAAGCCTTCCTCCAGAGTGGTCAGAGCAGCTGGGCTTCTGGGACCTGTGGGAATCTGCTGCCTGTGTCCGCAGGTGTGAGCAGTCCTCCTGGATGGTTATGTGGTCAGTGACAGAAGGGGAAACTGAGGCAGGGATCAGCTCCATGGCCTCTCCCCTGGAGAGACTGGTGAAGAGCACCGGCTCTGGAGCCGGGTCACTGGGGTTCAGCTCCCAGCTCTCCCATTTCTGTTTACCTTGAGCAAAGCACTTCCTGCTCGGCATGCCTGGCTTCCTCGTCTCTGAAGCATGACTACCATGAACCTCTGCTCTCAGGGTTTATGAAGATTACATGAGTCCAAACCTGTAAAGTCAGAGTATGTCAGTATCTGGTCAGTTTGAACGTCTAGCCGAGGGTCTGGCAGCAGCCTGGAACCGAGCCCGAGTCTCTGCTCTCGCCCTCCCCCTCAGCCCACTCAGCTCTGCCCTGCACCTCTCGGATGGCATGTGGCACTTGCTCTCTGGGATTCTTGGGGATCTTTTCCTCATTTGGCGCTTTTCCTTTATATATATATGAAGAAGGTTTTGAAACTTGAGGGTGAACCCTGCCTGAAAACGACCACCCCCACATAATAGTCATCTTTCGGTACTTGTGCCTTCAGAGCAGGGATCATGCCTCTATCCCTGTGTCCCTGGTACCCAGGAGAGCATCTCAGCCCAGGGCTTACTGGCCCAGGTTGAGATCAGTCAGTCCCTGACTCCTTCAGTCATGAGCTCTGTGATCTTAGGTTATTTCTTTAATCTCTCTATGCCTCAGTCTTCCCAGCTGTAAAATGGGATGACACTGTTACTATCTCATGGGGCCTTGGGGGGGCATCCTATGAGATAATGCAGAGAAAGTGCTTTCTTAGCACAGTGCCAGCACATGAGAAGTGCTGTATAAATAGTAGCTTTCATTGTTGTTGCTGTTAAAATTGGAACAGGGGTGGGTGGTCATTACTGAGAACAAGTGAAATTGATCCTGGGAAGGGAAGGGAGGCTCGGGCAGCCAGGACCGGCGTCATACCTTCTCCTTCCGCCAGGTACGAGCGGCTGGAGGAGCAGCTCAATGACCTAACCGAGCTTCACCAGAACGAGATGACAAACCTGAAGCAGGAGCTGGCCAGCATGGAGGAGAAGGTGGCCTACCAGTCCTACGAGAGGGCTCGGGACATCCAGGTACGGCCAGGGCCTGCCCATGGGGAGGGCCCGGGGGTGCGGACAGCTGACAGCAGCCAGAGGGGAGGGTTTTACCAAGCCGGGAGCTCCAGCCGTTCAGTTGGCTGAGGCAGATGGGCACGTGGATGAAGGGGCCAGCTTGGGGTGGGCAGAGATAAGAGCGAGGCAGGCTGGAGGCAGAGCGCGCATGGCGCAAAGACAAGCCAGCTGGCGAGGGCCGCAGAGCCGCCCAGCACTTTGATGGCAGCCTTGCCAACAAATCATTGGAGTCTCCAGGCCCTGGGCTGCCTCGGGAGGTGGCTGGGATCGGGCCAGCTCCTCCCCTTCCCACCTTAACAACCCAGACCCCCACGCCCTACCGCCACCCCACGTAGCCGTCACAAAGGGGCTCTGCTCCTGGCGGCAGCACGCCAGCCTGGGCCCCGCGTCGCCCTTCTCTGAAGAGTGGAGCGCTCAGCCGGCCTCAGCCTGCCTCCCTGTGCCCGCAGGAAGCCGTGGAGGCCTGCCTGACCCGGGTCACCAAGCTGGAGCTGCAGCAGCAGCAGCAGGTGGTGCAGCTGGAGGGCGTGGAGAACGCCAATGCGCGGGCGCTGCTAGGCAAGCTCATCAACGTGATCCTGGCCCTCATGGCCGTGCTGCTGGTCTTCGTCTCCACCGTCGCCAGCTTCATCACGCCCCTCATGAAGACGCGGCTGCGCATCGCCAGCACCGCCCTCCTGGTCCTCGTGCTCTTCCTCCTCTGGAAGCACCGGGACTCCCTCGCCTACGTGCTGGAGCAGGGGCTGCTGCCCGGCTGAACGGCTGAGCGGCCGGCCTGCTCTCCCCACGCTGCCCTGGCCCCCGGGTGGCCACGCTTCTCCAGGAGGGACCCTGGGACTCCGAGGCCCTTGGACTATTTTATGTGTCTAGATTGGCCTGTTGCCCAAACTGTCCCCCTTCTCTGTTCTTGCTCCTGCCCGATGCCTTCTCCCTGTTGGCCTAAAGGGAGCCTCGAGGGCAGCCCTGGCTGGAGACAGTGGGGACATCCGTGACCAAATGGAGCAGAGAAGGACACCGGGATGGACTCTTTTTATTTTCAGTCCCACAAGCATTTGTCCCAGCAGACTGGGGATACCATGGAGGCAGCTACGGTTCCCTCCTGTGGAAAGGGTCGGGATGGAGGTGAGAGGGGAGGGGAGGGGCGCCTGCTGGGCCAGAGAGTGGCTCAGCCTTACCCTTCTCTCCTCCAGAGCTGTTCGGAGGCTGCGTTCTGGGCTGGACCCTTCTAGGCTCTGAAGGGTGCAGGCTCTGGAGGCCGGGTGGAACGTGGCTTTGAACTTGTTTTTCCTGTTGTTCATTCTGCCTGTTATTGGATCTGTTCTTTTCAGGGAAACAGGTCCCAGGGGCCCTGAGCCCGAGCCCTTAGACATCTGGGAGCACATTGGGTTCTATTTATTTATTTATTTGTTCCATGTACCTTATTCCTACTGAGCTCCAGGGAGAGAGCCCTCCCTGCCCCCCTCTAAAGCCAGGGCTTGTTTTGGCTGTCAGGCACTTCCCAACCATCTAGCCTCTGGCTAAATCCTGGCTGGGAGAACTGGGCCAAAGCCACCAACCCCGCTCTCCCAAAGCAGCCCCTCAGCCAGGATGGGAGGAGCGGAGCCTCTTTTATACATGTGTTTGTTTTGTACGTGTGTATTTGTGTGGAGGAGGTTGTTGCTTTATTTTTTAAGGCTCTGGAGTGTTGTGTGATTTCTCTTGACATCCCAGCCTCCCCGTGGGCACTTCCAAGAAGAGGGGATTTCTCAGAAAAGGAGAGAGAAATCCCGTAGAATAGGGGAGGGTAGTGCCTGTCAGCTATTGTGGACCATATCCCGGGAAATAAATATCCTCTAAATTTTCAAACCATCCTGTCTAGTGTTGATTGATTAGGTTGTCCCCGGGGAAACCACCGACTCTCCCTACACCCAGGCATTCTGGGTAACAGACTGGCGGTGGTCACCCGTTGGCTTCCTGAGAAGGACGACCACCCTGAGACCTGCTCCCTCCAAGATCCAGCAGCGAACGAGGCGTCGTCCACTCTTCCCATGCTGCTGTGCGCAGCCAAAGCTCTGGCCTAGGTGACAGGGAGGGGAGATGATGCCCACCTCACCCAGCCCCTCTGGAGCACTTTCCTGGAGGTGGGGAATTGGGGGAGCGATTTCCTGAGCTTGGAGATGAGCCGCGGGAGGCCTGGACGGCAGCAGTCATGCCCAGCTGTGGCCATGAGGGGGCAGCAGAGTCCTTACTAAACCTTTTCTCTGGGTTCAGTCCCGAAGTGGGGCTTCTGCGGGAGTTTCCTTGGCCTTATCAATGCTGCGCCACCAGAACACGGATCACCTGCTCCCGAGGAGCTGGGGTGGTGGCCTTGAGCACAGAGGCCGGGCCCTCAGCATCTGCTCTGTGGCTGTGGCTCCCACCGCTGGCAGCTAATGCACTGGATTCCCAGCAGGAACCCTGTAGGGGGTGGGGAGCCCCCCGAGTCTCCCCGCTGGGAGGGCGTCTTCCATGATGCTGAAGCATGGGTATGGGAGAGGGTGGGAGAGAAGCACCCACCCCATAGTCCTGAGCTGTAATTAGTGCACCTGTGGCCAACTCCCGTCCCTCTCTGGGCCTCAGTTTCCACATCTGTAGTAGGGGATGGAAGCAGTCGCTGCTAATTTCAAAGGGCTAATTTCAAACATCCCGTGGTTCTGTGGGTCTGAGAAGCCAAAAGTTGCAGCTGTATCCCCGGCCTCAGGCTTGAGGGAGCTGTAGGAGTCGGGGCCGTGTCCCAACTGGATCAGAGCGGGCATCGTGCTGGCGTCCTGAGGAGGACAGCATTGATGATTCATCTCCTCTAACCACAGAGCAGTTTACATGTAATGGTGTAGCAGGTGACCTTATGGGGCTTCTAACAGTGTCACTCCTGGGCCCGGCACCCTCCTTGTCTTCTAACCACACACACACACCTCCCTTGGGGGCCACAGGCTCCTGGGCCAGGAGCCCACATTCCTGGGCCCCAGGTGGGGGGTGGCTGCTCCAGGCTGCAGACATTTCCCACATTCCTCCCCAAGGTCAGGTGCCTTCCCTGCATTGACTCTGAAATGTCACTGCCAGCCACAGTCCACACTGAAAGGGAAGGAGGGCAAGGGTCATTCTCAGCTAATTCTGAGGCTGCAAAGAAAACAGTCCAAGAAGAGGGGGAAGATCAGCCTCAGCTGCAGAGAGTCATCTGCAAAAAAGATGGAACAGCTGAGGCCCCATGTTTGTTTCATCATGACAATGGCAGCATCCAATAAAGTCCTGCCCGACTGGGAGCTGGGTTTTGTTCCTCCAATGGTCACAACTGGTACTTCCCGGTTTGTGTCTGAGCTGCTCTTCCCTCTGTGAAAAGGAGGTGAATTGCCTCCTCACCAGAGTTGCCTCCCTCTCCTGCCAGGGGTTCACATGGTCCCCCTCTGCTGGGCACCATCATCCTAGGAGTGAGACTGCAGGGCCAAAGGCAGGTCGTCCCCTGAGCATCGTCCTGTGGGAGTGCCCCAGGCTCCAGAAGGCCCATCCAGGCCAGTGTGCTCACACAGCCTGGCCAGCCCACAGTGGAGCAGCTGAGAATTCATCTTTGCCTGGAGCTGGGGCTTTGCCACTCCAAGAGCACTTGGCAGGCAGGTGGCTGGCCTGGGGTGGGCATGTTTACCGTGCCCATGCAGAGCCGGCACCCACTGCCAGCCACGGGGAAACAGTTGAACTGCAGCAGGTGCAAGCTGGGCAAACACAGAGGCAGATGGAGGTGACTTAGCCGCCCCCGCTCCAGGTTACTTGGTGTGATTCCAGGATGGGGAGGGAAGGCGCTAGGGAGGAGAGACCTGGGGCCACGGAGTGGGAGAGGAGGGGAGCTGGAGCCCAGGCACTTGGAGGGATCCTGGGGGCAGGCTTCAGTTCCCCGTCAGTGGCAGGGCCCGTAAGTGAAGTCCAGATCCTGCTACTAAGAGCACAAGCCTTGGAGCCAGCAGACCTGAGCTCAAATCCCAGCCCTTCCACTCACCTTAGACAAGGTTCCAGCTGTCTTAGATCAGCCTCCCCCCGCTGCCATTGGGAATGCAAATGCCTCCTGGTTCACAGGTTTGGGCTGCAGGAGAGGTGACATTCTGCATGTCAGGATTTTAGCACAGGGCCTAGAACATAATATGGGCCCAACCTGAGGCAGTTATCTCTTCTCCTCATTAGAACTGAGGAATGTCCTGGTGTGAAAGAACTGTACAGAGTCTAAGGCCTACAGAAACATACAAGGCTGAGGGGACTGAGGGAGTCTTGGCCTCCAAGTCCTGATGACCCAGGAGAGGCCACCACAGGTCCTCTTCCCAGGAGCTGAGAGCCTGCTTCTTCCAGAGGCCTTCCCCTAAGTCACAGACAATACCCCCCCACTCCCACGGGCTCTGGCCCCAGCTTAAGGGGACTGGCTGAGGTCTGCTTGGCCACAGCCCACTGCCTCCACCCTGGTCCTGTGAGTATATCTATGCATGGGGCCTTCCTTCCTCCAGACCGGGGGCCAGGCATGGGCCCAGGAACCAGCACTGAGAGGCCCTGGGATTGAGTCAAGACTCAGCCACTGGCTGCCTGTGACGTCATGGGCCTCAGTTTCCTCATCTGAAATGTGGTGATGGCGTGATGGCCAGGTCACAGGTATTTGTGAGGCTCAGAGGAGCTATCGGATGTGGGTGCCTACTGGAGGCTGCCCCCAGCTCACCCGTAGGTGAGATACCTGTTAGGATGCTGCTGAGCCATCTGGGGCCCCCAGGGAGGGCTCTGACCTGGATAGGGCTTGAGCAAGTGGCTGGCATGACCTTTCAGCCTGAGGGTTGGAGCTAACCACATGGAGGTGGAAGGAGGAAGCTCGGCAGGCCAGGCATGCTGCGACAGCATGTGGGGAGGGAGGGGAGGCTGGGACTTGCACCGGCACATCCAGACCTGCCCGTGGGTCCTGAGTCACCCAGCCAGCCAGATGGGCAGTCCAGGCAGTGATGCAGCATGGCCTCCCAAACTCAGGTCCTCCCGGAGCACCCTCCTGGCTGGCAGCCGACCCCTGCCTTTGGTTCCCCTGTGCTCCCAAGGCCAACAGTCCAGATGAGGTGTCCTGAGCCCAGTGGTGCTGGACAGGCCACCTCCACCATGCCCCTGACTCCAGGCAGCCACCCACCAAGTTGACTGTGCTTCTGAAAAGCACCCAGAGGCCATTCCCCAAGTTCTGGGTGTCTGGGCTCTGCTGTCGACAGGCCCCAGCCTAAAGGCTCTTCTATTGCCTTACTTTGGTTGATCTTGGAGTTTTGGCTTCCTGGAGATAAGCCTGAAGTGCATGCTTTGGAAAGATCTGGGTCTCTCCCTGGTTGGTCTGGGGGCCCTGCTCTCTGGTCTCCTACAGGAAGGCTGAGTTTTCTCCCTACCATCTTTCTGAGTCCCCAGTTCTAGGTACAAAACCACGTACTTTTACCTGGAGTTGGGTCCCCTTGTATTTCCAGGTGAAGTCAGCCCCAAGCACCCAGAGTTGGGATGGAGGTGAGGAGGAGAGCGTTTCCCACGAAACTGGTCTTTAAATGCGCTCATGCAAGAGACAAGTCACCACCACAGACCTGCTAAGTCCCTCCAGCTGGTCTCCTCCTCCTCATCTTCTCAGCCAGGTGGGGCCAGGCCAGGCCAAGGGTGGGGAGACCTGAGAGACTGCAACATGGCTGCTGAGGAGGAAGAGGCCAAGGGCAGGTCCCATTCCTTCCGCCGTGTCCTCCTCTGCTGGTCCTGGAGCTCTCGTCAGTTTGGCCGCCTAGAGGCCAGGTGTATGACCCCGAAACCACCCAACTTTAGGTTCAATTCAATTCAAGAAACACAGTTTAGAGTACCTGCTCTGTGCTAGGCATTGGGCACACAAAGAAAAGCAAGACATGGTCCACGCCTTGGTGGAGCTCACAGACTCGGGGACGCACACACACTTCCCTGATACAGAGGCAGGCAGAGAGAAATGCTGCCAAAGAGGCTGGAGTAGGGGACTGGGGAAGGAAAGCTTCATTCTGATGGGAGCTGGACAGGTTTCTCAGAGCACTGAGGATACGTAAGAGGTGAGAAGGGAGAGGGTCCTACAGCAATGGAGTTTGTGGGTCCTAGGTTTACCAAGGGATAGAAGGCATCGTTCCATGGTGCGAGGAGCTAGATGGTCCTCTCTGGCAGCTGTCCTGCCCAGCGCACACACCAGAGGGCAGGACTCCTGTGGAAGGGGCTTCTAAGTCCACCCCAGTGTGAAAGAGCAGGAATGAGGACACCTTCAGGAAGGGAAGGAAACAGCCCACCCGAGAACCTCTAGGAGGAGTTGTTCAGACTTGAAAAGCAAAAGGGCAGCTTTGGGAGAGGAGGAAAAGGAAGAGCATTCCCCTCAGAAAGACCTAGAACCATCTGGAATTCTAGGGACTTGGTGGCTAACACTCAGCTATGCTGTGTGACATGGAGCAGGTCCTGTAACCTCTCTGAGCCCCTGTCCCCATCTCCACACAAATGGAGAACTTAGGATGGAGAGCTCGATGTGGCTGAGGCTCTGGGAATATCTAGGCTGTCCCTGCATGAATCTGAGTTGAGAGGAGGATCCCTGCGTGGGGGAGGCTTGACTCAGGTGAGGTCTGTGAGCAGCAACACCTGCCCACAAAGGAGTCGGGGACCCACGAGAGGTCTGGGACCCATGTTCTAGCCCCCGAGGGATCTGCACTGCTGAATGCCCAGGCTGGGGGCAGCGGGGAGCGCAGGTGCCTTGCTTGGGGGAGCAGAGCAGGCCTGGCCTCCCTCTCACCGTCCTCTGGTGGGGTGGGGCTAAAGATGAAAGAGACACCAGGCTCTCTTCTCTGCTTGGCGGCTTCCATGCACAGCCATCTACTCAGGGATGATTTGAGGGTGTGCAAGGGCCCCACCCCGGCCCAAAGTCATGGCAATTTCAATCCCTTTTTCTGTCTAGGACCTTACAGCCAACAAATGCTTTTGTGTGCATTGATTCACTTTATCTTCACTGCAACCCTATAAGGAGGCTAGAGAGGTGTTATGAGACTCCACTTTATAGGCCAGCAAACTGGGCCTCAGGAAGACGGGGGGAACTTACTGGACACAGCTGGTGAACAGCAGACCCAGGAAAAACCCAGTCATGCTAGCAATGCCACTGCCCATAACTGAAGCCTGATAGCCACGGTGAGGTTAAGCATTGCTTCATGTACAAATGCAGATGCTTCTTTGGAGGGGTAAAACCTGGAGCCATTCACATCTTAGTATGAATTAGCTTATCCCATTGAAGACTTTCTCTGCTCTGCCACAGAAAGAAAAGGTTAGGGTTTGGGGCTGGGGAGATCTGAGGAAAAATCTCTTTCAAAGAGTTAGAAGTTGAAGACAGAACTTCAACAAATTCTACTGACGTCCCATTTCCCCACAAAGCTGGGACTTTTAAGCCTTGGAGCTTAACACCAACCCTAAAGGGGAAAGGTCGGGGGCGTCTAAAGGAACCATTCATTCATCTGTTCAGCAAACCCGTATGAACGTCTGCTTGGTGTGGGAGATAGAGGATGCTGAGGTGAGCTAGACAAACTCTTCCTCACTGAACGTGTCGAAATGCAACCTGAAAAACCAAGATATAAACAAGGCAAATGACAATATAGCTTGGTAACTGCTGAATTATGATCTAAGAGCAACTGACTGCCGGAGGGGAGCTGGATTGGCAGTCTCTGCACTTGATGACGCACCCTTCCTCACACATTTTTACCCATCCCAGTGTTTCATAAGCCTTCCAGCCAGCAAGCCCTTTTCATCACCTTGCTTGAGTCCCTCCTGCCCAGCAGTGCCACGTGTACCTGGCCATGACCAGTGATCCCAACTTGTGCCTGCAGCAGCTAGGTGAAGGGCCATGGAGCCTTTTGACTCTCTGGCCAATACTCCCATTATATAGACGAGGAAACTGAGGCCCAGAAAGGAGAAGTGATTCACCCAAGTTCTCCACGGTGAGGTGGTGCTAACCCTGCAGATGTCTGCACCATGACACACCCACCTGGGAGGCTCTGACTGAGGAGCGTCCGTGCTCAGTACACGGTTGGAGACAGGACATAAGGTGGAGTGCAGGGAGGCCGAGGGGGCCGTGACTCCGCCCTGAAGAGAGGAGGAGAGAGAGGGTAGCAGGGAGCATGGTCAGGAGGGGCTCCGGCAGCGACACGGCACCTGCTCCCCAGGCCTGGCGTTACCACTCAGTCCGTCTCATTGGACCCTCACAAGCCAGGGCTGTTTAAAGTGAAATTTAAATTGGCCAAAATTATATTTAAAGAATTCATTTCCTCAGTTGCATTAGCCACATTTCAAGTGCTCAGTAGCTGCATGTGGAGAGAACAGAAAACATTTCCATCGTGTTAATAATAAAAGAGATGTAGAGTAAATAGAGGAGACAATATAGGTGAAACATTTCCCACCTTGAGCTAGTTATTATTGTCATTTTACAGATGAGAAAACCAACACTCAGTGAGCTCTAGTCTCAAGGTCCCGCCGGCAGGAGGTGACAGGACCCAGGGTCTGCCCCACAGGCCACGCCGCTGCCCCCGGGTGGCAGTCTCTTTCTCGAGCTGGCCCCAGAACTCCACACACCATTCAGGTCCACAGAGGAACGAAGACGCAAGGGAGGCAGCTGCAGAACTGTAAGGGGCGCAAACCTCAGACTCTTGCCAAGTTGGAGGCCTGCTGGGACCTGGGAGGGCACCAGTCCCCTACTACGGGTCCGCCCTCTGCCGCCTTCCCACTGCAGACTGGACACCCCACTGCATGTGTCTGCCCTCTGGACCTCAGTCTCTCCGTATGCACATCAGCCCTGACAGCCTCATTCTGGGCTTCTGTGATCTGCAGCCCCAGGAGACATCAGAGACCCAGACTCTGGCTCAGCTTGGGGCAGGAGGCCATGGTGAGGGGTGGCGGGGGGCACTTACAGGGACCAACCTGGAGTTACCTTGCTCTTCCAAGGCTCCCCTGGAGCCCTAAGCTAGGGTGGGGCACTGGATGGGCCTGCTCCGTGAAAGCAGGTCAGGAAGGACTTTAGGAAGGGTGTGGTGGGGAGGGTGTGCCTCTCAGGCTTGGGTGTGATCACTAGCAAGGGGGTACGCCTGCCGGCTTCCTCTGCCGGGCCAGACAGGGCAGGGCAGCCTCTCTCTCAGCCCAGGCCTCTGGGCCCCACTGTGTGGCCACCCTAAGCCCTCAGCCATGACGGGCCCAGTTGGGCATCTTCCCCTTCAACACCTGTCCAGTGCCAGCTCGCCAGCCCTGCCTTGCTGGGTGGTGCACAGGGAGGGCCAGGGATCCAAAGTTTTACTACCCCCCAGGCTGTGAGGACAGGCACGGGGAACCAGTCCTTGCAGACCCAGTTGGCCAGAAGCCTTTTCTCCCAGAGCCCTGCCCCCACCCCCATCCCCACCCCCACCCCCGGGAGAGCAAAAGCGGACAGTGGCCACAGGTGACTAGCCAATGAGCCATTTCTCCTTCCAACTCCTCTGGCCCAGGCCTTGACAGCCCAGCTTGGCCTCCAAGGGGTCTGGAGACCAGCCTTCCTGGATCACCAGCTTCCCTTCTCCTCATCCAGCCTGTTCCCTACTCCACACAGCAGCACACCAGGAGCCACAGAGCGAGGGCTTGACCGCAGCAGATCCAGGCAGCCTGAGCAGACTCCTTTCAGCAGACAGAGATGCGGCCTATTCTCCTGGGCCCTCCGCCTGAGTCCCAGGGGAGTGATCATTGTCATTTCTTCATTTCCTACTGGGATAGAACTTGGATGTTCCCTGCAATTCATTCCCTTCCAAAGGACCAAATATGCAGAACAGTGAGGAGTCTCAGTGCATTACTATGTAGGGCAAAGCTCACAGTTAGAAAGTATTTCCTTTTGCTGCGTTACTATCTTCCTCCCTGTAGAATCCATTAGACGCCCTTCAAGAATTTAATGTCTACTTCCAAACCCTATCTACTCTCTGATTCTTTTGTCTGAACCAAATACCCTCATTTTGTTGGTCATTCCTACTAAGACTGGTTTTAAGAACTTTGACACCTTAGCCTGGCAACATTTCCATTTACCCCCTTTGTTCTTATAACATGGTGTCTAGAATGAGGCATGGTGCTCCAGCCACGGTCAGGCCAGGACAGAGAGTTCTACAGAAACATCACCTCCTGGACTCGGGCATGATGTAAATTCTATGAGCTCTGTTGTCTTTCTGGCCTGCACTGGTGATCTCCTCTGTGTTCTTGGCCCCACGTGACTGTTTAGCCATGTCCATGTTGAATGGGTATGCACAGGTCACCCCAGCCTATGTGACTGCTGCCTCCAAGGATTTAGAGGTCCTTCTGCCTGCCTAGTGGGGAGGTTTCCCTGGCAGACGACCCCCAGTGAAGGGAGCCCAGGGCCCAGGCAGTGGTTCTTAACAGGTTTTCACTTATGGACTCTCTTCAAGGTCAGATGGAAAACTGTATTGTTTTCCCCAAAAATATATACCTACTCAAAAATTTTTCAAATGACACCATAAGTTCCTGCAGGCCATCCCTGGAGCCAGGTCAGGAATCTCCCTCTGGAAACTGATGCCTGAAAAACAGACTCTGAGACAGCCTCCCTGTTCAAACTGTGGGGCTCAGGGCAAATTCAAAGCGATGCATTTGACAGCTCACAAAGCCTGTTCACATACATCTCCTTAGACAGACCCCAGAGGATGGATTATGGGAGGTCAAGGCCCAAAGAGGCCCAGCGTCTTGCCCAAGATCACACAGCCAGTCTGGGCCGAGCCATATCAGCCTCTCACCGACATGTGGCCTCAGAGAAGCTCAGTGCCGTCTGCCTGCCAGTGAGGAAGACGCACAGGGAAGCTGTACTTGCAGGCTGGGGAGATGGTCCTGACTGTGCCCAGTGGGCTCTTGCTGCTGCTTCAGAGGCACACGCAGCCTGGCCTCTGGGATGAGCTGCGCCGCTCACAGCCTCTTTCCCCACAATGGCAGAGAAGGGCGTGGCTGCTAGGCTGTGGCTTAGGAGAAGGGACAAGGGCGGAAACCAGGCCTGGAGCCTGAAGCCCAGGAGCTCAGGGGACAAAGAAACAGGCCCTGGCCCCAGCCTCTCCCAAGAGTGCAGGTAACTCATTTGGAGGGAACATACACCCAGGAAAATAAAATGTGGCCGGGGAGGGAGTGGGAGTCGGGATACAAAGCATATCGGAGTGCACGAGGTTTACATACAGGCACCAGACTTGACTATTTGAGGTCAGGGTTTAAGTTTCCAAGGAATTCTTGATCCCTAAGTCCCTCACCCCTAGACCCAGAACAATGCTCAGCCTGCAAGGCCCAGCTGACTTCAAGAAGTTTTCCCCGTATCGCCCTCAGAGGACTTGCTCCCTCCTCATGCCCTGTGTTCAGACCTGCTGGGTCATTCTCTGACCCCTCTACAGACTGCGCCCCTAGCAGGCTGGAGCTCTGGACTCAACCAAGTATCTCACCCTGGCCCCTGGCACCAGCAGCTCCATCCATGTTTGTTCACTAAGCTCCAGATAACAGAAATGATGACCTGACTTCTGTCTCCCCTTGTTCTGTGACTTCAAACCGAGTCCCGAATCTCCAGGGTCAAAGAAGGCCCACCCCCTCCCACCCCTTCCCTCTGACTTGGAAGCCAATAATGGTGTTTAGAAACTCTCGGAAGAAGCTTTTCCCAGGCTGTGACGGGTCTGGGAGAAGGTTCCAGAAAGAAAACTGTCATTTTTATGTCTTTTCCTAAACTGGATTATTTCTCTTTGCTCCAAACAGTTGGCAAAGATGTCTGGGCTGAGAAGGGGTCTGGGGCGTCGCTCTGCAGGCAGTCTGGTGTTTCTCCATCCTCCCTGAGTCCGTTGGCTGGGCCAAGGCTGGGAGGTTGCTGAGGGAGAGGCCCAGGTTTGCTTGGACCTTCGATGATTAACTCTTATTACAACGAATTCATAAATTCTTACTGGTTTTATGCTTTTGTCTCCTCCACTGGACTTCCAGGCTCTGGAGGACAGAAATCACATTTTATTCAATTCAGGATCCTCAGGGCTGGGTACCATGCTGAGTACACAGCAGATGCTCAATACCTGTTAAAGGGAAAAAAATGCACTGCAACCTCCCGCCCATTTCTGGGGGGCATGCTTGCCTCTTTCTGGGGTTGCGGGGGTGGGCAGGTGGGACTTCTCAGACCTTCCCCAGGCTGATGGGAGGTGGGAACCACCCTAGGCCCCTCCTCCCTGCAATTTTTTAGAGAAGGAAGAACACTTCTCTGGACCGCCCCTGAGGCCAGTTCTTTCTCTCTGTTTATTTCCAGCCCCAAATATGCTTCTTAGATTTTTTTTTTAAATAATTTATTTTGGTATCATTAATCTACAATTACATGTGCAATATTATGATTATTAAACTACCCCCTTCATCAGGTCCCGCCCACCAACCCCATTACAGTCACTGTCCATCAGTGTAGTGAGATGCTATAGAGTCACTACTTGTCTTCTCTGTGTTGTACAGCCCTCCCCACGCCCCTCAACATTACATCTGCTAATCGTACTGCCCCTTTTTCCCCCTTGTCCCTCCCTTCCAACCCAGCCTCCTCAGTTCCTTTCCCTTTGGTAACTATTAGTCCGTTCTTGGGTTCTGTAAGTTTGCTGCTGTTTTGTTCCTTCAGTTTTTTTCTTTGTTCTTATACTCCACATATGAGTGAGATCATTTGATATTTGTCTTTTTCGGCTTGGCTTATTTCACTGAGCATAATACCCTCTAGCTCCATCCATGTTGTTGCAAATGGTAGGATTTGTTTTCTTCTTATGGCTGAATAATATTCCATTGTGTATATGTACCACATCTTCTTTATCCATTCATCTACTGATGGACACTTAGGTTGCTTCCATTTCTTGGCTATTGTAAATAGTGCTGCAATAAACATAGGGGTGCATCTGTCTTTTTAAATTGGGCTGCTGCATTCTTAGGGTAAATTCCTAGGAGTGGAATTCCTGGGTCAAATGGTATTTCTATTTTGAGTTTTTTGAGGAACCTCCATACTGCTTTCCACAATGGTTGAACTAATTTGCATTCCCACCAGCAGTGTAGGAGGGTTCCCTTTTCTTCTCATCCTCGCTAACATTTGTTGTTGTTTGTGTTTTGGATGTTGGCCATCCTCACTGGTGTGAGGTGATATCTCATTGTGGTTTTAATCTGCATTTCTCTGATGATTAGCGATGTGGAGCATCTTTTCATGTGCCTGTTGGCCATCTGAATTTCTTCTTTGGAGAAGTGTCTATTCATGTCCTCTGTCCATTTCTTAATTGGATTATTTGCTTTTTGTTTGTTGAGGTGTGTGAGTTCTTTATATATTTTGGGTGTCAACCCCTTATCGGATACGTCACTTATGAATATATTCTCCCATACTGTAGGATGTCTTTTTGTCCTACTGATGGTGTCCTTTGCTGTATAGAAGTTCTCAGCTTGATATAGTCCCACTTGTTCATTTTTGCTTTTGTTTCCCTTGCCTGGGGAGATATGTTCATGAAGAAGTTGCTCATGTTTATGTCCAAGAGATTTTTGCCTATGTTTTTTTCTAAGAGTTTTATGGTTTCATGACTTACATTCAGGTCTTTGATCCACCTTGAGTTTACCTTTGTGTATGGGGCTAGACAGTAGTCCAGTTTCATTCTCTTACATGTAGCTGTCCAGTTTTTCCAACACCAGCTGCTGAAGAGGCTGTCATCTCCCCATTGTATATCCAAGGCTCGTTTATCAAATATTAATTGACTGTATATGTTTGGGTTAATGTCTGGATTTTCTGCTTCTTAGATTTCCGAGTCTCGACCCCTCCAGCTGTACCTCAGCACAGTCCCACCTAGACCTTGACATTCACTCCCCAGCTTCCTGACGAAGCCTGTCTATCGCAAGCACAGCTATTTTTAGCAGAGCATGTGGGGGAAGGGAAGGGGAACCAAATGACCTCACTGCCTTCTGTTTTTGACATCCTCCCCACCCACCCTTCACCCACCCGGTGTCATTTCCTCGTTTGAATAACAACGGTAGGCTGTGTTTCACTTTCTTCCATTTCGCTCAGCATCGGCTGCCTGCGCTTCTTGGAGGGTGGGTGAATTGCCCCAGCCAGGGAAGAGTATTTGTTCCCCCAGGCCCTAATAGCCTTAAACCTTCAGAAGTCTGCTTTAAAGGTTCCCAGACACATTCATTTTTCCTAAAGCCTTTCAGAACAGGGAGTTGTCCATCCTTTCCTGGGTCAGAATCCCAATGTCTGACCCAAATTTTCATTCGGACCTAAACCTTACCTGCTCTTAGCGTTGTCAGATTCAGCAAGCAGGAGTACAGACACACTCATTAAAATTTGAATTTCAGATAAACAATAATTTTTTAGTTCAGCAGGTTCTGGGCAATATTATACTAAAAAAATTATTTGTTGTTTATCTGAAATTCAAATGTAACTGGCAGCCTATATTTTATATAGTAGCCGCATCTGCTGTATCCCTTCTCCTGGGACAGCAGTTTTCAAATGTCTTGGTCTCAGGATCATTTACTCTCTTAAAAAGTATTGAGAACACTCAAAGAGTTTTATGTGGCTGAGTTGATGTTTACCATAGTGGAAATTACAAGAGAAATTTAAAAGATATTTATGAATTTGTATTAAAATAGCAGTTAAAAATAACAGTAATAACTAACTACACGTTTATAGAAACAAAACGTTTTTACAAACTGTTTTCTACAAACTTTAACAAAATACAGAAAATAACTATTTTCCAAACCCAAAAATAATATTGGTGAGAAGAGTACCATTGTTTGGTATATTTTTGGCAAATGTTTCTAATATTTGGCTTCATGAGAGCTGGATTCTTTTCTAAAAAGTTTTTAAAAATTTAAGTTGTGGTAAAAAAAATGTGTAACAAAATTTACCATCTGAACCATTTTTAAATGTGCAATTTAATGGTGTTAAGTACACTCACATTTTTGTGCCAGGTTAGATCCGTTCGTATCCAGTCTTGTTGTAATATTTACACACCATGACGACCCTGGAAAATTTCACCAGACACTCATGAGAGAATGAGAGGGAAAAGACAAATAATGCTTTTATACTGTTAGCAAAACAGTTCCAGTATCCTCTGCAAGGATTTGGGGAACGCCGGAGAGGACTCCAGGCCGCACTTTGAGCAACACCAAAGACTTCAGTGGTACCAGCCAGCTTCCTTGCCCCTTAAGTTACTTTGGGGTGAGGATGGCCTGCCATTGCACACGTGATTCAATGTGATTCCCGGCTGGTTCTTATTTCCGAGATACACAGCAGGGATGTGAGGAGGCTGAGGCTGGATCTTGCCTAGTGCCTTAGGGGTGGAAAAATGGATGTAGAAAGACTGTGACCCTAGGGGTTTGGGCATGGGATGCAAATGGAAAAGATGACTCAGCTGAGGAAGAGAGGGCTGCTCTCTTGCTCATCAGAGGTTTTAAGAGGCTCAAAGAAGATAAACCCCTCCAAGGTGGGGAGAAAAGAATGGACTAGCCTCGTTCCTTGGAAACAGCGTCGTTGAGCCAGCTGCTTGCTGCCCCAGCTGGACTGTCACATTTCAGCTGAATTGTCACATTTCAGCTGAATGGCCACAAGCTTTGAGACCCTGCCTCAGGACCTAGAGCCTAGAGCCCCCAGTGAGGGGGGCTGTCTTGCCATTGGGTTTCAGCCCTGGACAAGTTCACTATGGATTCAATGAGACCAAAGAAATGGCAGTAGGAACGTTCTTGGGGTGAAAGCATTTATACCCAACTTTATCCCCCACGGTGGCAGGTCAATCTTGTCTAGACTCTTGTCTACTCAGAGCGAGTCTGCATGCAGCAAGCCTGTCTCTGCCTCTGCACCTCTGCTCTCCCGCAGCCTTGCAGGTGTGTCACCATGTTGCCCAGAGCACTGGGCAGGGCTCTTTATATAGAGTCTTTATATAACAACACATTGCCCACACATGTGTCGTGAGCTAGCTGACCAGAGCCAGGTGAGAATCCTGGCCACAGGAATCTTTACAGGGGCTTATCCCCTTACTGACCAATCCAGTGACCAAAGAATAGGGACACAAAACAGCCAGTGGTCTATCCCCATCCACACAAGTGGTCCCATTACAACCAAATCCAATGGGACTCGAGCATCTTACACATTTTCTATCAGACACCCGCCCTTAGCATGCTCACCTTTGTGCTGTTCACAATCGTCCTGTAGGTGTTTATTTATATCTTCAACTTTATTATATATAAATGCTTTGAGGGAGGAACCCTGCCTTTATTGCTTCTGTATTTTTCTACTAGAGCAATAGTCAGGTCTTAATACATGTTGATGGGCTTATTAGGGGATAGGTTTTCACTGATTTAACTATGAGACACCCCTTTACAAGGGGCTGGGGCCAGGAGAGCAGGTAGAGCCCTAATTAAACATTTATTGAGGACCTACTCTTACTCCCTTGGTTTTCTTTGCTGAGGTGTCACTTACAGAGCATGTCCACGTGCCGTCTTTTAATCCCTGCAACAATACGGGTGGTGTGAGTGGACTGTGAAAGTGACTCTCTACATAACCGCTGGGCACTCTGCCTAAAGAAAGAACATGCTTAGCCAGGGAGGTCGTCTCTGTAGCGCCAAATGCGTGTGTGGGGTGCTCTCCAGAGCTGCACTGGCAAAGGGTATATCCCGAACATGGCTACCTGGTGTATCCTGGCAGGTACTCGAGGACCATTCGGCTGGCTTTCCTCACCCAGTTTTCCGGCTCTCTGAGTAAACTCCCCACTGAACTTGGACTTCCCCTGTGGAATTGCCAGATATGACAGTGAAGGCACTCATCAGCAAATTCAAGTTGTATTTTTCACTATTAACTAATGAATTGCATTTTGATTGTAGATGTTGATCCCTTGGAGCTTTGTGATCTGCCTGACTCTCCTGGGCCTATTGCAAACAAGGTCTCTGAGGAGCAAAGTGAGACCCCCACCCTGAGTTGTGGAAAGGTCTCAGGGAAAACCTGGTCACCGTGGAAGGCTATGCTGAAGGGCCAGAGGGCTCTCCTCAGCCACCGCCTGGCCTCTCTAGTGGCTTTTCCATGGCTTTTCCATCCACAGAGAACCATGGCCTGGGCAGGGAGGCCGAGCAGGTCAGGGGTCCATTAGTGGAGGGGAGATCTTTGCCTGTGGTGGGCCTGTTTGAAGCTGCTCCCAACCAAAGGCCCACCTGCTCGATGGACACAACAGTGACCACAATCAGGGATCAGGAAGTCTGAGAGACACTGCAGGCCGGGCCAGGACGGTGATTCAGAACCCAGCCAAGGAGCTCTGAAACGTCAGCGCATCCTTTCCCCAGCTGGCCGGGCAGCCACGTGGGCAGTCCTGCTGCCGGAGCAGAGTGCCCCGAGAGAGCCCAGGTCACGGCAGCCTGGGGCTGGCATTCTCCTCACGAGGAGAAAATAGTGAAAGTAGGGAGGACATGGTGCTGGCTGGGCCCTCAGCTCCCAAGGCAGAGCTGGACACTTCCACCCGGAAATGGTTTTGGCCTCTTGGACTGGGAAAATCCTGGCCGGCAGTGTCTGTTTATCAGGGAAGTTGAATCAGACTCAGAACCTGTCCCCTAAAAAGCTCTTCTGTTTCTAGAATTCTGTGAGTCAAAGCCAGCCCCGGATGCCTTTCTTTTTTCTGGGGAATTTCTTTGGGGAAAGGGGACAGAGGGGAAAGGCTGACCCTTTCAGGAAACTGAAACCTGAAATCAGTTTTTGCCCATTTATGGACTTGAAGCCCCCTCCCCCAACCTAGGATGACTCATATTCCCATTTTGACCTAAATGCCCCCAGAGGAGAAGGGGTGACTTTGAGAAGGTGAGATTAGCTCAGGGAGAGGGCTGGGGGCTGGAGAGAGAAGGGATGAAGAGGCCTGAAAAGCTTGGGGAATTCCCTTGCTTAGCAACTGTTGGGGGAGGATTTTCCAGCCAAAAGGAGGCAGAATGAGAGAAAGAAGGAGGCTTCTGTTTCAGAGAGAAGCTGGGTGCCCAGGTGGCTTTTCCTGTAGAGAATTTCCTCTATAGGGGCAGCAGCTCCTCACAGGTAGGTTAAGGGCCTCAGCTGGAGTAAGTTCTCAAACTCTGTAGTGTTTAGAACCGCGTGCCAGGCTTGTTAGAAGGCAGATGGCCCCACCCTCGGCGGTTCTGCTCAGGGTCCCCAGTGGTCTGAAAGCAGGATGTTCTGAAACTGAGGAAGAGCCCTGGGAATAGGGAGCTGGCTTTTTCTCCCAGCCTTGGTTGTACAAGGCAACTCCCATTCCTTCTGCCTGTGTCCCTGGCCCAAGGGTCACACCCCCAGTGTTCTTACAGAATCTGTGAAAGCCTTTGAAGGTGTGCAGTCATGAAGTTCAGAGCTGCAGGGTCTCGAGGAGTTGGTAGCACGGCAGTCTCATCACACGGATAGGAAAATGGAGTCTCTGGAAGGTTCCGTGGGTCCAAGGACCACTTTCCCGCAGCTTTTCCTCCCAGCCCTAAGGGAAGTCTTTCTCAGGAGGAGAAAGCTGATTCCAATTAAGCTCAGCACCACCACCTCCTCAACGTTGAAGCTCTCACAAGTGGCGATCAGCTGTGGAAATACCCGCTTTCCTATTCAATAAAATCCTAGAATCCTTCCAACTCAAGAGACTTCAGGAATCATCCAGTCTGGTTTTTCACCCGAAGCAGAAATTCCTTCTAGGAACAACACCTAAATCTGTCTCCAGTGTGCATCTCTTTCCCAAATTCCAGACTCCTTATACCTCTTCTTAACTCCACTCGATGTCTAAGGGCTCTCTAGCTTTCACTCTCCCCAGACAACCCTTCCCCATCTCAGCTAATGAACTGTCCATGCTTCAAGTCCTTCAGGCCGAAGTCGTGGAGTTGAACCCTACCCTTACCCCCGAAGCTATTCTCAACAAGCAGCTAGTGGGATTTTTTTTAAATCATAAGTCAGATCATGCCACTCCGTTTGCTCATACCTCCCACTTGTTCCCCATTTCACTCAGAATCAAGGCTATCGCCTGTGTGATCAACCCCTGACCCCCTTTACCTCTTCTGGTCAGATCTCTGCTACTCTGTCCTTCACTCACTCAGCTGCAGCCTTTCTGGCTGTCCTAGAACTTGCCTGGGCTGCTCTCCCTTTCCGGTCTTTGTATCGCCTGCTCCTTCCACCTGGAACACCGTTTCCCCAAATAGTCACATGGCGGACTCCCAGCCCTCCTTTAGGTCTTTGCACAAATGCCACCTTGTCAATGAGACTTTCTCTGATCTCCCCTATTTAAAATGTTATTCCCAATCCCCTCCATCCCTGCACTCCATCCCCATTCTCCTAATACTTATGACCTGTTAATATATCATTTACTTATTTATTATACCTATTCTTTTGTCTCTCTCCACAAGAATGGAAGCCCTGTAAGGGTAGAGGTTTTTGTCAGTTTTGTTCACAAATGTAAGCCCACAGCCTAGAACAGTGTAGAGATGGTCCCTGATTTAAGGTATTTCAACCTATGAGTTTTCTACCTTATGATAGTGTTAAAGTGATACACCTTCAGTAGAAAACATACTGCGAATTTTGAAGGTGGGTCTTTTCCTGGGCTAGCGATATGCAGCCCAATACGCCGGGGCAGGTACAGCAAGCTGTCGCTCCGGCCAACCACGGGGTCACAGGGGAGACACCCGACACACAACCATTCTGTTTTTCACTCTCAGTACAGAAGTCAATAAATTACATAAGAGATTCAACACTTTATTATAAAACAGGCTTTGTGTGAGATAACTGCCCAACTGCAGGCTAATGGGAGTGTTCTGGGCACATATAAGGTAGGCCAGGCTAAGCTGTGATGTGGGGTAGGTTAGGTGCAGTAAATGCATTTTCAACTTAGGATATTTGTAATTTATCGTAGGTTTATCGGGACACACCACCACTGTAAATCTGCACACTGTAGGCACTCAGTAAATAAGTACTCATTGAAGGAATGAATGAATGCATCATGCAGGCGATGGCCTCCTCCAGCTGAATCCTGCATCTCAGTACCCCCCATTCATGGGTCTTGGCCTGCTCTCTGAGCCATAAGCCCACAAGTCTGTTCCCTTTTTCAGGAGACCATGCCTGTCATCTTTTATATGGTTCCCCCCAGTCTCCTCTCTGCTTAAAATGCCCGGGCTGTTCAGCTACCCCTCTGTCCTGGGCCCATCCCAGTCCTCCAGACATGCTCGGGCTGTCAGTCCGCCTTCCGATTCTGACTCACAGAGTGCAAAGAGAAGCCTAGCGGGGCGGGGGAGGGGGCACTGAGCCTTGCCGGGAACTGCTCTCCCCATGCCCCTGAATCATCGGTTCCCCTTCACGTGGGCCCACCAGGAGGGTCCCCAGCAGAGCAGCCCCGCTGAAGGGGGCGGAGGGAGAAGAGAAGGGGTTGTCCGGTGGGGACAGGCTAATAGCCTTAGGGGTTCCCCCCCCTCCCCAGAGAGGACCCTCAGTACTAGCCAGGGAGGGGGTTTCCGCTCAGGAGCAGCATGCCCCAGGGAAGGGTGAGGATGAGGAGAGGATTCTGACCAAGTGTCTGCTCTTGGTTTCAGAATGCCCTCTCCTGGGTCCCAAAGTTGCTCCTGGTTGTTGTCTGGGTTAGTCACATTCCAGAAGCGCTGAGGTGGCACTAAATATTCCTAGGGCTCCGGCCTTATCCCCCAGGGCCCAAGAGTCACCGATATGAACCTGCTTTTTGGAATGTTTTTGCCGTGAAGCCTACTGGCAGGCTAGGGAAGCGCCAGGCAGCATGGGGTCCGCAGCCCTGAGTGTAGGACTCTTTGGGACCTGCGTCATAGACAGTCTCTTCCGCCCGGAATCTCCTTCCCCAGTAGGGCTCCCCTCACGCCCGCCCCATCCCGCGCCTCTGGCTTAGAGGAGGTTAAGCAAACAGACCACAAAGAGGACAAAGATCTCAGGCCCAACCCCCTTTGTTCCCTCTTCTTCCCAGAAATTCCATGCCCTAGGGTGCCCCCATCATGCCCCCCACCCCATAGTGCTGATGGGTGGCCTCTCCACCCCCACCCCCAGCATCTACACCCTGGATCCCCCACTGTGGCCTTTCTTCTCCCCTCCCATCCTGTCCCCCTCGCTTGCACTTCTACTGCTCTGGCTCACCCTTGTTCCCAGCTCCCTTTTGGGGCTTGTGAAGATGAGGGGAAGGTGTTTCAGGTGGGGGAGAATTGCCATATTCCTTGTGCCTGGAAAAGAGGCTGGCCTCGTGTAACAGATGCTTCATGAGAACTGGTAGTTGCATTTGCAGATACTCTTCCAGCTAACTCTCCAAAGCCAAGCCAGTGGAGATGAGTTAACCGGCACCCCCAGCTGCCACCAGCCTCCATCTGGCGTACCACAGATCAGGATGTGAATTCTGGTTTTCCCACTTGCTACCTAGGCAGGCTACTTAACGTTCTTGAGTCTTAATTTCTTCTGTAACATGGGAATGATAAAAACTGTACCAAATAAGTCTGTCATGGGCATTAAAGAACAGAGACTTGATACGTAGGCTCTTAATAAATGGTAGCCCCTATTACTATCTCTTAAATTGCAGTTCTTTTCCTGTTATTCAAATTCCCCTTCAACATTATCCGAACTGATAACCGTTTCACGATTGAATTTTACTTATTTTTATGCATGCTATCTTGCCACCCAGTCTGCAACCTTCTAGAAGCTGAGATCCTGTGTTGCACCAGGGACAAAGCAATTACCTCTGCCTTCCAGAGGCTTGATTCTGAATTGAATGAATAGATGAGCACAGCCCTCTCCGCAGCTCCCTGCTTCTGGAGGGCAAACACCCTCCCTTATATTTTTCTGGTGTCTACCCAGAGTCTGCCCCAGAGCTCCAGCACTCAGTAGGACCCCAAAGACATCAGGCCAAAATACCCCATTGTAGGATAAGCAATTTTTTGCTCTCTCATCCTAACCCCATAGTTGCCTCTCCAGACTCAGCAACTTTGCCAGCTTCCCAGAGGCAGGGCCGGGGAGGGAAGGTCCAGAGGCTGTACCCAGGCGGGCACCATGGGGGGGGGCAGGAGGAGGGGTGCGGTGCGGAGCACAGAGCTGGAGCTGAGCAGGACCGGGCATGCGGGCCTGCGAACACCAGCAGCAGTAGGGCTTGGGGGAGGGCGCCTGCTTGAAGCTGGAGCCAGCCGGCTGCCCGCCTGCACTTTGTCCTTCTCCTCCCTTTCATCCAGGCCCTCGGAGCCTGGGAGTTTCTCAATGAAGCAGGCGTGAGGGGAATGCTCTGCAGGGGGCTGAGAAGGACGACCTACGAGGGGGGCATTCCAAGCATTCTTCACTTCCTCGAGGCTGGCGGAGGTGTAGGGGGTTGGCAAGCAGGGAGCAGCCGACCGACACAGGCAGAAAGAGGATTTCTTGGGAAGGAGAGAATAAAGGCAGTAGGGGGGTCTTCAAGCCCTGGGGGCCAAAGCTGGGTGGGGGAGGGGCGGGAGGCGAGGGAGGGAGGCGGGGGGCAGGGCTGTATGAACTGCCAGACCCAGTTCTGCCTTTAGTGCTGAAGGCCAGGCCAGAGGAGCCAAGTGGGACGCTCGGCCCAGGGCTCTCCTGCCTGTGTGCTTAACAGGACTGAAGTGCCGATGGAGGGACAGCAGAGGAAGGAGCCTTTTGGAGCTAAGAGCTGGGATTTTGTGGCATGTTTTTATTAAGCAGGTTCTCTATTCGCCACCAGTGACAGCGCCCGGGGAGGCTATGTTGGCAGAAGGCTCCAAGACCTGTGCTCCACCTTCCCAAACAGGACAACAGAGGCTATTTTCCGATCATCGATAGAGTGGTTCTTTCTGGCTACAGAGAAAGGGAAGAGGGAAGGACGTAAGGTGGATAGAATCAGGGTGTGGAGGGAGGGAACCAGAGACCCTCTCAGGACAGTGCAATGGGACATGCAGATTCATAAAAGATACACCCACTGCCCCATGATCAGTAGGGAATCATTGCAAAAATACCTCTCTGTACACAAAACTTACATGCCATAAGTGGATTTCCCCAGGACACAGTATTCACATTATTGAAAATAGCAAGATTCACTTTTTTAAAAACACAGAGCTGAAAAC
Organism: Smutsia gigantea; assembly: GCA_032199065.1. Lineage (NCBI taxonomy): Eukaryota > Metazoa > Chordata > Mammalia > Pholidota > Manidae > Smutsia > Smutsia gigantea. Next base: position 56,914 of record JAVSCE010014926.1, read on the forward strand.
TAAAAAATAAATAAGGACATTTGAGGGTCCTGAAAGCCCAGAGAAATAAACTATCCGTTTTCAGTAGCAGGAGCAGCTTGGAGGTTGGAGAAGTTCAGAGTCTGAGGTCTAAGGTGGGGCCCAGGGGCATCTGGACCCCTTGAGATGAAGTCCAATAGCAGCCTGAGCCTTTTCAAGTCTTTTAGATTCACAGCAGCGGTTCCAGGAGGCTTGGGCCAGGTTTGGAGGATGGGAAAGGGGAGAGAACCTTTGAGGAAATAGAGGTTGTGTTCTCTTACCACTAGGATAAACAGGAGAGGGTCCACTCTAGGAGCCCATTCCCAGGATTCCCCAGGCACATTAGGGGGTGCCACCTCCCGGTGTTAGTGGTTAGTGGGGACCAGAAAGCGTATGTGAAGAGAGTCCATCCCCATCTTCCCAGGAGGCACCACACACACCGCGTACTCATAGCAGTGAAGGACATGGGCACTTCCCCATGCAGGGTTCTTTCTAGATCTGTGGTCCTACCATGGGCCCAAGAAGCAGGCAATCTGGACTTAGCCACAGGCCTTCCCCTCTGCTTCTATGCTCTCTCCACCCACTATCTGTTTGGTTCAACAGGGCTGAAGACGCCAAACCCTAGATACACTTCACTTGCGCCTTCCCACATCAAGCCCTCTCCAGGGCTCCGCTGCAAACCACCTCAGCCTTTCAGGCCGGAGTGCTGGTCCTGGGAGGCAGGGGAGACGGTGCTCTCCCCCAGGGTGCAGCCAGCTGCATCTTAGAGCCTGCCCGGCGTGGGGCTACGTACTGCCCCCTCAGCTGAGCTTTGAGCAGACCCCCAGTGCCTGGCGGTAGGCCTCTGTCACCTCCTGGCAGTCTGTCAGGGAAAAGCAGCTATCCCCCAGAGAGTCCTGCCACCAGCCTCTCAGGCCTCTGCTCCCAGGGCCCTCCGAGGGCGGCTCCTCAAGCCCCATGAGGTTGTCCACAGACACACAGCCCCGGAGCAGGGGCTCAGGAAGCCGTTCGGGCAAGTCCAGCTGGTCAAAGGACTCAGAGGACAGGATGCTGTCCTCACTCACAGCCCCTGAGGGGCGGTTGGCCCTGGCTGGAGGGCGAGGTGAGGCCAGCTCGTCCAAGGAGCCAAAGGTGGCGGGGGCCATGAGCTCCGGGGCCGCGCGGGAGAACTTGCCGTTGTGCTTGAGGATGCCTTTGCGATGCAGCAGCAGCCCTGAGGCCTGAGGGGGCTTCTCCACAGACTCCCCACTCACAAACACATCCCCGGCATCCAAGAGCTCCCCAGACTCACTGGGCTCAGGGGAAGAGTAATAGCCAGACTCCCGCTGCCGAGGTGGCTTGAGGATGCCCTTCCTGGGCAGCGCGGGGGCAGCCTCGGGGCCCTCCTGTGCCTGCTCTGAGGAGGTCGACGCCTTCTTGAGAATGCTCTTTGGCAGCCTGAGGGTGCCCCTCGCAGGGCGCGGGGATGTGTCATCAGCTGTGCCCCCCTGGAGAGGCTGGGCCATGTCGTTCTCTTTGCGCGACTTCTTGAGCGAATGCTGGCGCTCCAGGCCGGGGCTGATGCCCGCGCCCCCCCGTGCGGGCTGCTTGAAGAAGCTGCGCACCTTGGCCCCATTCTCCAGGAGGGGGCGGGAGGACCGCCGGAGCCAGTCAGCCATGGAAGCCCAGCCAGAGTCGCTGCCAGGGTGCCCACTCTCGTGCAGGGCCTCCTGCTCCCCCACGTGGGTGGTGTAGCCCCAGTTGACCCACCAGTGACTGGCCACATCCTCAAGGGTGGCTCGGCGGGTGGGGTTCACCATTAACAGCCACCGGATCAGGCCACAGGCGTCTGGAAGACAAGACAGGGGGCTTTAGATGAGCATCCATGAGAATGGTCACCCCGCACGCCCCCCTCACTGTCTTACCCCTATTTGTGTGAAGACACTGCTCACACCTGTGTCACTTCTGGCCACTCCCACCTAGGGCTCCGTAAATGCCACATGCCACAGCCCGGTCCACCTCCCCACTGCCTCCAGATCTTCTGGAAGCTGCCAACCTTCTCTTCTGCCCCACGACCCCTCAGGACTATGGCCCCATCATTAGCTTGGCTGCATTAGTGTATACCTCTTCCTTCCTCAGAGGTCACGGACACCGGCGGCAGAGTGGAAGGCACCCTAATTTACACGTTACTGCTGCTGCTGCTTAATTCCAGCCTCAGCAATCAGTGACACTCAGGGCCTGGATGGCAACACCCACACCTCTCACTCACCAGAGGGCTGAGGTGGCTCCCGGTAGGCCCCGTTGCTGATCTGTTTCACCAGCGTCTTATGGTCCTGCCCGTCAAAGGGCATGGTGCCATGCACCAGGATGTACAGGAGAACGCCCAGGGACCAGCTGTCCACCTGAGAGAGACAGCTGATCAGCAAGGATGCCCGGGTGCCACAGGCTGGAGGGCTTCCCGACTCGCCTTCAACGCCACAGAACAAACGGGTACATGTGGGAGAGGTGAGAGGCCAGCACACCTGGGGACCACCTCCCTCCATTCCCCAGGAGCAAAGGGGTGATGCTGCAAAAGGGACTGAGGGTCACGGGAGAGGTGGTGTTAATTGCCACCCTTGGGAGGGGCAGCCAGAAATAGGAGCCATGGCCAGGTTCACACCTCTGGGCCAGGGAGGTGCCAGGAAAGGTTAACGGGCACTAGGAAGGGGAGGGGCACAGAATGACTGGGGGTCAGGAGACTTAAGTTCTTGTCCCAGTTTGGCCAGCCCTGGCTAGAGACCCAGCAAGTCACCCCTTTTTGTGGGGAAGGGGCTGAGTTTTGTGCTCTGAAAAAGGGAGTAACAAGAAAACTAGCCCACCTATCTCACAGGATCTAAAATCACAGTAAATGGGGGAGGCGGGCTGGTGGTGGAGGGCGGACACTCACCTCTGGGCCCATGTAGGGCTTCCCGTTGACGATTTCGGGTGAGGCATAGAGGGGGCTCCCGCAGAATGTCTGCAGGAACTTGCCTTGGTGGTAGAGGTTGGAGAGGCCAAAGTCAGCAATCTGTAGGATTGGGTCAAACATATGCAGGGGGTCACCCCAAGGCCCAGTTGTTCTGCATCTCTCAGCCCACCCTTCTCCAGATCTTGGGGAAACCTAGGCTCCAGCAGGAGGTAAAGATGCCCATGACCTCTGCCCCACACTGGCCACTGCCAACATAGCTCAGGCCCTGCAACAGCCTAGAGGAGGTCGTGTTGGTGAGGGACGCCCAGGCAGAGTATGTGGGGGCTCCAGGGCCCTCAGGTTCCCCAGGGCCCTTTGCTCATGTGCTGCTTGGCTCCAGGATGCTCTCTCCTGCCTACATGCGTCCCCCTGACCCAGCAAGCCCCCGCCCTGGAGAAGCCTTCTTCTGCCCTGAGATTAACTCCTCCCACGGTGCCCTACTATTCCCAAAGGCTCACTGTCACCCCAGCTCCCCAGTTCTGCCCCTGCTACCGTCAAGCCAATATACTCCCCACACTGACTTCCTTCTGCCCCACCCCTCCTGCAGCTCCTAGCACAGGCGTGACCCCCAGGGACTCAGTGGATCCCGACTGACTGAAGGGTCTACGAGAGGCAGGGGGAGAGCCGCCTTCCCATGGCAAGGCCACAGCCCCATTACTCATTAAGCACGCAAGGCTTGGGCTGCATTTCTAGCAAAGGGCTCCTCTCTCTGCCCACACTTGGGCAGGACTGTGGTGGCAGGAACCTGGAGTCAGCCCAGGATAGCTGAGAAGCAACAGTGAGGCCAAAATAAAGATCAGGGCTGCAGCTACCGCCCTAGAAAGGGGCTCTTCCTTCGGGATGCCCTGAGCCATCTGCCAGAGGGCTTGAGAGGCCCCACACCATCTTCTTGCTCCCAGGAGAGACCCTTTCCCCGGAGAGAGGCTCAGACCAATGCCTTTGCTGCTCCTGGCCTCTCACCCCTAGCAGAGGGTCATGTGTGCCCAGGGTGGGGAGGGGCTGTTTATGAAACCCTGGCTCCTTCATTTATGGTTTTATTGGCCTCTTATCAAGTAGTTACCAATTGAAGCCCATAAAGAGGCAGATGATTGGTATAGACGAGAAAGTTCGTGCCTGTCCAGGTTGTGTAGGTTTATTGGCTCTGGCTTCCCTCCCCTTGATCAGCATCAAAGAGAGCCCCACCTGCTTTCTGGGAATTGGCTGGGTAAGGGGAATGAACTCAGAGCCAGGGTGCCTCAGGGCATGGGTCAGGGGCCGCTAGAGAAGGGACTATGTCCTGAGTTCAGGAAGATTCAGGGGAGCATCTGACGGCAGAGTCAGAGCGCCTCCCCGGGTACCTGCAGGGCCAGCCCTTGCCATCTCCGCCTTACAGCCCTACGATCTAAGTGTACCCCATCAACAGGAACCTAGATTTAACTACTTAGCCCTGGAATTCTGCAGCTGCAGGAAGGTGGTGCTAGAGTGCTCGGTCTGCAAGGAAATGTGTCGGAGGGCCGCTTAAAATGCAGCAGACTGAAGCGCACATGCCCTGTGCGCATGCACACAGGTTGAGGAGGGCTCAGTCCACGGCCCTCTCTCCCTTCCAGTCTCAAGGTTGTGCGCAAAAGCTGACCCTGCATCTAGACATCTGTCAGCTTTGTGACATCAAGAGCACAGCTCAGGGAGTCAGGCCCAGGCCATGGGACCTTGTGCAAGTCACCTCTTATCTTAAGGCCTCGGTTTCCATCCACAAGATGAGGCACCAGAGAGAATGATGGCCGAGGTTCCTACTGGTATAAGTTTGAGATTTGCTCAACTCCTTCTGGAACCCCCTAAGGGCTTAGAGAGAAACGCTTGGCTAGGGAGAGTGCAGACAGGCTGGGGTGGGAGGCTCCGGAAATAACAAGTGGGCTCACCTTGATATTTCCATTGGCATCTAAGAGGATGTTCTCCAGCTTGAGATCCCGATGCACGACCCTGTTCTGGAAGAGGGAGGGAGACAGAGCATCAGGGAAGGTCACCAGGGAGGGAAGGATATGAGGGCCTAGCCTGAAAGTAGGAGAGTACACACGAAGTGGGTGGACTCAGCGTGAGCATAGGTAGGCTGGGGATACCCATCTTTATTGGCAAATAGCGCAACAAACCACAGGCCTCCATCCCTGGCCAAGAGACTGGAAGCCAGAGACACCAGCATTCCCTAGGCTGAGGGTTCAAAATCAAATGTGGCTTCTGCTTCTGTTTCCCTGTGTGATCCTGGATAAGTCATAGAATCTTTCTGGTGCCAACCAGCCCTGGAGCCCCAGGGACCCCCAAAGAACAGGGCTGGGGCAGGTGGGTGCTCACCTGGTGGCAGTAGCGCACGGCGGAGACGATCTGCCGGAAGAAATGTCGGGCATCGTGCTCGCTGAGCGGCTGCTGCTCGCTGATGTAGTCATACAGGTCACCCCGGCTGGCGTACTCCATGATGATCACAATCTTGCTGCTGTTCTCAAACACTGGACAGAGCAAGGGGGGCATGTCAGGCCCCTCCAGCGGGCGCTGCTGGGGTCATATGTTCACTCCTCCCTGGCCCCAAACCAGACAGGACCTCCCTGCAGGGATATCTGCCACTGGGCAGGAGGGTGGCCAGTAGGGGCAGAAGGGTGTTCGAAGCCTTCAACATCCTCCTGTAGGGGAGAGTTAAGGTCGAGGGAACTGGCTAACTCTTCCTCTCCTTGGAAGTTCGGGCTTCTGAGGATTTTTAAGACTGCCCTGCAAATTCCCAGGAGGGCAGAGAAACGTCAATGGATGAGAATGAAAAGTCAGGCTCTGGGGTTCAGGATCTGGTACTATTTTGCCTTGTGTCCTTGGGCCTATCTCTTCTAGGCACATCAGTAAGAATGCAGGTTTGGGACTAGAAGCCAGGCCCCACCACTTGCTAGCTGGGTGACCCTGGCAAGTTAATCAACCAGCGTGTCCCAGTTTCCTCATTTGAAGAGAAGGATAATAATGGTTACCTCACAGGGCTGGGGTGAGAAATGGATAAAAGTCATTGACAGCTCGGGCTAGCTGAGCAAGTTAGCATAGCGTTTGACATATAAGCAAACACTCAATAAACGGCACCTATTGTCATATTTACTGTTAGTGTTCTCATGCATAAACTTAAAAAAGAATGCCCATAATAATGCCTGCCTTGAGGATCAGGAGAGGAATGAAAGTATATGAAAGTGGTTTTTAAACTATACAATACCACAGAGGGCTGAGATATTCATCACCCTCACATCTTGGACTTCCTGTCCAGAGTATCCAGGCCAGGGCCTTGTACACAGAAGCAATCAACAAATATTTGGTAATTACTTGATTGGCCAGGCTCCTGGCAGTCAGCTTGCCCCAGCTGGCTCATCACCATGTGTAGGGAAGGCCTTCTTGCCACCTCAAGCATTGTTCTAGCTCCAGCCCCCTGGAAAGGCAGGGAAGGACCAGTTCACCAAACTGGCCCTTCAGCTGGGTGTGTGTCAGAACATGCATGTCCATGACATTGCATCTTTGTGTCAAACGGGTCCTAGGAGTTTGGCTTGCTCGGCCAGCCTCAGTTATTGCTGTTTAGTCTGTGAGAAGTTGCTGAGGGAGGAGGCTTCTCCCAAGAGGAGTCATGGCTCCCGGGCAATGACTAGGAGGACTGCTTTTTCCCAGGCAAACGTGAGCGAATGGCCCCCGTGGGGTACCTCACTGAGACTCCACCCCTGTAGTTCTCCATTCCTCTGCAGGGGTGCATGAAATCTTTGTGTCATGAAATTGGGGGTCAAGAGCCAGCCAGTGCACATTCTGGAGAACAGCTAGGCTAGAGGTCTGTTCCCAAGACTGGAGCCTCCCCTAGTTTATGACTCTTATCAAAGTCTGTGGGCAGGATGGGGATGGGTCTGCAGGGGCCCTGCCAGACACACAGTGACCGTGGTCACGTCTACTGAATCTGTAGGTGCAGGAGAAGCCACACCCTGAGCCTCCAAACTGGAGATGTGGGTGTGGGGGAGAAAATAAACACACACACACACACTCTCTGCCCAATCACAAGCTCAGCCTGGCTTACCCAATACTGCCATCTGCCCACTCTTCCCTGGGGGAAATACATGGAGATACAATTAGCCTTCTCAGCCACTTGCCTGGGCTCCTTACGGGACAGGCTCAGACCAGGGGGCCATGTCAGTGACTCTTTTGTCTTGTTATGAACAGAACCCAAGACAGGGGACTTCTCTCTTACTTCCCACCAGAAATATCTGTATAGAGGGCAAAGCCATAGGCTTCCTCCTTGTTTTCCAACTCCTCAGAATTATGTAAAGGCTGGAAGCAGACAGATGTGTGTGGGAGTGTGTTCCCCCCTCTCCCACATCACCATCTCTTGCTCACTCTGTTGTCTGGGTCACAGGGAACAGGGCAGCTGGAGCGGAGAACCAGCGTCCATGTCAGAGCACGAGGCAGCCGAGAGAGACAAGGGGGCGAGGCAGTAGCCAGCCCCATGGAGGGAATGATGCCGAGTTCAGGTCAAACACTAGGAGGCCTGGCTCGTGGGATGTACTCTAAGAATAACACACACCTGACGCAGGCGCAGGCCTAGGTATGCTCCCCCAGGTCGCTAAGGCTCTCACTGGGTGGGGGAGGTAGTGTTCAAGCATGGAAAACGTAACAGTGACAACAGAAGAGCCTATGAGCCCTTGATTTCTTCTTAGGAGCTAAGCACTTGGTGCTGCTGAATTTGATCTTTGCAACCACCCTGTGATGCAAAGGTGGGATTATTCTGGTTTACAAATGAGGCACCGAAGCCCACCCAGAGATTAGATTGATTAGTTATCTGAAGTCATACAACTGGGTTCAGATCCAGCTTTGCCTAGCTCTAAAGCTTGGGTCTTTTTTTACTTCTTTGTGTCATCTGTTCTGACATAAACATCTACACACACACACACACACTCTCTCTCTCTCTCTCTCCCCACCAGCTTCAAATACACTGCTTCTGTACCTTCATGGATGGCAATGATGTGTGGGTGGCTGAGTGATGACATGATCTCAATCTCTCGCCGAATGTGCATCAGATCTTGCTCGTCTTTAATTTTGTCTTTCCGGATTGACTTGATGGCCACCTGGGAACAGAGAGACGGCAAGAGAGTGAGGAGAAAGGTCTGGCAGGTAAAGGTGGACCTGAGGACGCTCTGGGAGTCCTGACCCTGCCTGCTGTTACTACAAGAAAGGTGAACGACCTATATTCATAAGGCTGATGCTTTATGATTTACAAAGCATCTCCCCAGCACAGCATGAGAAGGACAGGGTTAGCCCGTGTCGCTCACCGCTGGATCCCTGATGCCTAGCATTCTGCTCTCCACCCGGTAGGCCCTGAATAACCATTTGTTGTATTAGTGAATGAATTGGGGTTCACAACAACCCTGGGAGGTAGTAGGTACAGATCATCCCTATTTACAGGCATGAGGAAAGTGGTACCCAGAGAGTTTAAATGACCTGCTCAAAGTCATACAGTCACAAACTGGCAGAAACGTGGATGAATCATAAAAACAAGCTAAAGGGAATAAGCACACACACAAGGGCAGATGTACCATTCTACTTATATGAGGTAACCAGAATAGGCAAATGCATAGGGCAGAAAGCAGAACAGAGGTCACCAGGGGTGGAGGTGCGGGGACATGGGGAGTTACTCTTTAATGGGTACAGAGCTTCTGTTTAGGGTGACAAAAACATTCTGGATGGTAAATTTTCTGTTAGGTATATTTTACTACAAAAAAACTATGAAAAAAACACGAGTCTCTTCAGTGTAGCTAGGAAGGTCCCTCCTCCAGCAACAGGCAAACAAACAGACAGTTACACAAAGTCCTGGGCTTTGCTATCTTGTCCCCAAACCATAGTGAAAATACCATAGGATTAACCCTTCAGGCTGGTGTGTGTGGCGGGTGCAGGAAGGGTGGGGTGGGGCAAGAGGAAATGGAGAAACAACTGTCAGCAAGTAGGTCAAGCAAAGCTCTCAGAGACCAGGCGTCTCAGTGCATGTGGGTGAGACGCTGCCTGGGGAGTCAGGGGACCCCCGTTCTCAGAGTCTTCTTCTCTGTGAAACAAACAGGCTAAGATGTCTGGGGGGCTTTCCTGCTCCCCCATACCAAGGCAACGGGGCCCTCACAGGCACTGGGCTCTGGGCAGGGGCGGGGCAGGGGTGGGGCAGTGTGTCACAGGGCTGGTCAGTTCTGCCAAGTCCCATCCAAGGACAGAAATGGTAAATACAAGACTTCCTCTTCAGCGGAGGAGGGTAAATTATGAAAAATGTGAGGGCACAGACCGAGGTAAACAGCTCCTCATTCTATTTCCCAGTACGGTTTGCCTCCCCTCAAGGTACAAAAGGAGACGGAGAAAAGGAACCCACAGCTCGAGGGAGGGGCGGCTAATCCAGCCTTTCACAGGGCTCTGGAGGCAGACAATGGCTTCCGGCTCACAGGGGCAGCAGGCGAGCAGGACTGTGTTCCCCTTGGGACAAGAATGCGGAACCGCCGTAATCCCGTCAGAGGAGCTGCTCACAATGCCAGTGGCCCGGTCACCCGGGCAACAACGGGCCAGGGTTGGCGTGCCCTCCGCCCGCTCCTCCCCTGGAGCTGCAGCTGTGAAAGAGGGGAGGCCCGGCTCTCCAGCCCTCCCCGAACAGGGCAGAGAGGACAATGGCAGCGGGAGGGTCGGTCACCACGGAGCCTCCACCCTGCAGCTGCAGGGGACAGCCTGCACCTCGGGGGCTCTCTTCCCACCGTGGCCACCCCTTCTGCTCCAGACCACTCCAGTGAGTGAAACAGAAAAATCATGGGCTTCGCAGTGGGCAGTGGGTGGGGATGGGGAAGAGGGGGCTATGGGATTCAGCCTGGAGCGTTGTTCCCGTACACCTCCCTCTCTGTACCTCTTCTCCCTCACTGAAGGGGAGATTTATGGGCTAATTCTTTTCTAAAATTCTTTGTTTTAAAAATCAAACAATAGATGAAATGCTATCAGCTCTTCAGATGAAGGGCCACAAACATTATACATAAATCACAAACCTAGAAAATGAAACAAATACTTGACAGCCTAAGATACACACAGGCAAAAACCAGGCACATCTTGGAGGGACAGTGTGTACACAGTGAGGTAAATCACCACAGCCTTAGGAGGAAGAGGTCAAAAGAAGACAGTGTAAAAGAAATGAACTTCCCCCCAAAATAAAAAAGGGGTCTGGGTGGTGCTAGGAGTCCCTGCATTGGAAGGGGTATACATGCTGTGTCCCGAGATGCACTTCTTTCAATTCTGGAAGCCTATCATTCTAAATCTGAATTGTTAATCCTCAACAATTTCCTCCTCCTGGAAGTTCTGCTATCCCGTTATTGACTTTGGGACCCCCCAGTTATCTATGTAAGTCCCAGGAGACCATGGCTTGGCTGGCACTTCCCAGGAAGGAACCAAATTTTATCATCGGGCCTCCATCAGTTCCCAAGCAGGTAACAGACAAGACGAGTGATGTGTCCCTGCCCTGGTGGGGGTGGGCCACCACTTCCCGACCTTTCCCAGCCCCGTGGGACAGGCCCTTAGCTATTTGCTGGTGAGCCTGTCAAAGTAATGAGCTAGAGCAACAGCTCCGGCCTAGAAGGCGCTCAGCGTACAGAAAGCATTCAACAACTGTGTACTGGTGAACACACATCACAAATAAATATTTATTGGCTAAGTCATCGGGCTGAACCTTGACTGATGAGACCAGTGCCCAGATAAGATTTTCTGCCCTTTTTTCCAGGCATGGGTGGAAAGTCAGCCTTTTGAGGACCTTTGTTCTCATCTGCAAGATAGCAGGCAACCCTTCCAGAATACAAATACACTGACTAGAGCCAAGGGGGAAGGTAACACTTGCTGAATGGATCACCCAGATGAGGATGGCCACGTGCCTGGGGACAATCCACGTTCATTCCGGAATTATTATTAGTAATGCCCCTTTGACTCTCCAAAGCATCCCAGTTTACATCATATTGTATGGCCGCCCTTCTCAGAGAGGGCAGGAAATTCAGGCACAACAATCACATGATAATGTAACTGTGAACACCAGCTCGGTGGGATGGGTGACATGAGCCTAGGCACCTAATCCTCATTTGCCCTGTGGAGCTCTGCAACTCAAGACAGGTGATCACTCAAGTGGTTTGGTTAACTGGTTTGGCTAGTTTTAATGGCCTCATCTGAAAAATGAAAGGGCCTTAATTTTCCAAACATCTGCTGAATACCTACTGTGTGCCTGGTACTATGCTGGGTGCTGGGGATTTAGACAAAAATCGGACAGTCCAGCTGGAGGATGACAACTAAACTAACTCCAGTCTTGTGTGATGACACAACAGCGGAGGTCCCTGCCTGCCCAGGGCTCCAGGACTACCGCGGAGAACTCTCTTTGCCTGGAGGAGCAGGGAGAACCACCTCGGGAAGAAAAATCCTTTGGATCTTGAAGGATGAGTGGGGTTTTGCCAAGCCAAGGTGCAGAGGTTAGGGACGGGCAAAAAGGGTATTCTAGAGAGAAAGTTTTGAGCAGAGGCCAGAAAGAAAGGCAGCACGACTTAGCCCATCAGGATCTCTAAGTCCCCTTCCAAACTTGGGCATTCTCTGCTGAGCTTTTTCAGAAGTGGGTCACCTGACACTTTGTTGGGAAGGTGCTAGTCAAAGACCATTATATGGATCTATTCAGAGGCCCCATGTGGTATCTATGTTATCCTGCCTGAGCAAAATTGCTATTGATACTGGCCCAGTGATTTTCTTGCCCCTGCAGCCCTCCATGTTGAAAAGGCCACAAAGTTGATCCCCTACCCCATTTGGAAATAGCAAACACTGAAGTCCCGGAAGGTGACTGACACAAGGGGAGTCAGCATCCAAGAGGAGAGGTGTTGCCTGGGGGTGTGGCCATCTCAGAAGACGAAAGTTCCTCGCAGGTGCCCTGCCTTGCCTCCAGCTTTCTGCTTCCCACCTCTGGATAGAGAATGCTCCCCCACCAAGCCCTGGGCCAGGCTGTGCAGTACCACTACGCGCCTCCATACCTCTTACAGATATACCCAAACATGCCTGCGAGATGGGTGGTGGGGCTTAATTGGTTAAACACCCCAGGAACTCAGACAAAGAATGATCTGGATTCAGGAGGATTGCAGAAAGGTTTCAGAAAAAGAGTATCTAGAGATGCTAGTTCTAGGTGCCAGGAGAGAGGGTGTAAGCTGGGCATCTCTGGGCAGAATTATCACCAGCAGTTAGAGCCAAGGTCCTTGACTTCTCTCTGGCTTTTCACAGAAACAGCTGCCATCTGGGAGGCGGAGCAAGGAGCTGGAGGATGACCCATTTAGATAACGGTGGAGAGGCTGGGCAGAGTGGGAACTGGCCTGGGGGAGGCTCACTATCCCACCAAGCCTGCCAGGGAACCAGGCAGGGAGTAGAAATAGGCTCCAGGCATGAGGGGAGTCAGAGCCACCTCCTCTAAGCCCCATGCTGTGCCCATACCCTCCTTGCCACCCTCCTGCCCACTCTGCCAGGTTGCTGGGAAGGCGCTTCCCTGCCCGCCTTCTTGTGTGGTTTGGCCAGAGCCCAAGGACAAGAGTCGTCTGCAGCCTGAGCCTCCCTCCCTGCTGCTGAGCAGGGAGGGCAGGAGGAGCTGGGAGGCAGCGACATGCAGAAGCACCCTGTGGCAGCTAGGCAGGCCAGAGCCCTTCTCTGGAATAGGGGCGAGAGGAGAGAGCTGGACTTTGAACAAAGCAGAGTCCAAAGTGATTTAGCTCAAAGAAGCTCAGCATGCCCCATTCTCTCGCTCAGAGTGCTACAGACCAAGGATGGGGACCCTCAGGAGAAGCTGGGGTCTCGTCAAAGCCTGCCTTGCTGGGATGATGACACCGTGTGTGTCGGCTACTGTGCCGAGCACTTTACATATTTTATTCAATCCTATGAGAGCCCCACAGAGTAGGAATTATTATAAACCCCACTTCACAGATGAGGAAACAGATACAGAGAGGTCACAAAGCTGGTAAGCAAGAGAGTTGGGATTTGAACCCTTGCAGTCCGACTCTGAGCTAAACAGCCTCCCTGAGGAGGTAAAAACCAGGAATGCGGTACAGTTCACCCGCCCAGGGTCCGGCCTGCGTGGGGGCGGGAGTTCCTTCCCAGGGACTACTACCACACCCCCCACCTGGAGCTAGCTGTTGAATGACAGCACACCCAGATAAGACCCCCTCAGCTCAACGTCCAGTCCAAACAGCAGTGCTCAGCCAGAGCCTGGGGTGGTCAAGTCAGGAGCATGCCACTAACCAGACACAGGACAGGTCGTGTCCCTTTTCTGGGCCTCAGTTTGTCCACCTGTCAATGAAGAAATCATTTTCAAACATTTTGAAATCCTACGTAGCAATCCAATGTATAAAAGAGACGAAGCACCCCTGCCCAGATCACTATGCACGTGGACGCCCCTCTGGCTCCTCGTAGCACCCCTGGGAGGGAAGCCTGCCATGCAGATCATCCCAAAGGCTTCGGTGGGCTCCACCAACCCAGGGACCCCAGCAGGTGTTTTTGTCTTTAGGGGGAGGGGTGGTCAGGGAGCTGGGAAACTCACAGGAGGAAATGTCATTTGGATAGCAGGAATGTACTCAGAGACTAGAAGATCCAGGCCAAATATTTGTTTTTCCTTGGATGCCCTCCTGCAGTAGCCATTAGCCCTGCCCACTGACTCCTCCCTCCGAACAATCCCATCTGGCCCCTGATAATCTCACCTAGGCAGGCTGGGAAAGGGAAATGTGCTAGAAAGGTGAAGAGAAGATGGGGATGGGAGTCACCCAACGGCTGTCCTCTGAATCTAGCCCCCGCCAACACTCTTGGTCCATTTGGAGGGAGGTCGTGGGCTGCTCCCACGCCCCTTTCCCCCACTGAAGATCATAGGCACCAGCTCGCTCTCTCTTCAGGGAGGACAGCAAAGAGGCAGGAATGGGGTAGCTTGGGGATGAGAACTCCTCTCCAGAACTGAGAAACCATTAATACAGCAGGCAGCTGCTTTCCAAAGATGAGGGACACCCTGAGCAAGTTCCGTACTGAGTAGTCTATGAATCAGGGAGGCTACAGCAGAGCAGGTCCCATTCCTGCTGATCTTGGCTCCTTGCTCACAAAAAGAGGCATGAGGCCAGGGAGTACCTTCTGAATTCTCCCTGTTCTGATGTAATAAGAGCTGGAATCCCTGCCTACAGCCACTGAGGTTTGAAAACTGAAAGCTGGGTTTATCTCATTCCAGAATCCATGAGATCCTTTCTTTCTCTTTCTCTCCCTTTCTTCCTTTCTCTCTTTCCCTCCCTCCCTCTCACACACACACAAGCACAAGGCAGGCACACGCACTCACGTCTGCATGCAGTGACCCAGGTCAAGAGCCTGATGGGATCTCTGAACTTCAATCTCAGTTTCCCAGCTTCTGGGCCACCCTAGTCCTTTCAACCCAGTCTGTCCCACAAACAAGAGGGCGAGCCACAGGCAGCTATTGTCCAGCTAAGCCCTTGACAAAGCCTGGGTCCAGCAGTCTCAAGCCTGGAGCCTCACCAGGCCCTCATACTTTATAGAAAGAGAAAGAAAAGGAAAGTACATGATTGCCCAATAGCTATAACCTGGCAGCAGGCAACTGGGGACTGTGCCAGGCATTAGCAGGAAAAACATACTCGGTCCTATTGATGGGGCCATAATCCACCCCCTTTCTCCAGCATCCACTTTCCTTCACCATTGAAATGACTTCTTGAATTTCAAATCAGTTACAGGCTGCAAAAGCAAACATTCTGGGGAGGCAATTGCTACCATAGCCAATAAGGCAAACCCTGTGTGTCCCTCTGCCCGCCCGCCCCCACCCCACCAGCGAGCACCAAACTGGATTTGGCAAAACAATCCCTAGACCACCTGCCCTAAGAGGCTTGTTAGAATGTAGTTTATCTGGCCCCATCCTAGACCTTCAGAATAAAATTCTGAGTGTGCACCCAGAGAATAAGTATTTTAAACAAACACCCCAGGTGATTTGTATGTACAATAAACCCACATTTGAGAGCCAGTGCTAACTAACTTTTGGCAAACTTGCCATCCTTTCAGAGCTGGCCTTTCCAGATATAAATATCAGTTCTCACTGTGGGTTCTCTATGTTAGGAACAATTTAAATTCACATTTGTATCTCATTCAATCCTCACAGCAGCTTGTGAGGGAGGCTGTGTTTTCTTTTTGCAGAAGGGGAACTGAGTGTACAGATAAAGTGAAGTGCTCAAGGTTGCACAGATTACTACTACTACTATTACTACTGCGGCTCACACACACACACCTAAGATTAACTGGATGTGTTTCTGAAAAGGCCCCTAAGCCAAAGGTGTCTTGGGGCACAGTGGACCTTGCAACCAGAGCCCTATTCACATTTTCCAGAATAAAAAGACCATCATAAGGAAAACTTTGAGTCAGTTCTAGTGCTGGAAAAGACCACTGTGTCAAGTCCACCTCCACCCTGAGCCCATCTCCAGGGTACTCTGGGCTGCCAGATTGTAACAATTGAACTGAGGAACTGGACACCTCCAACATTCCTTCCACCACGCACGCACTAACTAAACCCCTACGAAAATCAGCGCCGTCTACTTCCTCTTCCCGTTCCACTCTACTGGAATGTCTGTTCCAAGCAAAATTCAACTTGAGTCCCATCTTTAGGGAGCCGTCTCATTCCACCACAGGACGCTGGTCGTCCTCTGCGCACCCCGCGCCAGCGGCCCGCCTCACTCACTTGACAGTTACCACATGCTGACTAGTGTTGTAGGGTTCTCAGGTCCACCGTCCCAGCGGTCATCATGGATAGATCAGCGATGGACGCCCCCCCGCCCCCACCGCCACCACCACACACACGAGCCTTAGAGGGGTAAAGACTGCCTGCTGGCCGCTCCACGGCGCAAGGCGCCTGCCCTCGGCCCCCGGCCCACCGCCCACTACTCAGCGCGGGACGCCCAGCCCCGAGCCGGCCCGCCCGGCGCCGCACTCACCAAGCGTCCCGAGCTCTCCCGCGCCTTCTTCACCTTCCCGTAGGTGCCCTTGCCCAGGGTCTCCAGGAACTCGTAGCGGTGCCGCAGGTTGTGCTTGTGGTGGTGCCGCTTCACCGCCTGCTTCTTCATCAGGGGCCTGGGCGATTTGATGAGCCCTTCGGACAGGGGCCGGGCGGGCCCCGCGGCCAGGGCGGCGGCGGCCGAGGGAGCCGGGCCGGGTCGCCGGGGTAAAGCCAAGGACTCCATGGTGAGAAGATGAGCGAGGGCGGAGAGGGAACGGGCTGCGCGGGGAGAGCTAGAGGCCGGAGCCCGCGTCCCGCGTCGGGCGGTGACTCAACCGCCGCACTAGAACGCGCGGCCGGGTACCGCATTCCGAGTTGTAATAAACGCTCAGAGCCCGAGGCCCTGGCCACGCCCCTCCACGCGCCCATTGGTCTGTTCGCCGTCTGCGCGCGACCAGGGTCGCCCGCATTGGCTCGCCTGCGCCTCCGGCCCCGCCTCCTCCCTTTGGCGTGTTAGGAAAGGTGTCAAAGAAGCACCTCCCACCTGTGCCCCCACCCCACCCCCGGTGAGGGCAGGGGCAGGCATGGGGAATAGGGGACGCCGGCAGAGTCCGCTTGGGGGATGGTACTACTGGGGTCTGGAACCTTCGAGGAGCCTTAGAACTGCTTTTGCCTCTGCGTAGCGCTCGGTTCTGGTTAGAGCAACCTGTTAATTTTCCGAGTGTGCTGTGTTCTCAGAAAGGGGCAACGTAATAGTGCTAGAGATCACCAAAGTATTTCTAAAGCCTGAGTAATTTGCTCCTCTCAAGTCAAAAATCTATAAAGTTACCTGTCTTCACTTAGAGCAACCTTAACTGGATCGCAGAAATGAAGTTCTAAAAAACTCTTCTTCATCAAAGAAGACTTCCAGGGTTGAGCTGGTCCCTCAAGATGTGGTGGAATTTATGAAATATTGAAAGGAAATAGAGAAAGCCAAAGAAAACCATTCATTCAATTAAAAATGTTTATGCTCCTATTATTTAACTTGTGTCCCTAAATCTGTAAATAGTTGCCCACTCAAGATTTTACTCTCTGGTTTAGGAGCCAGGAGGACTGGTAGGTCACAAGGTTTGGCTTGGCTTTTAAGGCCTGGAGCTCTAAGTCCAGAATCCCCATTGTGCATGATTTGGAGTGAAATGAGAATGTCCAGAGGCTCCCTTCCTCCCTCTAAATGTGGCAAGTAACATCAAGGGAAAAGGAACATTTCCCTTAAGTATTCCTGATAACCCAATCCTGTAAAGTGCTATTTTTCTGCTTAAGGCCACTCAGCTGGTGAGAAACTGGCAGAGCCGGGATTCAGACCCCCCAGAAGGATGGTGACTCCAGTTGTGTATTCAGGGCATGCTAATGATCTAGGACTAGATCCCCAGCAGCTGAATTTTTTATTTAGTGTTTGCCCACTTTCCTACTTCCACTGATCCTTTGATCCCTTCTAGTGTGAATTAGGGAATGAGAATGTTTCTTTTGTGGCTGGAAAGGATCTACTTATGCAGGAAAACAGCTCCACTTCCCCAAATCTGGAGGGCCACAGGAGGTGATAGTCTGGTTGGCCTTTTCCCTCTTCTGACGTCCTCTCTTGCCCTGAGTTATCTGTGAAAATAGAGTAAGGCCCAGGTAACAGCTTTCTTGACCTGTTATTTCCTTTCTCCCCTGAGATCTGCATCCATACCTGGGGTCCCAGGTAACTGGGGCCATCCAGACAGATTAGGGCTCTTAAGAGGAATCATGGGTAACATAAAAGCACTGGACTGAGTGTTGGGCAACTTGCATTCTAGTCCTGACTGATACCAACTAGTTCTGTGGCCTTTTACCAATCACTTATTCATTCTACAAATACTGGTGCCCATTAGATGCTGGGCCTATGGATATGGTCTCTGTCCTGAGAGAATTCTCAGTCGAGTGCAAAATAATCAAGCAAATCCTAGACACAGGAAGATGTGTCCGTGATGGGGTAAGAACAGATGACCTCAGGTATATAACAAGAGGGAGCCTCTAGCCCAGACAGGAGGAATGTCTGGTCAGGGGCAACTTCCTGCCAGCAGGGCCTTTTAAGCTGAGGCCTGAGAGATGTGAGATGGCGAGATGAGTCAACATTTCTCAAATGATGAAAGAATTATACAGATGAGCCTAGGAGTCCCTTTCAGGCTTAATCTAGACTCCTATGAATTCTTCCAGGTATCCCCAACAACTAGTGCACTTGCTGGGCACAATAAAAGGCACTCAATTGATTCTTGTGAACCAAGGGAATGCATGTGCAATAGAATTCAAAGACTAAAGTGAGGGCATCTACAGATTTCCCTCCGTTACTAGCTAAACTGGCAATGGCAGGGAGGGTAGATCTCCTGCACCTCCTGGACCTTCCCCACCCCAACTTAAACGTCCTGTGACCAGAAGGTGAATCCCCTTTAGGAGGCAAACCATGGATGACCAAAGACCCCAGAAAAAAGAGGTCTTCCCTGTTCCAGCCAAGGTGCAACCTGGCGGCCCCTGAAGACTACAGAACAGGGCTTTAGTGATGAGTCGGCCTGGCTACTGTCTGTCCTCAGCAGACAGGGAGGGAGTCAAACAAACAGACACAGAGCCGGAAGAGCATGTGACTTGGAAATGATCTTAACTGCTAAAACTCAACTCTCAAATTCCTTAAAGGGAGACCTGGTCTGTCATGGAGCAAGAATGCCTGACAGGGAATCTGATTACGTCAGGGGACTCAGCTCCTGCGGATCTTGGGGAATTCCTGGGTCACGTGGTCAGATTTGCTTGAGAATCTGGGCTGAGCTGAGCCATTCAGTCCTAGGAAGCCGAAGCCTGCCTCCACGCCCCACACCAGTCACTGATCGCTGTCTGAAGGGCTCTGAGGATACCCATTCAATGGGCCTACTAGGGGCCACACTGGGAAAACAATTAGGAACAGGCATCTATCTGCTCTAGTCCTTACTTCACAATCTGTGTGCCTGGCGGTGTGGGTCCAGGCTAGTGGAAGGGGATGTTAATGTGTCTCAAAGTGCAGGGTAGAGGTGGGAGGGCAGGTGAGGGACACCAAGGCCCTGCTTTGGGGGTGAGGAGGGGGCTGTGGGGGAAAGCAGGTCTCCTGAAAAAGAAATACATTGAAGACAAGTTTTGGGGGATGAATATGGTTTAGCTACCCTCTCTCAAGAAATTTACAGTTTAGTAGTGGATATAAAAGTTCAATACACAATTTACTGTAGCATCCAAGGCAAAAAGTGGGCAGCTTCTCAAGGGAAGTACAGAGTGCCATGTGCAGCTGAAAGGATGGGTCTTATTCCAGCTCAGGGGTTTGACAGAGGCCTCACAGGAGGCCAGCTGGGCCTGGAAGGGCAGGTGGGATTTAATAAATGGAGGAAAGGCCTTCAGGATGGGGGTGGGGGTGAGAATGAGGGGAGGAGATGTGAGTGTGGTGTGGGCGAGAGAATAGAGAAGGACCAGCTGAGCCCGCTCTGGATTCGATGAGCTCTAGGGGGCTTCCAGACCCTAGAGCATCTCCTCCCAATGCATTTTTCTCAGTATAGATGCCTGAGGCCCTCTTTTTCTTTGAGAAAAGGGCTGCTGTAGGCTGGAGGGCTCAACTCAGCATCCACTTGCAGCCTGAGATCTCAACACTGATATTCCCTTTCCCCCGAGCTCTGAAGATGAGTTACTCTCTGGCTCTCCACCCCTGGGTGGTGGACGATATGGCCTTGAAGATACTGACCTTCCCCTCTCAGGGGCTGGTGGAACTACCTGGATAGGATCCTGCATGTTGGAAGTGGCCCTCCAGCATTAGGAGGAGGTGGGAATCCACAGACATTGTGGCAAACTGGGATGCCTGACTCAATGCTGCCTTCTTCTGACCAAACTATGCCTAGCAATTTTATGGGATGCCCAAAGCTGTGTGACAAGTTGGGGGGCAGGGTGGGGGGCTGCTTAGGGCAGCCCGTTCCTTTAATGAGCCAATCATCCATTCATTCAACAAATATGTATTGAGCAACTACAATAGGTATGATACTATATAATGGGTATTGATCCAGCCCTGGTTCTGAGCATCTTAGATACTGCATCATGTCCAAGGCCACCCAGCCCTAGCTGGGAACAATAGAGCTGGGACGCAAACCCTGTTAGTTCACATCACAGCTGGAGTCCATAAGGATGGCATTGCCTTGTGGTATTTCTGGATATACAAAATGGAACTAATGAGCTACTTATACTCTAAATTCTAGTAAGCCTTACCAGGAGTTGGGGGGAATTTTGGGCTGCAAACACTAAGAACAGTCCCCAAGCTCCTGGTTACAATGGGAAAATGAATGTTATTCACAGGCGAGGCTGGGAGGCACATGACCTAAGGTGAAGGTCATGTCTCTTCCCAAACCAGGCAGCTTGCCTGTGTCCTGCCTGGAGGGGCAGGGAGAGCACACAGACAGGCAGGAGTCAGGAGTTCTGGGTTCCCGCTCCTCTCTTACTCCCAACCTACACACTCGTTATGGCCAAGGACTTTCTCTCTTGGGGAAAAATTCCTCATCTATAAAAAGGAATTTGGATAATTAAACTCTGAGTTCCATTCCAACTGTGGTGTAACTTCTCTGCAATATCTAAGTAAGGTCAAGTTAGAAATTCCAGTCACTCCCCTCCTTTGCCCACCTGGTAACTGACTCCCTCACTGCAGGACATTCAGAAGCTCCATTCCCTCTCCCGCCCCAGAGCGGCACGATGTTTTCACTCAGGAGTCTGGTAACCCAGTTTCCAGGCTCTGTTCCGCCATTCATCGACTCTATCTTTCATCTGTCGGCACCTCTATGGGTAAGAATTACTCTCTTTTATACAGGTAACATGCTCACTGTGTGCTGGCCACTGTATGAATAGGTTCAATCCTCACCACGACTCTGTGAAATAAGTGCTAACATATGATTATCCCCATTGCACAGATGAGAAAACTGAGACACAGAAATGAAGTAACTACCAGTACAGGGTCACAACGCTGGCCAATGGCGGAGCCAGGTTGGAGCCCAGGCAATCACTCTTAACCAACATACTTCGGCTCAGAGAGGATTCTTGAATCTGCTGGAGTCTTTCCAGGGGCAAAGCTTCTCTATGTCATCATCTACTCAACCTGAAATGGGCCTCCTGATGGCCCCACGGGCTTGCTTTGGGATGAAAGGAGAAGTGAAGCCGTCGGGCTGATGCCTTCCTATCAGTCTGAGTGGGGTTTTGCTGGGGTCTGGTCCTCCCAAGTCCCCTCCCCCCAATTCTGGCAGAGATCTGAGTAGGGGAGGGAGGAGCAAGGGGCTTATCAGACTCCCTGAACTCAGCTGATGTCATCTGGGCCAGAAGACAGTTCAGATAAGCTCAGAGCTAGGAAGCAGTCATTGAAACCGCCCAAGGCTGGGGCTCTGGGCTGGGGGAGACAGGGAGGAGCCTGAGGCAGGGGAGAAGAGGAAGGGCCTTTGAAGTACCCGCAGCCCCGTTTTCTAATGCCAGAACAAGGGTGTTGTGAGAGTTGGGAGGCTGAGTGGGTGGATATTTGCGAAGCAGATTTACTCTAGGGCTTCTCATTGGGTGTTTAGGAAAGTTCTCCTTACCGCATTGCTAATGGCAAAATGTAAAGATCTTTCTCTTTTTCTGCCCTTCACTCCTATGTCTTTTTCTCAGCCTCCCATGGCTGTGGAGTTGGGACATGGAGGGGGACAACAAACTTATGACTGGGATAGAAGGATTCATCCCCTGGGCACCCAGAGTCACCAAGTACTTTCCACCCACTAACCTCGCTGTGTTGTTGCCATAAGTCACCTGAGATCGATGATGGACTGAGATGGGATATAAATAAATTAAAACAATCCCCTATTTCTACAGGGTCAACACTTTCACATCCACTATTTTACTGATCCTTCATGGACCCTGTGAAATCAGGGCTTTGGTTCGATCCCGGGGTACAGAGGCTGTTGATGTAGATGAGGCAAGGGGTACGTGAGCCTCAGCATGGCGGTCAGAGGATGGGAATCTATACCCAGCTCTGCTTCTTGCCTACCCTGTGGCCGGGGGCAGGAAACTCCTCTCGCTAGGCCTCAGTTTCTGGTGGGTCACACTGCATGTGGAGGCTCTTTGTAAACGGTGAAAGGCTCCGCCGCAGCTGGACATTCATGGTGGCGGGTACTGTGGCTCGGAGTTCTGTACTGCACACTCTGTTTAAATACCATTCCCTTGAAGGTGCTGAGCGTCTTCTTCCTCCTTCTTCTTCCTCTCACAGAGGTCCTGGGAGAACCAAGCAGGCAGGGCATGGGTGGCATGACCAGGAGGGAGGACGGGAAAGGTGTATCTTGTGCCTGGCTCCCCCTGGCAACCTGAGCCCTTGGCCTCCTGGAATGCAAGCCCCAAGCAAAGCACATTCTTTAGTCGGGTCACCAGCTCCCAGCCCTGTGTAGGACAGCTAGCGTTTCTCTTGGCCTCAAGGGACCCCAGCACAATCTGGCGCTGGGGGCTGTCATCACAAGCCTCGATTAATAGGCCAGTGTCACCCACAGTTTATGAAAGGCCCAATTCTGATCTGTCACGCCTGTCAGAGGCCAAGACAAAGGGAGAGGGAAGCCAATCCCTAAGCAGGAGGGTTTGAAATACTGATTTCCTGCATCTGGTTCTTTGTGCCAGCCACAGGCCACATGTGGGCTCAGAGGAAGAGAGGACCTTGTAGAGGTTACTCTCAAAGGTGGTGCTGTGTCCTGTTTGCAGTAGCCAAGAGAGGGAAGCAACCTAAGTGTCCATCAGTAGATGAATGGATAAAGAAGATGTGGGTCATATACACAACGGAATATTGTTCAGCCATAAAAAGAAAAGAAATCCTGCCGTTTGCAACAATATGGGTGGAGCTGGAGGGTATTATGCTCAGTGAAATAAGCCAGGCTGAGAAAGACAAATACCATGTGATTCCACTTACTTGTGGAATATAAAGACAAAGCAAAACAGAAGGAACAAAACAGCATTAGACTCATAGACACTGAGACATGACTAGGGGTTATGAAGGAGGAGGGGGCGTGGGACTGTTGAACCACTGTGATGTACATTCGATAATAAAAAAAATGATATATATAAAAAAAGAAAGACTGAGGAACTGTTCCAAACCAGAGGAGATTAAAGAGACACGAAAACCAAAAAAAAAAAAAGTGGTTCTCTGTCTGGGTGCTTTGATTTCTGACTTTCATTCTGTTCGATTGTTTGCTACACATTTATTCCATTCAGCTTCTTTGTCACACATTGAGACACTGCATGCCCAGCCCTCTGTGATGCTCTGGGCCCACAAGGCTTAATGGTACACCATGGTCATGAGGAATGCCTAAAAAGTTTGGTGTGATGGTGGTGAGGTAGGGAGACAGTGGCCTGTACTCGCCAGGTACACAAGGTAGCTGGCACGCTGGGTGGAGGTTACGGGCTGTGTCCGAGGAGGGACACGTGAGGGGAACTGCTTGCTCCCGCAGAAAACACTGAGCAGAAGGAAGGAGGGGAGGCTGGAGGGGCAAGACCTTTGTGAAGGGCCTTAGAGGCCAAGAGAAAGGCTGGGAATCCCCTGGAAGGGTGGGGGGGAGCCGAGGGAAGGGGTTTAAGCTCTGTGGGGACTGCCGGATTTGTAGATGAGAAAAACTTCTCAAAGGTCAGGCTGTCTAGCAGCCACATGGGGGTTGGCGGAGCGGCAGCGAGGGGACTGTGAAGTTGTCCTCACGGGAGGTGACGAGGGTGTGACCCAAGGTGGAGATCATAAGAAGGGAGAGGAGGCCAGCCTGAGAGGTGTGTGGGTGAGAAGCCCAGAGATGGGGTACTCATTTGCAGCCAGGTTTGAGCCAGCATCCTGCTGCTGGAGGAAGCAGAGGTCTGAGATGGAGTGACACCAAGTTGGAAGGTCAGCTCCAATCTAGTCTTCTCCCCGAGGTGGCGACACTGAATCTGGGGTGGGGAACCTGGGAAAGGGATTTGAAAATTACTATTCCCTTATCAATGTTTGTTTTTAAGAATGTGAACTGCTAAACTGAGTTAAGGACCCAGGCACATTTTCTGTTGAGTGGGAGGCAGGCTGCCCCCAAGTCCTCCTCCTTGGCCTCCAGGTAAGCAGAGCAGGATGGCCACTTGCGCAGAACAGTGATTGGGGCCCTCAGGGTCCCTAGCCCTGCTGGCACAGCTGCATCCTCCCTTCCCAGGCTGACCAGAGGAGGGGCCTGCACAGCCCAGCTAGAGCCCAAGCAGGCCAGAGGCCGCCGCTGCGAGCCTGGGGTTCCTCACCCGCCATCTCCACAGTGCCGTAGTGTGGAGGGTGGACAGAGGCTGAGGGTGGCCCCACGAGGCTGAGAGGAAGCAGATTTCTCTGTGACCCATTTGGAAAATCCATCAACTCTGAAATGTCACCTCAGGCATCAAGTTTTGGAACACTTTCCCGGTCTCTGGCCCCCACCCCACTGACCCCCTGAGTCATCTGCCAAACATTTCTTCTTTGGAGGAGGTAGGTAGCTGGAGGGACTGCATGAAAAGTCTCAGGCGCCAGGAGTGTCTGGCCTGGCTAAGGGAGGAAATGGGACAGGGGTGCTAGGCCCTTTCCGGTTCTTCCTCTAAAGGAACCGTCCATTCACTCCCTCAACACGTTTATCGAGTGCATGAACACTGTGCCGAGGATGTGAAGGTGGTGAGAAAGACTGGGCTCCCCCATCCACAGAGTTCAGGACGACGTGTGGAAGTCAGAGGACTCCTTTGGGTCTCAGTTTCCTCACCTGTGAAACAGACGGATCCCAGCCTTTCCCAGGTTCACAGGGATCTGAGGGGCAAGAGGTCCCTCTAGCCATTATGGCCAACTAGTGCGGGACTCTGCTGAGAGGGAGTGGCAGGTTGGTGAGATGGCCACTCTGCTTCCATAGTAAAAGGATTCTGAGCCTGGCCACCTGCTCTGAGTGTGTGTATGAGAATGTGAGTGTGTGTGTGGGGGGTGTATGAGGTATACACATGTGTGAGGTGTAGGAGCATAAAGATGTGAGGGAACAGGTGTGCATGTGGGTGTGACATGAGTATGTGAATGTGTAAAAGGGAGGTATGTGTATTTCAAGTGTGTAAGAGTGACTCATATGCATGAATGTGAGTCAAGTGTGAAGTGTGTGGGCACAAAAGAGTACTTAAGTGTATATGTGAGAGTGTGCATGTGTGTCTGCATAACTGCATGGGGTACATGGGTGTGAGATAATATGTGCATGTGTGAGGTGTCTTAGAGGGTGTATGAGCACAAGAATGTGTGAGAGAAAGGAAGAGTGTGTGTGTGCGTGTGTGTGTGTGTGTTGAGGCAGGGTGACCCAGAGCACACTGGGAGGGGCTGCAGGAAGCTCCCTGGGTATGAAATCCCAACTGCACATGATTCGCAAAGAGCTCGCCTGCACTTAAGGGGAACCCTTTGGCCTACGGGCTGCAGACCGTGGTTTCTTGGTGTCCTGCTTCATGCCACTGGCAACACAGGCTCTGGAGGTTTTTTTGAACAAGGCACTCATGTGCCTGGGAGCTCAAATGAACTGGAATATTTGGAAAAGCAGCCCATAGTTTAAACCATTAAAACGCAGGGCTATGTCATGAAGGAGAAGGCAGACTCTCCATGAATTTAACATAGGACACTCGACAGGCATTTTGCCCTCACGACCAGCTGGCCTGCTACCCTTTCTCCAGAGAGCATCTCTCTCTCCTCTGTCCCTCCCTGGGCCAAGGCTGCGGAGGGGTGAGGTCTGAGAGGCATGGCCAGAACAATTGCATCAAACTTACATTGACCTTCCCTCAAGCCCCTCTTCTTGAGGCATTAACCCACTATTCCGAGTCTGCGTAGATTCCAACTTGCCCCCCAGCCTCTTCACACCACTCCCCACTCTTGGGTGCACTTGGCCCCCAGATCCCCCTTCCCTTGTGGCCTGGTTATAAGAGCAGGCTTCTCCAGGAAGCCTTCCCAGGTAGGCTCAGTTCTCAGGGACCCTTGCTCTTCCTGTCTTGCTCCTCCATCCATTAGATGGTGGTGTGAGTTCAGTTGTGTTCCCCCAAAAGATATGGTGACATCCTAACCCATTATCTGTGAATGTGACTTTTTTTGGAAATAGGATCTTTACAGCTATAATCAAGTTAGGATGAGGTCATGCTGGATTATGGCAGGCCTAGTCCAGTGACTGGTGTCCTCAGAAGATGAGAGAAATGTGGACACAGACACACAGGTGGGAAAACCATGTGGAGACAAGGAGAGTTGGAGTTACCGTGCCGTGAAACAAGGAACATCGAGCTTTGCTAGGAGCTGCCAGGAGCTAGGCAAGGAAGGAACACAGGATTTCTAGAATTGTGAATAAATTTCTGTTGCTTTAAGCCACCAGTTGGCAGTATTTTGTTACAGAAGCCTTAGGAAAAGAACACAGATGGAAACTTTTATCTGCCTCACCTGCCTGGGCCCTTTGATGGACCTGCCTCTTCAGCTCTGGCCTGGGTCCTGCCTCCTGCCATCACTTCTCAGCTGTTTAATTCTGATTTAAAGCTCCTGCCTTTGTGACTGTTTGCTCTCACTAGACAGGTCCAGTTCTGTCCAGCTGGAGGCTTTTGGTCCTGTTCTGTAGCCACCTGGGGGCACGGATGGATGACTGACCATTCCTCTTACCGCAGAGCTCAGAGCAGCAATGGGGGTTTGCACGCCTCTGAGCTGGGTTAGAATTTCCTTCCTATCACTTATTAGCTGTGCTGCCTAGGTTAACCCCAGGGTTTCCAGATTCTCAGTTTCTTCTGTAAGACAGGAGTTGGAAAAGGCCAACTGTACCTCACCTCCCGAGCAGGACCTCTCTGGGCCAGAATGCCCAGTGCAAATGCAAAAGAGTATTAGAAAGAAATTCTGGAGGAGAGGAAGCGGTGGAGGGAGGGAATGGTCTATTTTCTGAGGTTCCAAACCTTCCTGGCACTTTGCCCAGCAGATGGACTTTCCTCAGAGAAAGTCTGGAAAGTTTGGCCTGCGTTTTTTCCAAGGACTCCAACCCCACGTGGGGTTCTTTCTGCTCTTAGATGGTACCTTGGTGACCTCACTTACTTCATTTTCCTCAGAAGAGGAACTTTGAATATCCCATACCCCAGTAGTACAAATCTGACCATGACGTTCCTCCACTTAAAATCCTTCATTTGCTCCCAATTTCCGACATGGCTGAAGTCCAGACTCTTAGCAAGGCACATAAGGCCTTTCTTGGTCTGTCCGGCCTGTACTTCCAGCCCCATTTCCCCGGGAGCTCTGCTGTGTGAGTGCCGTCGCCTCAAAGAGCCAAATCCTTTCTTCCAGTGGGCCTGAAAACACGTCTACGTCTCCTTCAACAACAAAGATAATAAAAAATAATAACGCAGCCACTCACTTAATACACGTGAACCATTTTACATATAGTAGGTAGCTACATTTTACATGTAGTAGGTACACACAGTAGGTAGCTCACCTCATAGAGAGGCTTTATTTTGCCCATTTAATTAAAGAAACAGACTGAGGAAACATTACCCAAGACCAATTAGCCCAGAACAACCAGGAACTCAACCCATCTCTCCTGCTTCAAAGCCGAGGATCATTCTCCTCTGCTTGGCTTGCCTCCCTCTTCTTTCAAAGTACAGTTTGAGATTTATTTTCTGGAAACCTGCCCTGACATCCTCAGTTCAACTCTGCTCTCTATACCCACGAAGGGTGGGGTGCCTCTGGATGGCATTTATCTCATCAAATGGTAACTGCAGATCGAGCCTGGAGGGCAGGAATCCCATGGGCTCTAGCACGGTGCCAGGCACATAATAGGTGTTAAATGCAGCCACAGCGACCACCAGAATCAAAGAGCTAGAAAGGAACTCTCCTGGGATGTCAATTTACGAATATGCTCATTTCCTAATCTTTCCTTGTTGATCCACAGACTCATTCTTTGGGAAACCAAGTCATTTATCTTTCCAGGTTTGACATTTTGAGCCACTTACCTAGGGCAGCGCAGCTGATTTTCTTGCCTTTCCTACGTGCTATTTCCTTTGAGGCAATGCAATGGCTGTGGTCACGGGTTTGGAAACCAGACCCGGTTCAGTCACTTATGAGCTCGTGACCTTGGACAAGTTATACAACCCCTTAGTCTGCTTACCCACAAATGAGATACTATCTAGCTTATGGAGTTCACCTGGGGGTTGGGACAGGTGCTTCGCTGCCGTGGGAGATGCCATCACAGTTGCTCTTGCTGCACAGATTGGGAAATGAGGATTAGGAAAGGGAAGAACCTTCCCATAGAGGGATGGGGGATAGGAAAACCTAAGGCAGGGAGGGAATGAGGCCCAGAGCCAGGCCACCCAACCCCAGATCTGAGCTGGCTCCATGGCACTGCAAGGTGCGGACCATATGGTTTACCACTGACATCCCCTCCTTCCCTCACTCCTCAGTGAGATATCCCAAAGTTTTCCCAGTATGGACCTCCAAGAGGTGCATTCTCAGCAGAAACCAGCATATCCAGCCCTGAGTGACCCTCACAGGTTCCGGTGGCAAATGCCCTATACTCATATCGGGGAGAACCTTTTAGGGCTGGCTGTACCCCTAAGGTTCTGACCATTTAAAAACTCCTCAGTTCCATCCCTTGGGGAGGGAGGAAGGGGGCAGCACAGAAACGGAATGGGGAGAATCAGACAAGGGCTGGACTTTGGAACAGCTTCCCTACCCTGCTGCTCTGACCCTCACATGGTCTGCAGCAACTCCAGCCCCTTTTTGGAGCAGTTACTTGAGGAAGCTGAACTGAAACACAGGTGTCCTGAAGCAATAAGGAGGCCTCTCTGCAGTCTGCTCACCAGGGGGCGCCCATGGCCACAGGATGGGTGGGCAGGCAGGGCCCTGCAGCAGGTGGGAGCCTCTCCCCAGGTCCTGAGGACAGGAAGAGTCCAGGTGCCCAGAGAAAGGGAAAAAAACCCTTAAAGACCCAGGTGCCACTTGTCCGTGAAGGTCCAGCAAGGTGTCGTCTTCTCTAGAAGGCTTCCCAGATCCGGATCAGCTCTCCTCCTTTGTTTCTGCCTCTTGGGAGCTAATTATACCCGTGTCCAGTGCACAGTAAGGCTGACTCCTCCACAACCCCTCCAGGGCAGGTATTATTTTTCATCTTTGCATCCCTGATGGTATCAGTGCTTTTGAAAAGAACTAGGAATCAGAAAGAAGTCCTATATAAGTGAAAAAGAGGCACATCCTTCCAGTGTTTGAACCAGTGAGAAATCCCCGTTCAACTTTGGGCAAGACAGAAATGAGCTTAAGTCAAATGAATTGAGGCCAGACACGGGCAGTTCGCACCCTAATAAAGAGGTCAGCTAGTGAGCACAGCCTTTTCTTAACACATGCATGGAGTGCTAACACTTAAGAGAAGGAAGAGACACAGTCATCTAGAAGTGACTGCTGCTGGGGTGGTGGCTCGAAGGTGGAACCTCCTCAGAGGGAACCGCCAAGAATAGGTGACCACATGGGGCCCTATTTAGCCTGAGGATATCAGAGGGACTGTTTCATAGGGTCCCCTCAACCCAAGACACTCATTCACCCACCCCTGCACTGGGTGCCTGAGAAGATAGGAATGTAGATTTTAAATCATTGAGCTGCTGCTGTTGTCCCGAGTGCAATTAGTCCGCCTTTGTGGATTTTGATGCCACAGTGTAAATCAGGTTTCAGACAAACACTCTGGAGCTGGGGGTGGCAAAAGGGCCAGCCCTCTGGTGGGGGTGGGGTGGCAGAAGGAGAAATCGGGTGGGGAGTCTGCTCCTTCCCATCAAGAACCCTGAGAGGCATGGGTCCTTCCCGGCCAAGGCTGCTGACCCAGACCTGTCCACGTGAACCTGACTTCCTTCCCAATCCAGCTGCATCTAGCTCCAGGGACAGTTCTCGCTGAGTAGATGAGGTCCAGGGCAGGTCCAAAGCTGACTGCCAAATGGGGAAAGGATGTAGATTGAGGCACAGGAGAGGTGTTTGCAACCCTTCTCCAATTTCCATCCCATGAGACCCTCAAACTAGCTCAGAGTTGGGGAGAGGACAGTGACAGCAGCCATCCTCTGGGTCAGGCCTGCCCTGCCTACCTCCCCCTCTAGAGATGGGGAGTGGAGAGGCTATCAGGAGGGAGCAGGTACACCTGCACATCGCACTGCCTGAGCAGCGAGCGAGGACTCTCCCCAGAGGTCAGCTGAGTGCCAACCTAGGGCTGTGGACTAATCAGGACTTCTTAGAGTTTCCCGAGATTGGTAGGGTTTGGAGGTGGCCAGAAGTCATTTACAGCCCCAGGGCCTGACCCCACTGGCTGCTGACAGGAGCTGGCATCCTGGGAAGTAGCCCAAACTGCTTTGATGAGACTATTCCTCTTGTCAAGAGTGGGGTGATCCAGTCCAGGGCAAAGGCGTTGGGCCCCGTTGGCTAGGAGTCAGAGACACACAGCGCTTCCACCGCATCACTCAGACCCTGATTGACGCCCCCCACGGCCAGGAGGCAGGTCTTGATGACGATGCTGGAGCAGGCACAGCGGGGCGTGGGCATGGCGGGGAGGACCTCCCACTTGTTCTTGCCTGGATGAAACGCCTCTGCCGTCTCCAGGACAGTGGGCTGGTTCCCTAAAAGTGCCAAGGGAACTGGACCTTACAAAGGAGTCCAGCCACCAATCCATGCTCCACCGTCACCCCACCTCCCTCTGGAACCCACAAGCAGAAGCTAAGCAACATCAACTTCCTTGGCTGCAGAATTGCTCCTTCTCTACCCTGGGCCAGTAGCTTTTGTGGCCAAAAGACAGCCCCTTGCCCCTCCTACTGTCTCTTTGTCTTTTTATCTCAAGACTAAGCTTTCTTTCCTCACCCCGATTTACAGAAGTTTCTAGACACCACTGTCTCTCTTCTGCCTTTTACTAAAAAGCTGCCCACATGGTCTAGCTCACGTTGAGTTCCTTGCATGCATGGGTAAAGTGGGAGGGAGTCTGCCCACACTGAGTAAACTCTGGGTGCTTGCAAGTCCTTCTGTCCATATCTCTCTCCCCTCCTGATGTTGGGGTCCACCTTCAAGACACCACTAATCTCAGGGAGGGGTGATACAGCAAATCCTGAGTTCATTACAATAATTTATTTGATCAGATTGCTTTCCTATTCCATGATGGAGCTGGGTATCCGGGGAGAAGAGATGGTCAGAGAAAGAAGGCCAAGCTAATCCCCACCACACTTTAGTCTCCAGTCATTCCTGGATAGGCCCCAGGGATCCGCGCTCAGCAAGCTTGTGTTACATGGTTAGCAGCATATCCCTCATGCTCTCTGGGCCTCAGTTTCCCCTGTATAAGAGGACAGAAAGACCACATGGGGGGCCCATACGTGGACATATGAAGTCCAGGCTGGGAGGAAGGGAGTATTTTGAATTTTTTGGAATAAAGTGGTAAATTAGGCAGGCTGTGTCCAAGGAGCCAGTACCTTCTCTTCTCATGCATAGTGCCAATGGTCCACCAAGCACCAGAAGCACAGTACCAACCTGTGAAGCTCCGTCCTTACCGAGTCCTCCAGCCACTATGACCCGTCCACTCAGGGAGCCGGCCACAAAGTCTGCCCGCCGCTTCTTGAGGAAGAAGGAGCGTTCCATCTTTAGCCATCCCCCTACAGGCCATGGATGACAGCGGGATAGAGGGAGAGAATTAGGTGCCAGCCACGCCTACCAAATACACAGGGAAACATACACCAAATAGCGCTGGCCCTGGGCAGAGGCTCCACTCCATCTACCTTGTGTGCTCAGAGCATATACTACGCCTCCTGCTGTCTGAAAGAATACTGCCCATGGCCTCCCCCTCCCACCTCCCCCACTCTTGCTACAGTCCGGGCAACTGCGATGCCTGAGGATGAGTCACCTGTTCTGCCTCTGTTCCCGCAGGCTCTAAGCCAGAGAGGAAGCTAACCAGAGGCAGTCAGGATCCTCCTGTTTCTCCACCAGGAAAAAGCCGGAAAAAGCTCCCCCAACCCTCACCTGGCCCTACCTGGATGTTGTAAGAAGAGACAAAAGGTTTTGATATAAATAACCAACCAATTGAAAGGAGCTTTGTCCGGATGAAAGAATTTGACCCCCAAAGTAGCCCTGAGTGGAGAAGAGTGTTCAGACCTCTGTCACCCTGCTGGGTAGATGGCCCCAGGGGGATGGATGGGATGAGGGTAAGGTGGAGGGAACGGCCCCAGGGAGGTGGGCAGCCAGCAGCTGGCGCCCAGCTCACCCTGTTCCATGTCAAACACGTCCATGGTCCGGAGGAACTTGGGCTGCCGGTAGAGCCGCCCCTGCCGCAGTCCTCCCAGGCTGTACAGGCGGTCGTCCAGGGTCACAAAGCTGGAGAAGGCCCGCTTACAGGGAATGTTGGGGAACTTGGCCCAGGAGCGAGTCTCGATGTCAAAGACCTCGAAGGCATTGACCGCATACTTGGACTGTCGTCCCCCTGAGCAGGGCGGGCGGGGGGATGGGGTTGGGCAGAAGAGTAAGTCCCTGAGGACAGGGCCTGGGTTTCCTCTTGTTACCCAATTACAGGGAGCCCCCTGAGGGGTAGGGCAGTGTGAATACCCTGAGTAGCAAGGAGATGCTAAGCACACGGGCACTGCTTCCTGTGGGAACTGACCCAAGGGAGCGTGGGAGGGACAGATGTGGGACACATAACCTGTCCTTACCCAGCACGTAGATCTTGGAGCCTCGGAGGAAAGAGGTGGCAGCATATCTCGGGGTGGGCATGGGTGCTAGCGACACCCACATGTCCTTGAGCATGTCATAGTGTTGGAGGTGGCTGTGGGGGCGGAGGTCCAGGCCCATCCCGCCTGCTGCGTACACTCGGTAATCTAAGGAGAAAGGCCGCACACAGCCCCTGGCTCAGCAACCAGACCCTGCAAGGCAGGCCCACACTTGTTGCCTACCATAGTCAGGTTCTGTGAAGCCCTTGAATAGCAGTGCTGAGGCCCAGGCCGGCTTCCTGACCACGGTTCTGCCAGAGTGGGGCTGATGGGCCATTCATCGAAAGTTGCTGTCATGGTCGAGCCCAGGTCTTCTTGAAGCCAGCGCAGGCCTGCATGCCTTAGCCTTCCTTGGTGTCCAGCATTTGGCTAAACCTGGAACACCAGGCCTTACACATGGGTAGACCTTGGGGCTATCTACGCCTGGAAACCCTCTTCAGGCCTTGTCCTCTCCCTTCTCCT
This sequence comes from Smutsia gigantea, assembly GCA_032199065.1. Lineage (NCBI taxonomy): Eukaryota > Metazoa > Chordata > Mammalia > Pholidota > Manidae > Smutsia > Smutsia gigantea. The sequence goes on from JAVSCE010014926.1 coordinate 90,090, forward strand.
CCCTCCTGAGCAGCCAGAGGGGATACCAAAGAGGATTGTTCCTCTGATGCCTCCAGCAGTGGCCTGTTCCTCAGGCACTCCCAGAATGGAACTCTCTAGACCCAGCAGGAGCGTTTGGAAATGAGGCCGGCTTTGCTGTCCCTGGCCTTGTGGGGCACTGGACTGCTGCTGGTTCTTTCTGTGTCTGCCACCCCCATGCATGAATGCCATTTTCCTTCACAGACTGGGAGGCTTGTGGGCTCCAGGGGGCATCCTGCACTGAACCAGCTTGGGCTAGGGGTGAATGAGGGTGAGGCTCTGGAGGGAAAACTGGCTCCTTTAAGAAGTCCTGCCTGGGCAGTGAGCTGGACACTCTGAGGAGTGAGTCCTCTCCCATTTCCTACTGCTCTTGGCTGTAGGTAGCCTTTCCAGGCACTTTCCTGACACACTGCATCAGAGAACATGGGGAAAGTGTCTGTGTTTCCCTGGGCCTCACCCCAGCACCCCCTTGGCAGGGACCCAGTTCCCCTCCCCCAGAGCATCCTTTTCCCCAGGAACTCATCCTCCCTTTGATCATGTCTCCCAGTAGCCAGTCCTCACTGCTTCCGGCTCCAAGAGGCTTTATCTCTCAAGGGTATTACAGGGATGAGCACTATTTTCTCCTGCTTTCTAATCTTACTGAAAAATTAAGAAAAAAAAAATCCCAGCCCTAGCCTGAGGTCAGGGGATGGGGCCTGCTAATGGGGAATTTCCCTTACCTAAGCTCAGCCTCTCCCATCCCTGTCACCTGAAACACACCTCCAGCTGAGAAGCCACCATCCACTCCACACCACCCTTCTGGTGACCAAATCTTACTCATCCTTCAGAATCCCCTGGGTGTGCCTGAGCTGCAAGGCTGAGCTGAGAGTACAGGCTCCATGTCTCCCACGGCATCTGCTCCGCCCCAGTCACCATCATTGTTAAAATAATCTTTGTTTCTTCCAATACATGGTTAGAGAACTTGTTTATCTGTGGCCCCAGCATCTGGTACAATGCCTGATGCACAGGCATGTAAATGCTTGTTAAACTAACTGTTGAACCCATTCAATGTCCTGGTTAAGGGCATAGACTCCATCATCACCACTAGCTGCTTAACCTTGGACAAGGTATTTAACCTCTTTGGGCCTCACATTACTTTTCTCTAAAATGAGGATAATAGCATTTACCTCATCATGCTGGTTGTGAGGATCCCAGGGGCTAATATAAATAAAGCACTTACTGTGAGGACTCAATAAATGTTAGTTGTTAATCTTTCAGCACCACTTTTGAGGCCTGGGGATAAAGGAGTGCCTTTGCCTTCTCTTTATCCCCAAAGGTTTCCATACCTTCCATCGTTCTTACTGAGAATTCACGGAGGCCCCACTGGCCACTCTGCCCTGAGGGATTCCGGGTTAGAGTTTCTCCCTGGTCACCTTCATTGGTTAGATCCTGGCTCCTGAAGGCAGGGACCAGATCTTCTGCCTCTTTCCTTTCTCCTTGGGACCTAGAACCATGCTAGGGACAGAACAGAGCAGGTGCTCAAGAAATATTGGTTCCTGATATGTAGTAGACCCAACAGGCTGCTGGGATGGTTTTGCAAGAGCGGGAGGGAAGCTTGCATCCCACTAAACCTGTTTAGTCTTCACTTGGGGTCTCCTAATTCCTACTGGACCATTTCCCATAAAACCCTTTCTGTTTTAGCAAAAGAGCATTTGGAGTCCCCTCTGTACTCTGGGCTGTACCAGGCCCAAAGAGAAGGAAATTCGGGGCTTTGAGAAAGTGAACTGAGAATCATAAAACCACGTGGTCAGCACATGCATGCCCTGAGAACTTAGTGAATCTGGGCAAGATGCTGCAGGAGCACAACCTTCAGGAACATTCTGGTCTCTGTTCATGAGTGCCTCTGAGATTAGAAGGCAGAGGGGGAGGTTGAGGGTGGGCAGAAGGCCCTGGCAGGTCCCAAAGCTCGACCAGTGGGCCCTGATGATGGTACAAGGATGGAGTGAACATCCCCAGGACCCCACATATGTGTCTGTAGGTGGTTGCACCTACAGGGCAGACTTCAGGCCATGGGGTATTGCAGGTTCCATCCTTCTGCTGAATGGAGGGGTCTGCAGAGGCACTGTTCTAAATCTCTGGTTCTCCCTCTGGGCCCACCTGTCCAGCTTGCTGGGAGGGGACTGGTGGAGTGGAGCTCTGGTAGTATATAGAATTACTAGACACGCCACCTACTGAGTCTGTTTTCCATCTGTAAAATAAAGGCCAGTGGGTCTCTAGTTTTGGCGTCTATTGTAAGGATCAAATGGGATCCCGAATGTGGGCCCCAACTCAGTGTTGTCCTCCACCCCTTTCCCCACGGCCCCCCACTCCCTTCCCTGCCCGTCCTCAGCCCTAGACCCACTCGCCTTTGGCCGTGACAGAAATGCCCATGGCAGCCTCACGCAGCATGCTCCTCTTCTTCCACTTGCCCTCATCGATGCTGTACATCTCCACGACCTTCAGGGGCAGCTGACTGGTGCCCACACCCCCGATCACCATGATCCGCTTGCCCAGGGCAGTGACGGCCACCCCGGCCCGGGCTGTGGGCAGAGGGGGCAGGGCAGTCCACTGGTCGGCCTCGGGGGAATACACCTCGAAGCAGTCCATGGGGACACCATTGTCGTCACATCCCCCGATGGCATAGACCTGCCCCCCGGTCTCCAGCAGGGAGCAATACACCCGGCGGCTGGGCAGTGGCGCCAGGCGCTTCCACTGGAAGTCCTTGACGTTTGCCACCTCCATGGCAGAGCCGGGGGCCCCACCCTCCGCGCCCCCGCGCCCGCGGAGCGCCAGGGCGCCGGGGGAGGAGCGAGTCCGGGGGTCCGCCGGCTAATCCGCGCCCCCTCGCGCCGCCTCCATCGCGCTCCGGTCCGCCGGCTCCCACCCGACCCCCAGCACGGACCCCGACGCCGGCCGGCGCTTCACTGGCCCTCAAGGCTCAGCGGTCCGGCGGCGTCCACGCACGGCCCTGCGGAAGGAATGGGGCGAATCAAGGGCAGTCGAGGCCACGCGCCCTCGCCTCGCCGCGCCGGCGGACTCCCAGCCCCCCGCCAACTTTAAAAGGAAGACGCGGCGGACGCGGCGCCACCCCGCGGCGGCATCACGCTCCGCACCGCTTTGTCCCCAGCCCAGCCCCGCCGGCTTGTCGGAAACCTGCGGAGCGCGCGGCGGCGGGGGCCTCTCGGGTTCCGGGAGCCGGGCTGCCTCCCCGCGTAGCAGAGTTACCATCTTTGGGGACCGACGCCTCTCGCCCCCCAGCGCCCCCTCCCCGCAACCTCGCGCCCGCGCCCCCGCGCCACTCACACAGCCAGGCCGGAGCAGCGCGGCGGCTGGGCGCAGACAACGCATTCCCCGAGAGCGGGGTCCCCCACGCGGCGGGGAGCAGAGGAGAGGGCCCTATATCCTTCCCGGGTCGGCCCTTCGCGGTCAGACATGCAGACGAGGAGGATGAATGAGCAGCAGGAAGGAAAAGCCGAGCCGCCCGCAGGGAGGAGGCAGGCGAGCCCGCTCCGCGCACAGCCCCACGCGCAGTCGCCACACCTGTGCAGGAATCCGCGTGCGTCCGGCGGCGGAGCAAGCGGTGACCTCTTTACAGAAGCCCTGGCAGCGCCAGGCCCCGGGGGAGGGAGGGGGCCCTGGCGGAGACGCTCGCTGTGTCTACAGGGTCAGGGAAAAGGGGGCACTAGAGCCACGTACCCAGATGGCAGGGACCAGACTCCCTCCAGCGTGGGGGTGGGCGGTTTGTGAGTGTTTGTTTTGGATGAGGAGGCGGAGAGTCCAATTAGCCAGTTTATCTACAGTACACAGACCCAGTTCGTGACAGGCTGGCTGAATAGTCAGCTTTGCTTTGGGGGAGGTATTATAAAATGGCTTGACCTAATAGAAACAAGTTATGCGGGTGTGACAGAAGCAGACCTGTCACAGGGGGCATCCAAACATGACATATGCAGACCCGCACACATAGGCATAACTTACACGTGACCTGACCCCCAGCCCACCTTCCCTGTCCCCCGCCCTGGAAATAGATATATTCACGGAGAAACTGACAAGTGCACAGATATGTGGACACATAACCAGAGACTCCCGCACAGATAGACAAACATACAGGTGGTCTTCCCCTCCTCCACCCCTGCTTCACACACCTTGGGAAGGGGAAACCTGGTTATCCAATCTTGGCCCTTCATACCAGCACATAGCGCTTGCCAAATAATTATTTCAAGCCATTCTCCCATAGCCTTTTCAGGACAGTAGTCCCCAGTAACAAAGCTGCCCATGATATAGGTGGGCCACCTGGTCCGATGGACTGCAAGCCTATGGGGGCCTCCTACCTAGTTTGCTTCAGTATAGCCAAGTCTTGAAACACTCAGGCGTGAGAGTTGGACAGACCTGAGTTTGAATTCTGGCTCTGAAATTATTTAACTACTCTGAGCCTAAATTTTCTTCTATTATTTTAGTTAACCTTTTTATTTTGAGATAAATTGTAGATTCCCATGCAGTTGTTAAGAAAAAACACCTTTTACCCAGTTTCCCTCGATGGTAACATCTTACAACACTTTTGGCCCAGTAATATCACAACCAGCATATGGAAATTGATGAGAGAAGAACATTTCCAACCCCCCTCTCCCTGCCTCCCTGCAGCATGATTCAGTGGAGATTCATTGACTCGTTGCACATGGTTCATTTCTTTTTATTTCTGAGTAGCATTCCATAGTATGGGTATATCCTTGCAGGTTTTTGTGAAGACTACATGAGATGGTATTTTGTAAAGTGTTCAGCTCAGCTTCCGACAAATAGCAAGGGCCTGGTAAATTACTATTAACACCATTACTACTGTCAGCAAAACTAAGAAAAGGCAAAACTGATAACAAGCATAAAATGTTGCCGCTGACAACTCGAGATAGGCCCATCCTGGGAGCTTGAGTTCTTGGCTTAGAAATTCCACTGTTTTTAGCTGAGTTCTCTGTACTTACAAAGTAAGCACCTTTAGGAACCTTCACAGAGGAAGACTGTGTTCTGTTTTCTGTATTCAGCAAGACCTCATAAATTCCGAAGGAATGTGGTCTGAATTAATGAAGTTTCACAGGCAACATCAAACATTTCTCTTTTCCCAGGGATTGCAGTCTGCCCAGAGGCTCCACCTGAACTGCACTCACAAAGTCAGCACGGGGTAGTCAGGAAGACTGAAAGTCATCAGCCCTCCCCAAAGGGACTTGCTGGCATCCTCTTCAGCCCCTTTGGCCTGCAGAGCCTTCTACCAAAGCAATGAGGCCAGGCTTCTTGTGCCTCTACCCACCCAGTTGGGTGGCTTGATAAGCAGACATACAGAGTTCCTACTACTTTATGTTTGCCTAACTCATTGACTAAACTAAGCCCTTGTGCATCCATTTTCTTATTATCTTAAAGCAACCCTGGGAAAGGTTGCCAGGGCAGGTGTCAGTATCCACTTTTTAGAGACGAAGAATCTGGGACTCAGAGAAATGAAGTAACTGACTTATGATCATGTGAACTGTTCAGCATGGATCTACTTTGTGAATTCCACACCTAATGCTTTTTCACTTTATCACAATGGAATCACAAATGAAAGAATTGTGCCTTATGAAGGGCATCAGGCTTTTCCACTCTCACCTGGCTTCTGTTTTTTTGTCCTGCTCCAGTGAAGGAAGGAGCCCCGACCCCCAGGGGGCTCCAGTGACTGCCCCTCTCCCCATTGCCCTGCTGTCTGTGCCAGGCAGTGTAACTGGGAAAGGACTGAAATCCAGACCCAGATTCTAACTTAATGTTCGTGTCACAGAAGCACCAGCCTTTGAGAACCACGGGATGCAGGGACTCAGACCCCTGGAAAAGTCCTAGGAACAGGATGGCCTTCCATGTAATTGCTTGTTCTGGAAGTCCTGGCTTTCCTCCATCTTCCGACTCCTTCCCCCCTCGCTCTTCCTCCCAGCCAGGTGACATCCTTTAGTCCTTTCACCAAGCACGCTTGGAGAAAGCCTGTAACCTAGCAAGCACCATGTAAGATTTCCTGAGTCACCTGTGGTTTCCATGCCTGGGGCCAAGCTCACCAGGCTAGGGCCTTATGGAGTACCAAGCAGAGGCGGGGGAGTCCAGAGACCCCTTTGATCCCTAGCTACCCCTTCTAGTGCATAGCCACTTTCCCTGTGTGTTCCCTGATGTTCCTCCTCAGGTCAAACCTAAATCCTTCTTGCTCTAAGACCTTGCATTGCATCCGACCTGGGTTTCTCTACTCTTAAAAAGTTTTTGACTTTTTGCCTTGGTTGCAAGGTGGCACTGGAAGAGTGGGGAAGCGGGGGAAGGAAAGTTCATGAAAGTCTCTAAAGATAAAGCCTTTGGTACCATGCAGTCTTTATTACTGATACAGCAATCAACTTGTGAAGGGGGCGTTCAGCCCCAGAAACAGATCCTTCCTAGTAAACTAGGCAGGTTCCCAGTGGGACAGACTGTGGATGGAAGAGTTGTGGGTAGGGATTCCAGGGACCGGTAGAATTCCAAGTGCAGGGTGTGTTTTGGGGGATAGGGGAGGGAAGGGCATGTGGTGATTGGGTGCTGTAGCTCCTTCTTCAGAAATGTGGTTCACCTCCTGGCAGTGGGTACCACCAGAGCATCTTCTGTGGGCTGGCTGGGGGAACACACCGGAATGTGATCCCTTTATCACAATATGCCTTTCATTTTTCACTTAGGCTGGGATTGCCTTCTCTGTGTGGTTCCCTTAACTTCAGTGCCCACAGATCATGGGGTAGTGGGCAAGTGTGTGGGCTCTGAAATCAGACAGGCTGGGCCTGAATCCTGGTTCGGCCACCCCACTAGCTGTGTGACCGTGAATGAGTCACCTATACTCTGAATCTCAGTTCCTCATCTGTGAAAGGGAGTAGGAAAACTTATTTTCTAGAGTTATGGGAGAAACAAGATGCCAGGCATAGTTCCTGGGCATGGAGTAGGTACTCTGTAAAGGGTGATCTTCTTTCCTCCCTCGGTGATGGCAAGTTTCCATACCTCTGACTTGAGGTGTGTTTAAGCCAGTGTGTCCAAGTGGCTGGTGTCAACTTCATAAGATGGCATCTCACCAGGGCACACAGACTCCTGTATCCAACCGCTGATCAGCCCGTGTATGGGGCAGACTGTCTGAAATCCCATGCCGCCTCAGTGGGCAGTCTACTCTGGACCACAGCCAGGGGGCCCTTCCTTTAGGTAATCATCTTGTTCCTCATCAGAATCTAGGGTGTATTCAAGGGGTGGGGAGTGAGGACGACTCATCCAATTAAGACTGAGGCTACCAGCAGACCAAGGCAAGAGTAAATTCCTTCCCCACCATAGAAAAGCCTCATTAGGGCCTTTTCCTGCCCATTTCCAGCATCAGCCCAGAGGAAGGACTTAGGGAGCAAGTGCGCTTGATTTGAGGTGGTGTGACACAGGTGGCAGTAGTCAGAACCACAACTTCCACCTACCCCTCCAAGGTTCCCGCAAAATGGCCTCAGACATTGGCCCCCCCTGCCCCCGCTGACCATCAGCCTTGACCAGAGGGTTGAGTTAGACACATTCTTTCAACTACCTGCCCTGCTCCCTCCTTCTCCTGAGCATAGTCCAGCACGTGGAGGCTAGAGGGATGAGTACCAGTCAAAAGATGCAACTGTCCACCGGTGAGCGCCTTTCTGCCTATTCAGGTAAAGTTGGGATGTTGGAAAGTGGATTTCAGGTAAGGGCTGGTGGCTGGAGGGAGGGGTCATCTTGGTTTTCAGACTCAGGAGCTGCACGATTTGGGGAAGAAAGAGTTGGGAGCTGTGAACCCTTCTGCTGTTTAATGCATAAGGTGATCACGACAGCAGGAAGGGAGACCTCTGAAAGACCTTGGCCACTTCCCCATGTTTATTGAGGAAATTATAAGAGGAACGGGGGCCTCTAATAAAACCTGTGGATCTGGGTTATAAACAAGGAAGGATTTCCTGCCCACGAGCATCAGAAAGTGAAAATAACCGGCACAGAGTGAGGTGAGAAGCTGTGGTATCACCTCCCCTGGGAGATGCTGGAACTAGGAGAGACACAGGGCTGAAGGTGAGGTGCCCTGTTGCAGCCCACGTGTGGCCGTAAATGGGCTGTACCCCTCTGAGCGAGTCGTCGCCTTTCTGGTGTCTGCGAAATCAGAAGGAAGCAGAGGAAGAAGACAGCAGCTTGAGATCTCTCCCAGCCAGAGCATTCTTTCCTCCTAGGGGTCTACAGGGTGGGAAACCACAGAGAAAGAATTGCTTAACCATAGTGACAAAACAGCAGGTCCCGAAATGGACATCCTCGCATTCTTCCGGGAGGTCTGTGTAGGGGTCTGGCCCACCTGCTCTCGTGAGTGCTGCCAGCTACCCAAGGTTCAGTCACCAGAAAGGACTTTACTGGGGGCCTCCCCACTGCCTTGTCGCTGCCAGCATCTCATTCCCCCCAGTTAGGCCAGAACACGGGGGCCTTGTGACAGCTGTAGCTATTGCTGGTGGGCCAGCTCCTTGTAGACCTTGAGCACCGCCTGGTGGCCTAGTCATGCTGCCTGTAGAGGCCTGACATTTCTGGGGTGCCTGTTGCCTTCCCACAGGCTGCCAGGACAGCAGGCAGAGAGCTCAAGGGCTCAAGCCATCCCAATTCTGGCCCGTCCTCTAAAAGCAAAAACATGTCTGTCTTTCCCAGATTACCAGGCTGGGGCCTGGTTGGGCACTGGGGCCACCTGGGGCTCTATCCTCTACTCTCCCTAACGCAGAGGATGGCAGCGCCTTCCTGGGGGTCTGGGCAGCCCTGCAGAGGAGCAGACACGGCAGCCTGGGGACACAGCCGCAGACCACTCAAACACAGCTCTTTAAATGCCCATTAGTAAGTTAATATCGCCATTTCCAGAGCCAGCAGCATCCTCCATTCTTCTTAATTAAAAAGAGCTCCATGTCCTGGCAGAGCTGAGACGTCTCTGAATGATTTACACACCAGCTCGGCTGCTCCAGCTGGGAAATCGGCAAGGAAGATTGATTGGCAGGTGCGCCAGCCTGCCTGTCATGGATAGTGTGTGCCTGTGCTGGGAGGCAGTACAAGGGGGGCTGGCTCTCCTGCTGGCAGGCTCTGGTGAGCCAGGCCATGGACCCATAGTCCAGTCCACGGAGCCCTGCAGGCCCAGCGGTAAGGTCTTCTGCCAACACATGGCTGAACAAAGGGCTTTCCTGCTTACCTCCTGCTGGGGTCCCTCACCTAGTGAAACTGTCTTATCTGGAGGACAGAAGCTCAGGCTGTGAGGCTCTTGTCTCATCTGTACCCAGGAGATAAAGGGGTCACGCCCTAGAGAGTCCCTCATTTCCAGGTGTATATTGCTCACTGATAAATCCCGTTTACTGGGCTTCTGTTGATCATTACTCCTGTCTTAGGGTGGAAGATTTCTCATGGCCTATCACTCTTTCCTTGTCTCCCTGCTAGCACCAAATTTTGTCTGAACCTGATGTCTGGTGAGATTCAAGGTTTTGGGCCTTTCTACAGGGCTGGGAAGGGACAGATAGGGGCCCATAATTTGGACTGGAATGGGATGACACTCAGCTCGGGGTCTCTAGAGAGCCAGGAAGTGAGAGAAGTCCCCCTCAGAGGTCCCAGCCCTATTCTGCCTCTTCCTCTTGCCAGGTCTTGGACCAGCTTCTAATGGAGCACGCCCATTCTCCACCCTGTGTCTCTGCTGACTTCTAAGAGCCCACCTCCCTCCATGGGTGCCAGAGAAGCAGGTCCAGCTGGGAAGAGGTGCCAGTCCACTGTGGGGTATGAGGAATGGAGCGGCTTTCTCTCTGGCACTGTCTCTCCTAAATTCCTCTCTTTTTCCTCTGGTGTTTCATATCACATACACAAGCAAGAGCACACACACGTGTGCACAACACATACGTGAGCAAGCACAATACATGTGTGCATATACATGCACAAACATGCACGAGTGAGCACACAGACATGCCCATGCACATATGTGGTTGTGCACACATGGACATGCATACATGCCTTCCTTCCTAGAAGTTCTGGAGAAGAGACCAGGCAGAGGCACATTACAGAGGGGGTGGGGATGGAGAGCTGGCATCATCCAGGGCCCTGCTTGAACCCTCTTCTCCCACGGGAGACCAACAATCTGCTGCAGCAGCAAGGTGGCCATCTGGTGTGGTGACCTGTGTTCTCTCTGTGCTAGGATGGAGAGAAAGTGGGGAGGTATGATGGGCGGGCTGCAAGTGGGCTGTGTGTGTGTGCTCAAGAACAGATGCAAAAGCCCAGGAAAGGGAAAAAACAGGTCTTGGGTGAATCAGAAGGCCTACGCGTCCTCATCAGCAGGCCCTCCCAGGGCGGGCATGTGTGCACCTGGCAGATCCAGGAGCCTAGGGAATCTGCACTGTTTTCCCAGTTGAAGAGAGAACAGCAAGGTACCAGCCTTTGAGCATTCTTCCCTAGCCTGTCACCAGGAGAATGTGGCCTCTGCTCAGAGCCCAGGAGCCATCAGGCCTTCCCTGGACGTCTCTAGGCAAGAAGCAGAATGACACCACTATTCCTGCCCTGACCTAATGGCTGGTGCCCCAAGAGAGGTGACCACCAGGGATCCTGGGTGTCCTTTTGTCCCTGGTCATTCTGGTCCAGAAAGGGCTATTTGCTTCCTTGGCTGTCATCCCTCCCCTGTGACCCCAGCCTTGGGAGTTCTAGTCTGAGCTTGGCACAGACTCCCCCCAAATCACAGGCGAAGGCCTCTTGCAATACCTTAGGGCTGGGTTAGCAAACAGTGACTCTTGGGCCAAATCTAGTCTGCCTCCTACTTTTCCACGCCCTGTGCTCTAAGAACGTTTTGTACATTTTTAAATGGTTAAGAAAAAAACCCCAAAGAAAACTATTTTGTGAGGCATGAAAATTACATGAAATTCACATTTCAGTGTCTATAAATAAGGTCATATTGGAACCCAGCCACGCTCCTTCGTCTATGTGTTGTCTGTGCCTGCCTTCCCGCTGCAACGGTGCAGTGGGATAGCTGCAGTGGAAAGTGTACGGCCGGCAAAGGGTAAAACACTTCCTCTCTGGCCCTTTATAGAAAATGTTTGTGCCCCTCTCCACCCCCCTTAGGTCATTTTCGGGGACAGAGAGGGACGCCACCTTTTTCTTGGAGACCTGTTTCTCACTTACCTTGACACAGTAAGTTGGCACAACAGTATTTTGTAACAATGGAAGGAAACTTACATTTCTTGGGCACCTACTGTATATCAGGCACATCTTCTCTGTTTATTGCAAAATCTTTACAGCGAGTTTGAGAAGAACAAGCTCTAATTTCTTATATAATGAAGGTACAGAGGCTCAGAGACATTAGGAAACTCGCCCCAGCTCTTATAGCTCAAGCTAGTCAGAGGAAGATTTTGGATTCAATCCCAGGTCTGTCTGATGTCAAAGTCCATATTGTCTCCAGGCCACCCTGATTCTAAGGTGACCTCCAGCAGCCCAGGGAGGACCCACCCAAATGCCACTTCTTGGGCATCCCCAAGAGTAGATGGGGGAATTGAGCTCTAGGGGCCCAGACCCCACGCTAGGCTGCCTCGGGCTCAGAGCCTGGTCTTTGGGATGCAGGCAGCAAGTTAACACGTCAGTGACAATTTCACATCTGTAAGTCTTTCCTCCTCCTGCCAGCTTCCTCTTGCTACCTACTTTCATCATGTATTAGCTTTCCTTTGGGAAGATTCAATTTGCATTTAAATAGAAAGCCTCCAGAATGGCTCTGATATTGTTAAGGTGCTAATTACAAATTCATTCCTCTTTAAATATTAAGGCACTTCAGTTCATCTCAAGGGTGACCGAAGGCAGAGGGAAGACTTGGTATTTATGAGTAATGAGCAGTGAGCTGTTTACTGCAAAGCCCTTACAGCTCCCCACCAGCAGAGGGCAGAGAAGGAGGTGTTCTCAAAACCCATGGGAATGGGGTGTGTCTTGGGAGACTAAAGCCAACTAAAATAAATGTCTAACAGCAGTAATCCTTGAAAGAAGCCAGAAGCCAACTAGTGGGATGGAAACTGCTAGCATGGGGCACAAGGATGCCCACAGGTTGTCAGTTCCATAAGTTGCTTGTAAGCATCTCAGGACGGGGTCTGTGCGTGTCTTACCCCTCTATCCCACCACCAAGGCCAATGCCTGGTGTGCAGTGGGGACTCCGGGAATGCTTGTTGAATGAATGAATGAATGAATGAATGGATGGATGAGTCAACCAATCAATTATAGAAGAGATCATTCATTGAACTACTGGTTAAGAGTCAGGCATTGCACTAGATGATTTTCATAAATCTCCCTGTTCAATGATTTATTCCTCTGCATTTCCCCAAGAGCTGTGCAGATGATACACTAATTCTTGAGAACAGTACTTTGCATTTTACATACTGATTTATCATTTCACATTCCTGTGCCATGGTTAGTAATTGCAGTGAAATTGTGAGGTAAATCAAGTTTTATTATTTCCATTTCATGGGGGAAAACACACCCAGGGAAGGTGAAGAGACTAGTCTCAGTTCCATGGGAAGCTCAGCCAGGGTCCAAACCCTGGTCTCAGGGCTCCCCTACTGGGTCTTCAGGTGTCACACGTTTCCTGCTCCCAGTGTTGGGCTGGTTAGTTTCAGCATCACATCCCAAACTTGGCCTTTGTCCTCAAGATGCTGGGAGCCCAAAGTCGAGGCTGGCCAGGCTCAGTGTCTGGGCTCTAGCCAAACCGCTCTGAGCTGAGCCCAGCAGACCTCTCCTTTCTTGCCTCCACACCTAGGCTTGGTGCTCTCTGCTGCATATACTCCTCCCTGCTGGCTGAAATCCGATTTCCTTCAGTCTTCAGCCTCAATGTTCCCTCCTCCAGGGGCCAGGTGCATCCCTGCAGGCCAGAGTAAACTTTCCCATGTTTTTTCATATAACTTCATCTATAACTATGTTATCACTTATGAATGCTTCCCCTAGTAATAACTATTACCAATATTCAGAGCATTATGCCAAATTCAGTACACATTTTAAATAATTTGAATAATAGTAATAATAGTTAGCTAGTAATAATGATTTCTGTGTGTGATGAATGGATCTGTTTTATGCATGTGTGTGAGCATATAATTTAGCCTATGAGATAGGATCTCTTATCATCCCCACTTTACAGATGAGGAAACTGAGACTTAGAGAGGTTAAGTGACTTGCTCAAGGTCGCATAGCCAGAATAGGGTGTGAAATCCAGCTTGCCTGACCCCAGAGTGTGCATACCCTCTGTGTGGATGTTCTATCTTTCTTACCAGGTGGTAAACATTTGAAAGCAGGAACCGTGTCGTGTGCCATTCTTGGGACCCCTTCAGAGCCAAGCACAACAACTGGTACACATTTGATAGTCTATAAGCTGAACTGAATTTAGACTTGAAGCCAGGGGTTCTGGATGCTGACTGAATGTTGGTCAGTCTGTGTCCCAGATGCTGATCTTTGAAGTTAATGATCTGGGTTAAAACCAGTGGGGCAGGATCATTTAACTTCAAAGTCAGAGACACCCAGCTATGGACAAAGGCCCTCAGAGCTCCTCACCCCTCCCAATCCCATGCCAGCCTGTTGGGGCTGAGCAGCCCTCCTCTCAACACCACTGTTGTTTCCCCAGCAGCAGGAGTGGGGGATAGCGGCCAACACTCTGCAAATGGACTGAAATAAAACTCACCTGACCGGGAAAAAGGACATCAGGTGATCATGGGCCAAAGACAAAGGAGGGGAGCGAACGGGGGAGGGCAGGGCAGAGGCTGGCTCAGAGGATCCTCCTGGGAGCAGGCTGCAGGTAGTGTCAGCAAGGCCCCAACGGCTTCCTCCATCTTCGCCAAGCCCACTGCTGCTGCCTCTGGTCAATATCCTGGGACACACCAGACGTCTCTGCAGAGGGCCTTAACCCGCATGCACGGAAGCCCGGGGAGGGTAGCCCTAACCTGCATGCACGGAAGCCCTGGGAGGGCGGCCAAGCTCCAGGAGACGTGACCCCCCCCACCAAGAGCAGCCCCTTTGCCTGCCTCATCCCCCAGTGCGCCTGTAAGGAGAAAGAATGAGGGGGCGGACACTCTCACACACAGAGACAACAACTGCCATGGAAACTAACCAACAAAAAGATTTAGGGAGCCAGACTCCTTTGCCAGATGGGGCAGAATGGAAAGAAGAGATTGAAAGGGGCCATCTTTGCAATGCTGCTAGGGCGTTTAAGCAAAGGGCAAATGCCCTCGGTCCTAATCCAAGAATTGCGGGTGCCCTTCCTCTGGGGTGGTGGGGCTGTGGTACAGGAAGAGGGGTGGGTTGTCGCAGGTGCCACCCCACACCTTTGCCTTTCCATGCACAGATGGGTCATCAGTGCTCAGAGAGGATGAGCAGCTCCCTTGGAAATGCTCAGCACATCTCCCAAGTCAAGATGAACCTTTGAGAGTGATCTGGATCCCTTTGCTTGGGGAAATGGCTTGCAGAAGTTTCTTAGATGAAAAAACTAGTGTTTCAAGGCATAACAAAACCAGGCTGCCTTTTAAGCCCAACATCTTCAGTGCCTGCTGCAAGAGCAGACTGTCCAGGGCTTTGAGAAGGTAGGAGGGGCTCACAGAGGTTGTCCAAGTGGCTTCTTCTGTCCACAACTTTATGTTCTGTTTTAGGGGAACTGTCTCTCTGGAGCAAAAGAAAATCTAGGGGAATTTTTTTATTCTCTGAGAAGGTTCTGTGGGGGTCAGAACGTAAACTGAGCACCAGAAATCCCACTCCAGCTATTGAGCTGTGGGACCTGAGGCAAGTTTCTTCATTTGTAAAATGGGACTAGTGGGGTTGTGGAGAGGATTAAATGAGGCCATAGGTGTAACGTTTGTAAAACAGCTCCAGCTGTAGGGTTTGCCACTGTTACTCTTCTGACATCTTCCTTTCCTCAGTTTACAACTGAACCAGTCACACCAATTTCTGTCATGGGGATTAAATGTAAGGATTAATTATGAGATTATACTTGATGGCGCAGTTATAAGGGCACATACATTTGTCAAAAACCATGAAACTGTGGATGTTATTGTATGTAAACTACGTCCTGATTTTTATGTGAGTTTATATAACCAGGTACACCAGTCACGAGCATCAAGAATATAGGAAATATTCATCCTACTTCTTATTCCCTGGCCCTCTCCCCGGAAAGAGAGGAATGAGAGATGAAAACTAGAAAAAAAAAAAGAGGAGGCTTGCATAGGGAGCTATTTATACACAGGCCACGTTGATTTTGTAGGTGATAAGCCACCTATGGAGACTCAGACCTTCTGCGTGTTTCCTGAGATTTGTGTATCAGCCTGTCAGCTGCAGAGGCACCACCTGAACATTGAGTGGCCGTCATTGTCCCAGCTCCTAATTTCACAATGTGGTATAAGAGAGTGAACTGAGCTCCAGTTTGTGTTATACACCTGTTCCAGGAGCCGTTCCATCCTCACTGCCGCTCTGCCGTCACTATCCCTTTGTCTTCCAGACTTGGCCTGACCTGCACTTTGGCCTCTGAACAGGATGGCCTGGTGACCATTGGCTGCAGGCTGTCACTCCCAGTGAGGTGCTGGCCCAGGAGACAGGTATCCATCAGAATAGCCCAAGAGTGAACTGTGTGCCATATTAGAAACACCTGATAGAGATTGCTACAGCCTGATTAAAGAGGAAGTGTGTGAGTGTGTGTGTGTGTGTGTGTGTGTGTGTGTGTGTGTGTGTGTGTGTGTGTATAAAGGGCCTGGAGGGGGTGGAAAGCAGAACATAATTAAGAGTCAAGTAAAACTAATCCCTGGAGACAGACTACAGACCACAAGCAAACCACCTGCCTAGGCGATAGCTGCTTGGTTGATGCTGGAGATGGAGCCACGCTGCCAAGTGGCCCCAGACCAATGGGAGCTTGGCTGTCCTTGTCTGTCTTATGGGGTGACGCCTATAAATATAAATTCCATAACCTGTAATCTGAGCATAATTTTAAACTCAGGTCGTGGCTATCCATTCTAAGCAAATATTTGGGGGCACTGGTTCCTCTTTCCATTCTGTGTTGTTTGAGGTTACAAGACTGAGACAAATGCAAAGATAATGATTGAAAGAAGATGTTTCAAATGGGAAATGCTTTCAGGGCTGTTTCTCTCATCTCTCCAAAGATGTTCCCACCTAGGGACAGGGAAGAGCATGAGTTGACACTGTGACCACGAAGACAGCCATTAGGAGGATAGGAGCCCTCAGTTACAGTGCTGAGTGTGAATCCTGACGATGGGCTGTCATGTTCAGCCCAGAACCTTCTCAGTGATGGAAACGAGCAACAGCTCTTTCCGTAGTGGCCTGATATTATGTGGTGAAAGAAAGAGTGTTCCAGTCGGAATGAGCAGGCTGGGGTCCAGGATGAAAAGCAAACAAAGGCAGGCAGCCCGGAGCCCGCTGGGGTTCCGGGATCCAGATAAGTCACCAGGCAGAGTTTATCTGCAGCTATCAGGATTGATCAGCGCAGGGTCTATTGCCAAAGCTCTTCTCAGCCGCCTCCCTCCCCTCCAAAGAGGCCCAAACTGAAATACCAAAAGGTGTTGGATCTGAAATCCTGCCTAATTTAAGCTCTGCTCACAAAATAGGCCAGAGAGCACAGGGAGGGGTGGAAACCAAGTAAGTAAATGTCAGCCCAGCAGTTGGGTAGAAGCCATTAGCCAGACAGAGCATCCAATTAGAAGCCATTGAATTAGAGCAGTAAAGAGGGGGCCTGACATCAGAGGGCATTTCGGGGAGGGGCGTCTAAGTGGGCAGGAAGGAGCACAAGGCGGCGGTTGACAGAGGATCACTTTAAGATGTTCCAGTGGCAGGAGACTTGCCTTCCACGTGACGGGCCCCCAGTCCCGGTACTCTTCATAAAATGCCCACACAGTTCCTTTGTAGTGCCCCCAAATCCTGTCTCAGGGAGCCCAGCAATCTCGTGGGTTACTTTAGAAAAGACTTTCTCTTCTGCCTGAACCCAAAGACAAAACGGGCAGCTTTTATCCACTCCATGATTAGCAGAACAAAGGAGGGGAGCAAATCCTTTGGCAAATAGTGCCTAGGAGGTTTCATTTTGTTTCCGTGCAAACCTATTCAAAAAGATGCTGAGATACATCTGTCTGCCTGTGCATGCAACAAAAGAGAACTTTGTTCGCATGGAGACATTTTCATTTAACTGTAATAATTTTATTTTGTAAACAATGTTTGCCAATGTTGAGTCTTTTTTTTTCTCTTTCATAAAGTCTCATTCCCTTGACCAGAGAAGGAAAACATTAACATTTCTCCCTTTTCTCCTAAATTGGAAGATTTCAGATTAAGTCTCTTCAAAGCCACATATATGAGTGATGCCCATGTGCTGTGGATTCCAGGATTGAAGGAGAAAAGTCTACTCTGAAAATGAAAACAGAAAGTCGCTCTGATTTAGGACAATTGAGCCTCATTTTTTCATTTAACAAATAGCTGGCGGCACCTTCCGAGTGTAAAGCCTGAGGCGCATGATGCGGTCAGGGTGCTCCGGAAGCTTCCTCGCTCCAGCGAGAATAAGTGCCAGGGCATCCTTCCCAGAGTGGGAGGAAGCATGTCTTGAGTGACACATCATCAGTCTGCTCTTTGCACTTTGGGAGTGGAGAGGAAGAAGGAATCATAATTCTCTGAGGAGGCCAGAGAAGACCTGTGAGAGAGGTGTCCTTGAGTGGGGCGAGGGCCCTCAAACAGACACAAAGTGGATATGTGTTTTCAGAGGGGGCTGTGGGTGGGACTGACGATAGGGTCGCCAGATTAAATACCCGATACCCAGTTATATTTGAATATTTGCATTATACTTATACTAAGAAATTACTTCTCATTTATCTGAAATTCTGATTTAACTGGACATCCTGTATTTTTTTTTTTTTACTAAATCTTATAACCCTATGACAGGAGCAAATAACCACTCTCATACATCAAGTCCCCACAGTATTCCAGGTGCTTAAATATGTTATGTGAAACTATTGCAACTACCTCTGCAGAGTATGAATCAGCACACCCATTTTATAGGTGAGAAAGCCAAGGCTTATAGGGCTTAAGCAACTTGTGACTCCAGTCAGGTTAACAAGTAGCAGTGTCAGGATTTCACCCTTGGCCTGACCAACCTCAAAGATGCCTGTGAGCATGGACGGGCCAGGTGACTGGGAAAGCAAGAGACAGTCCTCGCTTGAATGCCAGACTGAGGAGGTAGGCTTCTCAGAAGGCAGTGGAGCGTCCTTGAAAGTTTTTGAGCAAGGGAGAGAAATGATCAGAGCAGTGGATTATTAACTGGATCATTAGCTAGCAGCAGACTGTAAAATGGGTTTGGTCCAGGCGAAGAGTTTAGAGACGAGGAGACCCTGCATGTTCCTCTCCACAATGATTTGTAGATCACCTACTAGGTGCCAGGCACTATGCTAGGCACCAAGGTCATGATATGAAAAGGAAAGGCATAATCTCTGTCTTACAGTCTAACTGATTTCAGAGCAACCCACTTCAATAAAGGGTGATGAGTTTTATGAGAGCAGAACTTGGCCTGTTTAGAAGATTATTAAAATAGCCTACAGTGAGGAGATGAGGACCTAAATTAGGGCCATGGAAGTGTGAATGTATGGGATTTTTGTTACCCAAGATTTTAAAATATATTCAGGATGTGACCAAGGGATTTAATTCTCAATTATAAGGATAGTTGGAAAGGGAGAAACACAGATCATTAAAATCCATTGATCACTCCAAATTCCAATTTTTCAGGTACTCATGCTCCCTCACCTCTTCCATGGGTTGGTGGGTATATCTGTGTCTATTCACACACAAAATGGAAAGCCTTGTGACTAAGAGTAAAAGCTTCAGAACCTAAATGGAAGTGCTGGACACCTAAGAGAAGAAAAAATAGGTATAAATCTTCATGACCTTGGACCAGGTAACGGGTGTTTCAGCTTTATTGTGATATAATTGACATAGAACATGTAAGTTTCAGGTGTACAAGTGATGATTTGATACACGTATATATTGCAGAATGATTACTGCAGTAATGTTCGTTAAGAACTCCATCACCCCACATAATTACCATTTTTGGTGCATGTGGTGATAACATTTGAGATCTACCCTCTTAGCAACTTTCAAGTACCTAATACAGTATTGTTAACTATAGTCAGGCAATGGTTTCTTAGATACGACATCAAAAGCAGAAGAAACAAAAGCCTTTTGTATCACCACTTCATTTTTTTCTTTTTGGCCTAATAATATTCCATTGTATGGTTATGACACGTTTTTAAAATCCATTCATCAGGTGATAGAGTTTCTTTTTGGAGTGAGTATAATGTTCTAAAATTGATCATGGTGAGGATTGTACAACTCTGGTAAAAGCCATGGAATTATACAATTTAAATCGTTGAATTGTATGGCAGGTTAATTACATCTCAGTAAAGCTTTTTTTTTTTTAAGAGCAAAGTTTTCAGCATCAGACAGGTATGGGTTTATATCCCAGTTCTCTGCTTGATCTTGAATAAATCAACTTCCTGGGTCTCAATTTCTTCATCTGTAAAATCAGGATTATTGTAATGCCTGTTTCATGGGTTTGCTGAGAAGATTAAATGAAACAATGCGTGTAAAATACTAGCACTGTTCCAGGCATATAAGCTTTTTTTAAAATATAATTTATTTTATTATCATTAATCTACAATTACATGTGCAATATTATGGTTATTAAACTACCCCTTCATCAGGTCCCCCCGGCATATAAGCTTTTAATTAATGTTACTTATGCTACTAATTTTGGATGAGGGAACTTTGTGTGTTCAAAACTAGGAAATAATTTTGAGATTCTTGAATTCTTGAAACACAGTCCTCAGAATTAAAAAACCAAACCGGCAGATGCCCAGTTAGATGAATTTTGGTTCATGGTTTCACAGCTAACTTAACAGAGGGCATTTATATTAACTTCACGACCCTTGAGTGGAATTCTACAAAGATATCTTTGGGAGGTATGTGGTTGACTAAATGACAGTATAAATGAGCACAAGAAAAACAAGGAGGAGTCCTACCACAACTTCTGTAGCCTCCACAGACGTTTATTTTTCTGTCATTTAAATATGAACTGTGAAAATTAAATACTTCAATTGACATATACAAGTTACACCGGTGAAAGCGCAATTGCCTGGGAACATATGAAAAAACTTGCTAACTAGTTCAATTGGAAAATAATTGTCTTGCAAATGAGTTTCAGCTCCAGGCAAGTTCGCTGTAGATTCACTGTGACCAAAGAAATTTACAGCAAAGGGTTCTTGGGGTGAAAAGATTATACACAACTTTATTTCCACATGGCAGGTCAGTCACTAAATCCCATTCACTCAGAGCGAGTCTGTGTTATCACTGCTGCTTCAGATGCAGCAAGCCGGCCTCTACCTCTGGGCCTCTCTGCACAGCCGTCCCGCACAGCCGTCCTCTGGGCCTCTGTCCTCGGCGCTGCCACTACTCCAGCCTCCGCTCAGCTCTACTACAGCCTTGCAGCCCAGCCACCGAGACTCCAGCAGAGCACTGGGCGGAACTCTTTACATTAACACAATAATGGCTTATTGCCTAAAGGTGTGGAAGCGGTAGCATAGCAACAGGCCAGTTACCTTTAAGTTCAGTGAGGATCCTGGCCATAGGAACCCCACTTTACCCACAATAATGTAAAATAGTATAAAGCAAAAAAAAAGAAATCATCTAGATAGCAATCTATTAGTTTACATTTCTTCTAATCCTCTTGTCCAACTTAAATGGGGAAAGACTTTACCAGTTTAGTCCATCAAAGGGTCTCAGGCTGGGTGAGGACACACTGCTGCCTTAATAGCAACCACGATTTTATGAATACCTGCTGTACACAGAGTTTTCCATGCATCACCTACAGCACAAAACCCATGCAGGGGAGGGATTTTAACTCCCACTTTATAGTGGAGAAGATGGAAGCCCAGAGTTAGGTTTCCAAGATCATGGAGGTAGCAGTACCAGTACCCTGAACCCCATGAGTGCGATAACCTCTAGAAGGTTCTCCTGCTACATTCCCTGGGACCTCCCTGTTTCTTGACTTGGTTCTCCAGTGAAGAATCTTAACGTCATACTCTCTCCTCTTCTCTGAGCTGGATCATTTGAAATCTTTTAAACTGCTCTACAGTGGGTGTCACCCAGAGCAATTACTTCCATCCTTGGCAGCTGAGGCCTGTGTGCCTCCCCCAGAGATTCTGGTGTAGTTGGTCTGGGACACAGCCTGCAGCCAGAGAACACTTAAAAGTCCCCAGGAGGTTCTAATGGGCAGCCTAACACGGTGGTCACTGAATTAGGGGAATCAGCATGGTGAGTCTGAGGCTTCTGTCCAAACCGGCCTCACGGAGGCCTTACAGTTGATGCTCTGATCTCCATGTAGCATTGGCCACATCAGATTTGCCCAGAAGCTGCTGGGCCTTTAAGATAAAGAAGAAAAGCACTCTCTTACTAGGCCTAAAGGCAGCCCAGCCCAAACTCTTGCACTGTTGGCTTCTGGGAGATAAGAAGACCAAGCTCGGGCGCAGAGTCAGCAATCCCAGGGTCAGGCAGTTGTTCGACAAAGGGAATTGTGTGAACAAAATGTACCACGGCAGCAGTTTGTGGGATTTGATCTCAGAGGGCGGGCCTCTCCTCCCACCCCTGCGTGCATGGCCTCAACAGCAAAGACAGCTGATTAAGCACCCAGCTCTTTCTCGTCTGGCTTCTGCCTGACCCTCCGAGGGCAAGGGACAACTTGGCCCCCAAACAGGCCAGGAGAATCTGTGTCGTTTTGGGAACCAGACAAGAAAGACATCAAAGGAGAGTGACAGGAGGGTGATTAGGAGCTACAGGAGATAAATACCCATGTCTTGCCCTTGGGTTTCTCTACAGTTTGCAAAACCCACGATATTAACACACTCTGCCCATTGTGGGGATTGTGGGAAAAAAAGCAGAATTTTAACATTCTGAATTAGTCCTCATATTAACATAAATTGAAAGATAAGATTTGCCCGCTTCTTTCCCTTTTCAGTATCCACATACATATTAACGTTTTTTTGTATTATGTACCATTTAAAAAATTTTTGGTATCATTAATATACAATTACATGAGCAACACTGTGGTTACTAGATTCCCCTCATTACCAAGTCCCCACCACACACCCCATTACAGTCACTGTTCATCACTAAGATGCTATAGAGTCACTACTTGTCTTCTCTGTGCTTTACTGCCTTCTCCGTGCCACCCCCCCACCCCGCTACATTATGTGTGCGAATCGTAATGCCCCTTATTCCCCCTTATCCCTCCCTTCCCACCCATTCTCCCCAGTCCTTTTCCCTTTGGCAACTGTTAGTCCATTCTTGAGTTCTCTTAGTCTGCTGCTGTTTTGTTTCTTCAGTTTTTGCTTTGTTCTTATGTTCCACAGATGAGTGAAATCATTTGGTACTTGTCTTTCTACATACATATTAATTTTTAATCTAAAATCATTTACCCAGAAGGCTTACCCATCCAGGACAAATATGTATGGGCTTGACTTATGTAGCAGTTTAGGCCCTCATTTTGAGCCCCTTTCCTTACATTTTATTTTCAATCCTTATTTAAATTGTATTCCAACTTAATAAACTTAATAAACTTAGCGTTTATTGGATCCCTACTGCCCACCAGCAGTAGGATAGGCATTAGAGATTGATTGATGATTAAGGCATCATCTTTCTGCTCTAAGACTTCACCACCTAGTTGTGTTGTCGGGCAGCTTCGCCTGAGGAGGTCTCTCCCTGTGCACAAGATGAAACCTCTGTCTGGATGGGGGACAGTTGTTGACTCTGATCAGGAAAGGATTCTTGGCCAGGCTGGAAAAATGTAGGTAAGGAAGGAATTCATTAACGCAAGAGTGGTAGTAAGTGGCAGATCCCTTACCAACTCCTGAAGCCAGGGTCACCTGGCATCCAGTGTCTGCTTGAATCTCTCCATGGTGTGAGAACTCAGCCCCTACCACCCCAGGATTTGTGGGAGCTACAGAGCACTGGATGGGGTGAGGTGATGTTCTGAGAACTTCCCAAAGGCAAAGACAGGAGAGCATGATCATACAGCTGCAGTCCTGTCTGGGGCAGCCAGGCAATGGGAACTTGGGAGCCCAAATCCAAGATCTTAGTAATCCTTCCCTACTTGTCTGAAGTAGAACAGAGAGAGAGAAGACTAGTGCTTAAGTCTAGAGAATTGAATGAAATAGCAAAGTAACAAAGATGCTTACCACTGGGAGAGAGCAGAGGCAAAGTGCAGCAAGTTGAACAGTGATAGGTCTTTATTTAAGGCAAAGCACACACTTGAAGAAAGGGGAGTGTGGGCAGCCTCAGACAGGAGACATGCTTATAAAGCTTAGGATTTATGTCTTTTAAGAATTTTAAGAATGGGGCAAAGGACCAGGGTGGGTGTAGGTTTGACATGTGGTGTCATGATGTCTAGCTTCAGTGTGAGACATTATGTCACCATCCATAGTCAGTCCTCTAGATATTCTGTAAGATAACTTAAAACGGGAATTTCTTGATCCTGTTCTCCAAGATAGTGGTTACCCTCAAGCAGTGGAAACATACCATTTAGGACGCGTGTCCTGCCTTAAGACAGGGTCAGTTATTAGCTGATTACCATAAAGTATGTTAGGAATCTTACCTCCTAACTCCCTGGTTTTTAAAATAGTATCTTAGTCTTAAGATGGAATCCCTCCTGTTCTTACTATCTATTTACATCCCAGCATTTTTCATCAGTAGCAGCAAGAACTAATTGTGATGTTTGTCCCATTTCCCTGCTCTACCTCAGTTGAAAGCTACACATCTACAATTTACCAAGTAACAACTCCAGTCTGGGCCAAGAGATTTAATAATAGTAATAATAAACCCAATCAATTCTATTAAATCTGGTTAGAGGGTTTCTCCAGCCTATAGAAGATTAGAGTCAAAAAATTCAAATGCAAGAAAGAATCATTGGAAATAATTGACAAACTACAAGCAGAAATAACCAAATGAAACCAACAATCAGAAAGCACAGAAGTCTAGGACCATTTAGTGGGGGATGAGCTGTCCTGAAGGCCTCTGTAGGCATGCCTATTTTGATATGGTAGTGAAATGTTAGTATGGACAACAGCTATGACTTATTCTAGATGCTGCATCCCGTGCTTCAATACAGATAATTTCATTTAGTCCTCACAGTAGCCCTGAGACAACCACTGAGTCCCCACTCAGTAGGGGGAATGGCAGTTCAGCAAGGCCAGCAGCTGGAAGGACTCCCAGCTGTTAGGTGCAAGGTCAGAATTTGAATCTGTTGTGCGGGAAGAAATTTCCTCTACTCCTCAAGGTTCTTCTAGCTGGTCTAAGTATCAAATTGACATGAGACTGATTAACAGGAGGAAAAAAACCAAAGTTTAATTACAGACAAATGGGGAAGCCATAGACACAGCCAAAGACAGGGAGAATGAGGTCTATATGGCATCCTGAACCAAGGAGAAGGCGGTTGGTGCCTGCGACTTCAAAGGAAAAGGGAAGTAATGCACAGGAATATGAAAAGAGCAAATGTTTGACAAATACTTGATGGCCTACACAGAAGCAATGAGATGCAGAGAGAAATTTTAACAGACTTTACCACATTCCTCCCAGTCTACCACAGCCAGTTTACATTATAATACAGCTTCTATAGGGAGAGCTCTCCTCCTGGAGCAGTTTCTCCATCTAAATTCTTTTTATGCAGTTGGGGGCTGGGAGGTCAAAATTTCTTTCTGAGTCTTTTGATTGTTCTCAACTCTGAAATAATCTGCATGTCAAAAGGGCATACCTTTTGTTTTTTTCATGTTTAAGAGGCATTTTTATTACTTTTTTGTGAACAGTCTGTTCATAGCCTTCAAAATGTCATATCTTGAGGCATCCTGCCCTTGGTCCCTACAAACCCATGCCTGTCTCTTTCCACCCCATTCCCAAATGGTACCCGTGATCATGAAGCCTAAGACACAGCAGAGTTAGTGGGGAGATCATCTTATTCGATGTCCTCTTTTTACTGAAAGGGGAAATCATTCTAAAACATGCAAAATTATACTTAAGAGTCTTTGCTCAAAAAGGCAAAGAAGGGTTAACACTTCAGGAAGATTTCTATGAAATACTGCTGCGATAACACCGTCACAGTTTCAGTTCCTTAGAAGCAGAGCCTCTCCTAGGCACTTGGCTTCTTGCAGAAATGCTCTTCAGAGAGACACGTAAGGGTCTGAGGGAGGATGAAGGAAGCTGGGTCCCATTTAGAATCTATCCCTGGCCTGATTCACAGTGGTTAGGTAGATGGGTAGAGGGATCGGGTCCTCTGGAATATGAGTAACATTGTGGAATTGTCCTCTCCTCACTTTGATGCCAGGGGCTTCTGGCCTTTCGCTTTTCCTTATCAGTTAGCCTTTGGCTGGGGGCTGCCTGCAGGTGGGAATAACAAGCAGGAGAAGTGGACCCAAATGGCTGAGGGCAACTCTCAGGAGGAGAGGGGCATTCATGACCTTTAGTAGCCACCGCCCACGGCAAGGGTGGGGACACGGGGCCAGGGAAAGAAATTTGGACAGAACACCAAAATGGCATCCACTCACCCACTCTGGACAAGTTATTACCTCTGTGTGTGTGTCTCTGCTTCCCCCACTGATTGGGAGCCTCCATGTCATTAAATTCCAGTTCCTAGCACGGGGCCTGGCACATAATAGGCCCTCCATAAATTTCAGCAGAATGATTCACAGGAGGAAAGTTGCCACAAAGAGGCAAACTATAGCTATCTGAACAAAAAACTTGCCAGATGAATCACTGGGTATAAAGCCATGCTGGACTGCAGGAATGGACAGGCAGAAAGCTCACTGAATACAGGGACACAACCTTCCTGTTACAGCAGGGTTTGCTGAGAATACAGACCGGCTCATCTGAGCAATCCTTCTGCTTCCCCACTTTGAGAGAGCATATCACATCAGAAAGATTCTTTTGATGGCTTCCCACAAGCAGGAGACATCTGTGCTGTCACTGAGAATTAATTGTAGAAAGCCTAGCCTAAGGAAATGCCCAATTTCTCTTTTTTTGCTACCAGACTCGATGTAAGCAAGAAAAGCAGCCTGGCAGATGATTAGTGATGTGTTCCCTACACCTCTCCAAATGGCCTACTTTTGCCACCCATGTCCCACCTTTCAATAAAGCTGCTAGCAAGTGCAGAAAGCTGCCTAGGATCTTTTGTCAGGTGGCAGTATTGGGCTTATAAGTCAAATACAGCGCAGGGACCTCCAGAACTGGCATGCCACTCTGATAAAGTAAAATCCCTTCACCCTGGGACCTCAAGTACCGGCACATCTTTTTTTCACACTTGCAAAAGTTGAGAAACATGCATGAATTTCATCTGACTTCTGAATATGATAATGAGAATGGATATCAGTTACTATATCAGGAGGAAAGTTGATTGGTTTTATAACAGAAATCAAGAGATGGAAGACATCAAGTGTGGTGGGAGAATTAAGGACTATTTCACTAGGTCTCCATTAAGAAAACAAACAAAAAGAATGAAAAGAATGAGTGGAATTCTTGGGATGAAAGTCACTTTGGGGCTAGAAAATGCACATAAATACCCCAAATCTCTGCTGAGCTCTGCTACAACCACCACAGTGTTGATGCTAGAACCTGCCCATTATGGGTGGCGTGCGCCCTGCCTGTTCTGGTTGGGTTCCCATGCATGCACAATGCAGAAAGTCAAGGGACTTATCCAGGTACAGTTTGCCTGGACCACAACCCATTATTGCAGAAGTGTTGGGTGGGATGCTGGCACAGGAAGAAGAAAAGGAAACCATATGATAGGAGGTTGAGCAGGGACAGGGGACAAGCGTTGTGATTAATTTTTCCTGCCTATGATGAAAAATGCTGAGATTTAAACAGTAAAATAAGAACAGGAGGGATTCCATTCTTAAGGCTAAAATCCCTCTTTAAAAACCAGGGAGTTAGGAGATAAGATTCCTAAAGTTCTTTATGGCAATCAACCAATAACTGGCCCTGTCTTAAGGCAGGACAAGCAGTCCTCAATGGTATGTCTCCACTGCTTGAGGGTCACCACTATCTTGGAGAAGAACAACATCAAGACATTCTTGTGTTACATTTATCTTACAAAATATCTAGAGGACTATGGCTGATGACAAGTCTCACACTGGAGATAGACATTATGAGACCACATGTCAAGCCTACATCCACCTGGCCCTTTGCTCCATTCTTGAAATCCTTAAAAAACACAAATCGTAAGCTTTAAGTGTGCCTCCTCTCTGAGGCTGCCCTCACTCCTCTTTCTTCACATGTACTGTGCCTCAAATAAAACCTTCTCGTTTCTCTGCGCTCTTCCAGTGAAAAGCATCTTTGTTACTCCGCTATTTCATTCAGTTTTCTAGACTTCAGTACAAGTCTTCACTTTCTCTGTTCTACTTCAGACAAGTAGGGAAGGCTACTGAGATCTCTGATTTGGGCTTGCAAATTCCTGTTGCCTCGGTGATCTGGAAGAGACTGCAGCTGTATGATCATGCTCTTTACTAGCCTGCCCCCAAATTTCCTGTCTTTCCCTTTGGGAAGTTCTCAGAACATCATCTCCCTCCACCCAGTGCTCTGCGGCTCCCACAAATCCTGGGGTGGTAGGCTTAGTTCCCACAACCATGGAGATTCAATCAGACTGGACACCAGGTGACCCTGCCTTCAGGAGTTGGCAAGGGATCTGCCCTATGCTGAGCAGCAGTTCAATAAGCTTCCCTTTCCTCCCTGTGTGCTTCCTTGCTCTCTGCTACCTGGACTGCTGCCATTCACTCCCACTCCAGCTTTGAATTCCTTCCTGACCTACACTCTTCCGACCTGGTCGAGAACTCTTTCTCAATCAGAGTCAACAACCCTTCCCTGTCCGGACTGAGGTTTCACCTAGTGGGCAGGGAGAGACCTCCCCAGATGCAGCTGCCCAACAGTAATACACACTGGCTATCTACACAGAAGAAAACTAGAGCCTACAAGCAGAATCTAAGCTGTAGATGTATTTTGTTTGGCCCACAGTTTCTTTTTACATTTTTGAACTAGTTGTCAATTTGAAGAATTTGGAAATTTCACCTAAATATCTAGAATTTTCACTTTTCTGGAAAAATCTACATCCTGCAATGCAAGTCTTGGTGGGGCCCGGGGTCCACTGCCCCCTCTGGCATAATGTTCACCATGCAAGTCACTGGGCTCACTCATTTCTACAGCCTGCCTGGCCCTGGAGGGGCTGTGAGTTTGAGATTCCTGAAACCAGAAGCAAATGCTGTAGATAATTGCTTTCTTTTTTATTGTGGTAAAGTATACATAACATAAATTTTTCCATTTTCACCATTCTTTTTTTTTTAAGAATTTTTTTTAAGTTTATTTTGGTATCATTAATCTACAATTACATGTGCAATATTATGGTGATTAAACTACCCCCTTCATCACCCCCCCACCAACCCCATTACAGTCACTGTCCATCAGCATAGTGAGATGCTCTAGAGTCACTACTTGTCTTCTCTGAGTTGTACAGCCCTCCCCGTGCCCCCCTAACATTACATCTGCTAATCGTAATGCCCCTTTTTCCCCCATCCCTCTCTTCCCACCCATCATTTTCACCATTCTTAAGTGTACAGTTCACTGATGATAAGCACACTGACACTGCTGTGAAGCCATCACCACCATCCATCTCCAGAACTTCTTTCATCCTCTAAAACTGAGACTCTGGGCACATTAAACAACAACTCTCCATTTCCCACTCCCCCAGGCAGCCTGGCACCCCCCAGTCCTCTCTCTGTCTCTCTGAATTTGACTGCTCCAGGAACCTCATCTAAGGGGACTCACACAGTGTTCGTCCTTCTGTGACTGGCTTATTTCACTGAGCACAATGTCCTCAAGGTTCATCAGTGCTTAGTTTCCAACTCAGGATTCTGATGCTTATTTAACAGCTGAGGAAACAGGCCCCAGGAAAGCCCTACATTCCCACAAGTAGCTGGGCCAGACGTGGGACGGGCACCTGAATCCTCAAAGCCCCTGGTCAAGGCACTTTTCCCCACAATGCCCTTCTTAGACCAAATTACAACGCTCCAGTTGTGTAAGGAGGAAAGACGTGTTCTTCATAGCGGCAGAGCCATCCTTACTCATACCGGTGTGACCTTGCCCTTTCTGGTGTTTACTCCTGTGAGGTGTTACCCACCCTCAGTCTTTACAAAGGGAAAAGAGCTACATCTAATCAGAATGGTGATGGGCATTAATAACTCTCCTCCTAAGGAACAAAAAACATTAATGGCAACCAAAAAAAAAGAGAGAGAGAGAGAAACTCAGTCTGTTTCCTCTACATAGTTTTAGCTAATCCTTGAGCTCCAGAGAGGATTTAATAATGGCTCTCTAGGAACTGTACTTGTCACACCATTCTCTGTTGCCAGGAAATGAGGACTCGAGAAGCCCTCATTCATGTCTGCGTACCTAGAATAGCCCCTTCTGGCTGCTGGAGATTGATTCATTAGGCAGAGCTGTGTTTAGGTTACTCCCACACACCAGAACATTCACAGGAGCCATGATTCTCAGTGAATGTGGTCCTGCACAGCCAGAGTGCTGGTTGTAACAATGCTGATTACTGCAACACTTCTGCCTATTTTTTAAAATTTTTTATTGAGGTATTAGTGATATACACTCTTATGAAGGTTTCACATGAAAAAACAATGTGGTTACTACATTTACCCATATTATCAAGTCCCCACCCATACCCCAGTGCAGTCACTGTCCATCAGTGTAGTAAGATGGAAGAAAATAACAAAGATCATAGTTCAATGGGATGGAGACTAAAAAGATAACAGAAAAGATCAATGAAACCAAGAGCTGGTTCTTAGAGGAGATACAAAATTGAGAGGCCTTTAGCTAGACTCACCTAGAAAAAAAGACTCAGATAAATAAAACCAGAAATGAAAGAAGAGATGTTACAACTGAAACAGATTCGCTGTTTGCCTTCTCTGTGCTACACTGTTTTCCCCTTGATCCCCCACACCATGTGAACTAAACATAATACCCCTCAATGCCCTTCTCCCACCCTCCCCACCTGCCCTCCCACACCCCTCCCCTTTGGTAACCACTAGTTCCTTCTTGGAGTCTCTGAGTCTGCTGCTATTTTGTTCCTTCAATTTTGCTTCATCGTTATACTCCACAAATGAGGGAAATCATTTGGCACTTGTCTTTCTCTGCCTGACTTATGTCACTGGGCATAATACCCTCCAGCTCCATCCATGTTGTTGCAAATGGTGGGATTTGTTCTTTCTTATGGCTGAATAGTATTCCATTGTGTATATGTACCACCTCTTCTTTATCCATTCATCTACTGATGGACACTTAGGTCGCTTCCGTATCTTGGCTATTGTAAAAAGTGCTGCAATAAACATAGGGGTGCGTATGTCTTTTTGAATCTGAGAAGTTGTATTCTTTGGGTAAATTCCAAGGAGTGGGATTCCCAGGTCAAATGGTATTTCTATTTTTAGTTTTTTGAGGAACCTCCATATTGCTTTCCACAATGGTTGAACTAGCTTACATTCCCACCAGCAGTGTAGGAGGGTTCCCCTTTCCCAACATCCTCGCCAACATTTGTTGTTCTTAGTCTTTTGGATGCTTGCCATCCTTACTGGTGTGAGGTGATATCTCATCGTGGTTTTAATTTGCATTTCCCTGATGATTAGTGATGTGGAGCGTCTTTTCATGTGTCTGTTGGCCATCTGAAGTTCGTCTTTGGAGAACTGTCTCTTCATATCCTCTGCCCCACTTCTGCCTATTTTTTGTCCTGCTATTCACTCACCTGCTTTGTCAAAATGAACCAGAAGGAAGGATGACCAGGCAGCCTACCAGGCGACAAGGAAGCCTTGGATGACATCGTGCTTGCCTTCAAGAACCTTCCTAACAGGTTCATTTCTTTGTGAGCAAGCTGGTTAAAAAGTCAGCGTGGCTTAACACAAGGTAACTGGCTTCCTTTCATTTCCTGCCACCTGTGTTTCTATGGGGAATCTTCCTCAGAATCAAATGCTAAGTTGGCTAGGCACTTTCTTATTTTAGTCTTGAGATAATTTCTTGCTTCAGGAAAGAGTAAAGCTTAATTTTACTTCAAAGATGAGCCCTTCCCCATTACTCTATAATCAACAAGACTTTTCTTGGCTGGAGAGGGGAGAGGGGTGGTTAAGGGAGAGAAGCAAGAAAAAAGGGGAAAAGAAAAGCAAGAAAAGACATCCTCCCAAACATCAAGAATCCGTTGCCTTTCGTGTAAGGATTATTACCAGCTACTACAGACATGAATAATGTGGTCTAGCACTTCCTTATTTATGACTGTGGCTATGAAAATAACTTGGTACTTAACCAGTTATTTTTAAGAGGTGGTAACACAGTGTTTCTTTGAATGTCGAAAAACAGAAATAGAGCTTTTAAGAATTTCTTCCATCTGCCAGCCCGAATGTTGGCTGGGTAGAGATTTAAACAGCACACATGTGATAGAACAGGCCTCATTGCCCCATATGTAGAACACAAGCCCATGAAATCCAGCGCTCGTGAGTAACACGCAATTAGCTGAACTCTTTCACCAGCCAGTGCTCCGTCTCACTGTCAGGCAGTGAGAGGGAGAACAGCCTTTCCTGCACAGCAGGTCTTACCCCCGGGGTAGTGACGTTTCTAGGACCTACCACTGATGCTTTGGGAATGACAGCCGGTTACAGGGAGAAACACTGCATAATCAGCTTGGGTGGGAATGCCTTTCCACAGCAGTTTGCTCATTTTAGGAATGTCTCCTCACATGGATAAATAGGAGGCAAAATCTGGGGTATTGATTGTGTGCTTTCAAATGTCTATTTGGGTTGAAAATGCCTTGAAAAGGAAGTGGACTCATTCTGGGTCGAGTGAAGACATCATTTTGTCATCCAGAGATGATTAAGATACGGTCTGTGACCCAAGGAGCTCTAAGATTTGTAGGGCACACACACTAATCGTTCGAACTGGAAAAATAAAACACCGTGATGGTTGGGAGTTTGTTCTTGACAGAAGGAGACTAAATCTCTCTATTCCCTTCCTATTACTGAGACTAGCAAAGGAGGGAGCTTGGCCTGGGAATTTGATTTGTCCCGAGGGCAGGAGAAGCTCGGTGTCATGATTTCTGCAGGATTGTGTGTAGCTGAACATGGGGTGGGGGTGGGAAGACGAGTCTGTTGTTGGGGAAGGCACCAAAGTCAGCCCACTTCTTCCCTCCCCACATTTCAGTTTCCTCCTGTATGTAAAATTTCAGAAAAGTCTGTTACACACACAGTTAAGTGTGTGGGGACGGGGCAGCAAGGGAAAAGTGGCCTTCCCTGCATCAGCCCTCTGCTGAGGTCAGCTTGGTGGCAGCAGACAGAGTCTTATCAACACAGGACAGTGGTCCTGGAGGAGAGCCAGTCCCCTCCCACCCACATTTTCCCCAAACTACCAGGGGAAGTGTGCCTCAAAGACAAGGTCATGAAATACTTGGCTCACATCACAAATATTCACAAAATGGGGCAAGTGCATTTTCACATTTTTCTACACAGAGGGATTTTAACGGTTCCTTCACCTGCCACCCTGTTTGTACTGGGCAGTTGCAGCAATTCCCCCTTTCTCCCAGGGAGCTGGTGAAGGCACCTCGTGTCTGCTCTCCAGCACGGCTGTCAGCTGCAGGGAGCAACTCCGGATTTCGTCTCTGCTGCCCATGCCTTTTGCCCCACAACATTTCTACCCTTCCTGCCCTCCTCAAGGGCATATACACTGGCATCAAAGTGTGCTGCTGGCCACACATGCCCAGCTACCCACTCCTGCTGCCATGCAGGCCCAACACACGGAGAGCTCCCTGCGCTCCTCACGTCCCTCAGAGGATTCGGCAAACCAGCTCCTTTGGTTTGGTGTCTCTTGAGAAGCCCTGTTGGCATGGCTCTCGGGGAAGCCAGGGAAGCCATGGAAACAGACATGGAAGACAATCAGGGAGGCAGGTGAGAAGAGCTCCCCTCCTCATGCATCTGCATGTTCAGGATCACAATTCAGAGCCCTTCATGTGGTCCCCAAGCCCCTCCCTGACCCGCATCCTGCCTGCCTTTCAGCCCCATCTCTCACAACCCTCTCCCTTTTCCTCATAGTTCCCCAAACCTGCCCGTCATCTCTCACACCCTAGTCTCTGTAAATTCTGTGCCCGTGGCCTGCGGATGAGGCCTTTAGCCTCATCCACTTTTCTCCCCCTTCTCTTGACCGAATCCCACTCATCCTTCTGGGTTCAGGCGTGATGCCATTTTCTCGGGGAAGCTACCCAGCGAAGAAAGTTCCCCCCTCATGTGCTCCCAGGACAACTTTCACGAGTCCTACTATATCCAAAGACATCACCTAACAGTCAGGACTGTCCGCATCTCCATCCGCCTACCAGACAGCACGTGCCTTCAGAGCAGGGACTCTGTCTCCTACTGATTCCCTACCATCAAGCTCTTTGATCCAAGTGCCTCATTCTCCTCCTTGACCCTTCCACCTGGCTGAACCTGGGTACAGATACGACAGAGCAACACAGGGCAGGGGAAGGCTACCTGGCTATGGGGCTGGGCCCCCACTTCAGAGTAGTCTTTCTAGTGTTTCCTGAAGCAGGAGGGCTTGGAGCAAAACTCAGGCATGAGCTCATTGCTCTGCTCTAAAAGCACTTAACCAAAGGGTGGCTTCTTTTCCATGGTTATGTAGACAAATATTACAGTGAGGAAGATGCCCAACACAGCCAGCTTCAAGCCCACCGAAAACTCTCCTAGGTTCTGGCACCCAACATTGCTATTTAATATGCAGTAGTCTCTCTTGCATATGTCACTCCATTCTTTGAATCTGGTGTTAGATGCTCTTGCACCATACCTGTGAAAACATTCGTGGCTCTTCGGGTCCTGCCCAGCTCTCCCTTCAAGTGTGTGGGCCTTGGGGACCGAGCGAGCAGCCATGGTGGGGCTTCAGGGGGCAGCCCTCTACTCATTTAAGGCCTATGCTAATTTCGCACAATATCTCAATCATAATATAAATCAGTCGCAGGGATGAAAGTACAGCACAGAGAACAGAGTCAGTAGTTCTGTAACATCTTTCTGTGTTGACAGACGGTGACTACACTAGTTGGGGTGGAGCATTTAATAATGTAGATAACTGTCGAATCACTATGTTGTATATTTGAAACCAATGTAATATTGTATATCAACCATACTTCGATAAAAAACACATTAAAAAACCTATGCTAATTTCAACAGGTGATATTAACAAGGTATCACGGGGATGTGAGGTCTCTAAAGTCCCACAAAGCATTTATTTATTATTGTCACCCACTGGTGTGACTTCTTGCAATGCTGGCCCATGGCCTAACTCAGGGACTGATGGACCTTCTGGGCCCCAGTGGGGAGGGGTGCCAGCCAATGGGGGTATTGTGCACAAAAGCCCTCTCCTTTCTCTTCATCTATCAGGGTAAAGATAGGAAGTGCTTATGAAATCTGCTGACTTTGCATTTAAAAGGGCAAAAGGGTACTTCCTGAAATCTTTGAGTGAGAGTCTTATGTTTTCACTAGTCTGCTCCCGGAGATCTGCCAAAGTTTAGTCACAAGTTAGGGAACTTTCTAGAAGGCTTTATGATCTGACCATCAATATGGCCTGTCTTGAGTTCTTATTTTAACTACTTGCTCTTTTTTTCCCCTCCTTCCCCATTTTTCGAATCATAAATAAGAATAAATGTCTCCAAAGGACTATAAACCAAGAAACGTGGCTTCTGGTCTCAGCCCACTGTACCTTTTGGCCTCCCCGTCAACCTCTCTGGCCTGTTTCCTCATGTCTAAACACAAGGTGTGAGCTCCTAAGTACATAAGGCCGTCAGCTTTGAAATGACAAAATCTTACGGATTTTCCTTCTTTCTCAATAGATTATTTTCAGACCCAAACCCTTCACAGAAATCTAAAAAATGAATTTTTCTTGCAGGAGTTGCATAAGACAGTGATATCTCTCATACACAAAGAGAAGCATTACCTATTCCCTCAGAATGCTGGTAAGGCAGGCTATATAGGTGCCCGGGGAACACGGTTTAATGATGGAGACCTCAGGTCTCTGATGAGCAGAAAGAAAATAACAAGAATTTATTGTTTCCAATGTCTTGTACAAAGAACCTTATTTTTTATTCCAGAAAAAGCCCTATACTCTGAGGACCGATGAATGTTTTGGGTACATTAGGTAGTTTAAAACTTCGTAACACAAACTTTAAGTTTACCTTTGTTCAGTAATTAGCAAAAATATCTGAGTTCTGTAGAGTAATATTTCACTTCAGTGACTCACCCATGAACAACAGACACACCAGTGATTAGGGTCACGTGATGCATGCAGCATTCTGTTCTTAAATATCAACTTTCTATTTTGCTCTCTTATTTGTACTTTTTTAGGGCTTAGAGCTTTTTTTCATGAGCATGCATCATTTTTATACAAAGAATAAAGTTATTTTAAAAAACAAGTTGGCTATGAACAAGGACTCAAAAATAATTTAGGAAAATGAGACTGTTGTTCTGTAGGAGGGCTGGAAGTAGGGACAATCTTGTTTTCTCCCCATTTTTTTCTTTTTCCAAAACATTTTTTCATGGCGTTATTTTTTCAATCAAGCGAAAAGGCACATAGCTCTCTATGCCTTTGTTTTCTCCCTGTGAAACAGAGCTGTAAAGATTCGGTGACAATATGTGCAAAGTGATGAAAACCCATCCTGGCATATAGTAAGCACTCCATAGATGTCAGTCATAACGGCAGTGATGGTGTCTGTCACTCATGTCGAGCTGCTGTCGCTCCTCCTGTGTCTGGTTTTCCTTGAGTGGCTGTTCGTATTTAAGGTTCAGGTCTTATCACCCTCCGGTCTGCAATGTCCTGGCTGGAGACCCCTACGAATGTGAGAAGTGGGATCAGATAATGTCGCTCACCACCATTTATCAAGTCCCAGGCCCCGTTTCCCCATGAACACCCTGAGGCCTCCTCACCCACCCTGCCCTCACCTGGGAGGGCCTACTGCTTCTCCGTTTTGATGGTCAGTCTGAGGCACTGAAAGGTCAAATGACTCGCCGAGGTCACACGGGGATATCAACGAACTATGTGCTGGAACCACCACCCTAGACTCCTCGGTACCTTTCAGTTTCTAAAAAGACTTTCCCTTCTGAAAGAACTCTTGTTTATTATTCTTATACGCTCAGATACCTCATTTGGTCTGTATTTCTTCAGCCCTAATATACACGTGCTGTCCTTTTTTTGACCTGAAGTTTCCTTTATTTACTCAACAAACACCTGTAGTGTGCTGCTGAATGCCAGGCCCTGAGCTGGCTGCGAGGATTTCTGAAGGGACCATCCTAAACAGCTCCCCACCAAACATGATTATTTTTAAGGGTTCTCCACTGACTTCCTTCTCCCTAATCAGACCATCTGCTGGATCTCATGGAGCCGTCTTCTATTTCTCTCTAATCAAGCCACAGTATCCAGCATTTGGGGTCATTGGGAGCTACATGGCATCCCCCTTCGAGGGGCCCAGGACCCCTGAAACAGAGGCCTCATGACACAGGAGGTGGCAGACCAGGGAACCAGAATGGGAGAAGTCCCAAGGATCTGAGAGGAAGGTGGGGCTTGCCCCAGACAGGCACCGGGACGGGACAAGCACCAGAAGGAAAGCCAAAAGGGAGATCCAGAGAGCAGAACCCAGGCAGACTGGACCAGGCCATGATGGTGGGTGGGACAGGAGGGGGGGCGCTCAGGGAAGCCACAGTCACCCCAGGAAAGGAGAGCCCTGGTCCTAGCGAGGGTGTTATCAGGACACCCCAACAGAGGACATACTCTAGGGGGTCTGGGCCTCACCTACAGAGTGCGTCATGTCAGCAGGCCCACTGGACACAGCCCGTGGCTGGAGGTGGGGCATGGCCTGCTGTACCCTCATTTGCTGCTGCTCACCCCATTCCCAGGACAGGCCACTAGTGATGAAACAGCTTCCCCTCTCCTCCTTGCCCCGCCTTCTTAAGGAAGATGTTCCCAACAGCAGGTTAGTGATACCCAAGCAGGGCCCCTGCTGATGGTGAGAAGCTGGGCATGGCACACGAGCACGGCATCCGAGGGAGTGGTGTTCCCAGTGTAGACCCTGTAGGTGTATGTACCACTACAATTCCCTGGAAGAGGGAAGCAAAGGCCCTGGAGGAAGAGGGACTTGGAAGATTTTCACCAAGGTACCACATGAACTGGTGGTGGCCTACTTGCCAAGTGACACTTCAAAGTGTTTCCAACTACACTGGCAAAAATTTTTAATAGCACATTCTTTTTTTTAAACCTTTTTAACTACAGAAAATTTCAAAATACACAAAAGGAGGTGCTAGTGTAATGAACCTCCACAGACCTGTCCCATCAACTTCTCTTTAATTCTCTTAAATTTAAAAATAGATAGTTTAAATAAAGCATGGGTACAAGTCTGTTGCAAAGCCAAATTATAACATTCCACAGCTCCTAGGCAATCAAATACGGTCTCCCTTTCCTTTCCCTTCTGCCATAAGGAGGTTTAGGGCTTTGATTTCTTTTTCTCCTACACTTTATTTCCTTCACTATTATTCATATGTAGCATTCTCCTACGGTATGTCAAAGGTGGACATTTTGATTTTCACAAAAGGAGTAATTGTGGCTTATCAACTTGACTTGCCGCCATCAATAATAACAGTAATTATAAAGACTATATAACTGGGAAAGGGTTATCGATTCATGTTAAACACAGTAAACAGTATAAAATTGTATGTACACAGTGATGGCAGCTGTGTAAACACATGCTGTATATGCACATCAACAAAACTAGAGGGAAATAGAAACAAATGGAATCAGTTTTTGTGTCAGGTGGCACATTCGTAGTTGATTTATTTTTCATCTTTAAAAACATTCCTTTAATGCTGTTATGATATGGTTTTCACTATACACACCATTGACAATGGAACTAAAAAATACTGGTGCTCATTAAAGCAATGGCTTAGTGAGAGTAAATGGTGCCCATGGGGAAATGTAATATCTTTGCTTCTTTCTCCCTATGCCCAGAGCTAGAATCTGCAGAGACGGCTGTTTTTGCAAAGCACCCTCACAGCTGAGAGCAGGGGAACATGTGGCCTCTTCTGTTTCTCCATCCTCGTCATTACACCACTGGCATTCAAGTTGGAAAATTACACCCTTCCACCTATTACTGATCACAGCTGTAGTTATAAATGTAATAATTCTCAGATATACCAAAACAATAAACCATGAGTGTCTCATTACACTACTGGCTAACACATAGTTTTCCCCATGTGGTAGGCACCACTCTGAGCATTTTATAGAAATAAACCATTTAATCTTCAGTACCACTCTATGAGGAAGATGTTTTTATTATGCCCATTTTACAGATGAGGAAACTAAGGCATTGGAGAGTTTAAGTAGCGTGCCAATGGTCACACAGCTGGTGAGATGGTGGAGACAGGAATCAACGCAGGCAGTGTAGCGTCAGGGTGCCTGCTCACGTCACCATGCTGTTCTGTAGAATGGGAGTGCTGCCTGGCAGAAGGGAGGAAAACACTGTTCTGAATGCCTTAGTATCTCGAGCACTCAACATGCTTCAATCCATTTAATCTTTGTAACAATTCCAGGAGGAAACCATTGTAGTCACCATTTTATAGATGGGGAAATAGAGGTTTACAGAGCAAATTATTCGCCGTGGGTCACACAAGTAGTAAAAGGCATAGTTTTCATTTAAACCCCACTGGCTCTAATGCCTACTTTTGTTTTTTGTTTTGTTTTGTAATATTTATTTTGAGGAAGATTATCATTAAAAACATATCAGAACATATTTCTAAAAACTGTTTCATTAATTAATAAATTATCAAATCATTAATTTCCTGTGGAAGTACCACTTGTCGCCACCCAGTCACTTCTTACATATTTCAGATGAATTGGCTTTTTAATAGGATTTATTTTCGAGGTAGATTATTCTGTGCCAGTGTTGGCCTACTTATGTATATCATATTGAATCTGAAAGTGGATCGTGTGTGAGGTATTATGTCATACTATAGTGTAGGTAACTACAAAACACTGGGCTGCTATCCAGAGCCAGAAAGAATAATCATCATTTTGTAAGCTCATTAAATCATTACTCATCAAAAAATGTATGGGGTTTTTGAAATATAATCTACCTTGACCATAGGCATTCCTATTTGTTCATAAAGAAATGCAAGTTTGTTTGCATTTCCAGAAGATGGATACTTTACAATGGCTGGCTAGCAATTCCAGTGTGACTCCTGTGATTACAGGCAACCAAAGAAGAGGTGCTGAGTGGTGGGCCCCCCACTTCCTTTCCCCTGTTTGTCCAGGACGTCTTACTGCTGGACTCTGGGGAGTCAGGAAGCAGAGGCGCTCCTCAGGGGTGGGAATGAAATTGCTTCCTCACTGAAATGTATTTCATTTTCCCATCCCTCTAATTCATTAATACAGTTTTTTAGAAAAGGTTCCTATGTAGAACCAGACATTTTTACCTACTCAAAAGTAAAATGTTAACATTTCCTTTAAAATTAGAACCCAGGAAAAATTCTTACTATGATCATTCTTATTTAATATTGCAATAAAGAGGTCTCAGCCAGCAGAGTAAAACAGAAAGAAATGAAAGGTATACAAACTAGACAAAAAAATGATTATAACTGAAAAAAGTTCACTAGTATAAGATCAATATACAAAAGTCAACTGAATTTCTATACACTAGCAACAAAACATTTGAAACATAATTCTTAAAACACACTATTCCCAACAGCAACAAAAATTAAAAGCCTACCTAATAAAGCTAACAAAAATTAAAAGCCTACCTAATAAAGCTAACAAAAGGAGCATGACCTTCATGGAGAAAATTATAAGATCTTACTGAAGGACATTAAATTTCAATAAATATAAGGAGCATGAACAGGGCAACTCAACGGAACAAAGATTCAGCTGTTTCCAAATTAATTTATGAAGTCAAAATTTCAATCAAAATCTCAAACTGAATTTTTCATAGAACGTGATAAGCTTATTCTAAAACTTACACGGAAAAACGAAGGGATGATTGAAATAAAGGCACCACTTCAAAACACCAACAAGAAGGCCAGTTTGCTATGGTAATCGAGACATTCTGCTGTCAGCACAGGCTAGACAAATTGATCAGAATAGAGACCCTATTGTACTAATCATGGTTTTTATTCTCTGTGTTTTATGATACTTTGACATCTTGGGGTGTCACTAATCCTGGAGAGACTGCCTGTCCCAGGGCCGGCTCATTTCTAGAGGGAGTAGACTTGCCTGTGAGCAAGCCTTTCCTATGCAACCCCAAACCCATACCCCCAACCACCTCTTTTGCCTAACTCTCACATCCCAAGCCAGTATTTCTCCTGCTTTAGATCAGCCCAGGCCAAATACTGGACAACAAGGGGACCACCACTATAGGCTGGGAGCTTGCTGAAATTATGCAAACTAGCCAGTACTAAAATGCTTACCTTATCTGACCTATTTCTTCCCACAAACACCTCAATAAAGGCATGTGCCCATGCCTTCCCCTCACTCCTGCCTCCTACCTTACCTTGAAACTTCCCCATGTGGCCCTGCATGGACGGCGCACGCTTTCTTTTTGGGAATTGTAGCGAATAAACCCTTCTTTCAAAGGCAGTTGTTTACACGTCTGTCATCTTGCCATTCATGATTAAAATAAACCCTGGGTATGTTTTAAAACACCCATGTATGTATAGAAATTTGATATGTGACAAGAGCTAATATTGCAGATCAGAAGGAAAAGGAAAGACTTCAAAATGGCATTGAGAACTAGATGGGATAGATGTACTTCTCCCAATTTCTTCTGCTGAGTATAGCCCCAACCCTGGACATTATATATAAAGCAAACGTAAGAAGACTCTGAAATGTGGAGAGAAGCATGTGAGCTAAGGACCTCAGGACCCAAGGGATGATATGTGGTGAGTGCCTGCAGTTTGTTTACCTCACATACCCCAGACTCAGTGCTGGAAAAGCTGGCAGCCTGGGACACCAATGGGTGCAGACAAAAAAGGCCCCCAGAGAAGCCAAAGGATAAGTGCAGCCTCACAAGAGAAGTCTTTTTGACAGTAACTGCCCTCCTCCAGCCAAACAGCCTATTCACACCTTTACCAGCCAAGGTGCATGGGAAGCCTGGATGTCCACCACTGCGTCAGACACTCCCTCTTCCCAGTGGAGGGGGGTGTCACTGGAAGTCACATGGGAGCCCCCCAGCATCCCAGCAATAATGAGGCACACACACACATACCAGGGTGTCAAGGTAGGCCCAGTGGGAGACCTGGACTGCTACCCTCACCTGACAGCAGAGAGCTGGAGCCCCTCTTCCCTCACTGTTGTGGAGTCTGAGGGGGGTCTGTTAAAACAAAAGATTTAAATAAGATCCAGAGTCTCATAAAAGTCAATCAAAGGTGCCAAAACTCAGATGACATAACTTGGAATTATTTGACCAAGACGTTTTATAACTGACCAGTTATAAAATGGGCAAACGGCTTGAATAGACATTTCTCTAGAGATATACAATTGGTCAATCAGCACATGAAAAGCAGCCATCATAAAATGCTTCAAGGAATAATATGAACATGTTTGCAACACATGAATATTAACTCTTTGCAGAGAAGTAGAGTGTATAAAGAGGAACCAAGTGTAAATTTTAGTGCTGAAAAAAAAATTCAATGACCAAAATTAAAAATTCACTAGATGGGCTCAAAGAATGGAGAAGACAGAGAAAAGAATCGAATATGAAATATTCTTTATATAAGATAGAACTATATAAATCATCTAAACCAAACCACAGAAAATAGACTTAAAAAAAAGAATAGAATTCAGGGCCTATTGGATTATAATATAAGATCTAACATTTGTTCAATCATAGTCCCTGAAGGAGAAGAGAATGAAGTCAGGCTGAAAATGGTATTTGAAGAAATAATGGCTGAAAATGTCCCAAATTTTGTAAAAGACGTTAAGCTACAGATTCAAGAAGCTGAATGCATTCCAGACAGGTTAAACCCAAAGAAATCCATGCCAAGATGCATCACAATCAAACTTCTGAAAACCTCTCTGCATCAAATGACATCATCAAGAAAGTGAAAAGACAACCCGGAGAATGGGAAGGAATATTTGCAAGTCATGTATTTGATAACTGTCTAGTGTTCAGAATATATAAAGAACTCTTACAAGTCAACAACAAAAAGACAAACAACCCAGTTATAAAATGGGCAAATGACTTAACAGACATTTCTCTAAAGAAGATATACAATTGGCCAATCAGCACATGAAAAGATGCTCAGTCCCATTAGTCATCAGGGGAATGCAATCAAAACCACAATGAGACACCATGTCACAGCCCCCAGGATGGCTATTAAAAAAATTTGGAGTGGAATAACAATTCTTGGCAAGGCTATGGAGAAACTGGACCCCTCATACACTGGTAATGGGAATGTAAAATGCTGCAGCCACTGTGGAAAACAGTTTACCCATTACTAAAAAAGTTAACATAAATTGCTAAATGACCAAACAATTCCACTCCCAGGTATATATCCAAAACAACCAGAAACAGGTTCTCAAATAGTTGTACATGGATGTTCATAGCAGCACTGTTCCCAATGTCCAAGATGTGGGAACAATCCAAGTGTCCCTCAATGCATGAATGAATAAACAGGCTGTAGAACTACCTACAATGGAACACTTTTCAGTCATATAAAGAAATGATGCAGATATATGCTACAAGGTGGACAAGCCTTGAAAAGCTTGTGCTATTTGAAAGAAGCCAGTCACAAAATTTCACATGCTGAATGGTTGCATTTATATGAAATAGCCAGAAGGAGTAAATCCACTGAAACAGAAGGCAGATTAGTAGTTGCCAGGAGGGGTTTGGGAGTAATTACTTAATGGGTTCTGAGTTTTCTTTTGGGGTGGTGAAAATGTTTTGAAACTAGGCAGAGGTGATAGTTTCACAGCATTATGAGTGTCCTAAGTGACACTGAATTGTACACTTTAAAATTGTAAATTTTATGTTATGTGAATTTAACCTCAATAAAAAAACTTTCTCATTCTTGTCTTTGTAATGTGAATATGCTTTTATCTTTAGTCTAAGGAAATGCATACTGAAGTTTTGGGGAGGAAGTGAAAAACATGATGTCTAGTTCAAGAGTAAAATGTTAAAAATTGGTAAATCTGGGTAAAGGCCATACAGGAATTCTTTGTTGGAAACTTTACACTTGAAAAAA
Organism: Smutsia gigantea; assembly: GCA_032199065.1. Lineage (NCBI taxonomy): Eukaryota > Metazoa > Chordata > Mammalia > Pholidota > Manidae > Smutsia > Smutsia gigantea. The sequence goes on from JAVSCE010014926.1 coordinate 133,481, forward strand.
ATTTTGAATTACATTTTTTTAAAAAGGCACCAAGAAAAGAGTGAAAAGACAAGCCCACTGGTGGGGATATTAATAATAGGGGGGTCTATGCATGTGTGGGTTTATGTGAGGAATCTCCGTACCTTCCTCCCAATTTTGCTGTGAACCTAAAACTAATGTAAAAAAAAAAAAAGACAAGCCCAAACTACTTGAAGGTATATGCCACACTATGGTTGACAAAGGATTAGTACCCAAAATATATAAAGAGCTCCTACAAATTAACAAGAAAAAACTACCTAATAGAATAGTAGGCAAAAGACATGAACAGGCATTTCACAGATGAGAAAACACAAATGACCAACATATGAGAAGATGCTCAGACTCATTAGTCATGACAGAAATTCAAATCACAATTATAATGAAATATTATCTTACACCCACTACATTGACAAAAATTAAATCTGGTGATATAAATTTTGAAGAAGATTTAGAATGACGGGGCATTTCATGATTGCCGGTAGGAATGTAAAATGGTGCAGCCACTTCCTAGGCCAATTTAGCATGATCTCTTCAGTCAAAGAAATATATATCCTTCAATTTAGCAATTCCACTCCTGGGTATATTCATTAAATCAGAAAAAAATTCTTGCATATGTATGCAATGGCTCATATACCATAATGTTTATAGCAGCATTGTGCGTATTAGAAAAACTTGGAAACAATCCAAATGTACAATAAATAAGGAATAGATATATATTTACAATAACTCTATGTAGCAGTGAAAACGAATGAACTAGAGCTACAAATAGTGCATGAAGCCCGCCACAAAATGCTGAATCATAAAAGGAGGTTACAGAAGAATACTTATACTATCATTTATATAAAATCCAAACTCATGAGAAACTAAAGTCTGTAAATACTATAAAGAAAAGGGAAACAAACGAAAACTAGAAAATTCAGGATAGTGGTTACCTTGGGGGAAGGAAGTAAGGGGGTGTGACCAAGGAGGGTTATGATAGGGTCTTCAACTGAATTAGCAATGATTTATTTTTTTTAATCTCTGGGAAAGGAATCTAACTGTTCTTATTTAATTCTTTATATCTTTTTAGATGTATAAGATATACTACAGTAAAAAGTCAAAAAAGGTTTTCAGGTTTGAATTTTTTTTTCTGCCCACTTGGGCAAATTCTAGGTACCCATATGTATATATGGCAGCTCATTTTGACTGTGTTGATTTCTGTCATGTGTGGATGGAAGGGCTACCGGAAAGGGCCTTGAGTGGACTCTCATAATCAAGCAAACATCCAAAAGAAAGCCTTTGCTGCCCGGGCGAACAGGTGTCCTGCAGTCCCTCAGTGGCACCATGAGAAGGGACACTGGGGGGAGCTATTTCACTACTCAGGTGGCTGGTTAGTTTTTTCCTCCCCCTTTGGCAGCTTGACAGAATGGAAAGGACAATAGAAGAGCAAATAGGAAACCGGAATTCCACTTCCAATTTTTCTTCTAACTCTCTGTGTGGTCCTGGGCAGGTCATATCCCCTTTCTGCCTGTTTCCTCATCTGTAAGATGAGCCATATAACTTCCTCTAAGAAGCCTTTCAGATAGGAAAGTTCGAGATCAATGATTATCTATAAGTCATGCCTGGACTCCAGAATTATGATGAATAGTGCCTGGTACTCACAAAACTCTAACAAGTCCCTAACAAGAGATTAAATAGCTCAGGGGTGTTCATAGGGGAGGTACAACATGAAAACATCTCCTCTAAAATGAATACACGTATCTCTATCCATAATGCAAATTATGAATTAAAATCAGGATGGTTATATTCTTAGATGAAAGGGAAAGAAAAGCTGAGCTTTCTAAACAAATTCATGTTTTTTCCTATTGAAAGAGAACATCACTGCTTATAATTCAGTTTTATGAAAATAAGTAAGTTCACCTTTATTATCATCTTAGAATCACTGTACCCAGAGTTTGGTTTTGCTGTCTCTTCCTGCTGCTCTTGTATTTAAAAAACTGGGCTCCGTTACATAGAAAGAATCAGCAGGCAATCAATAGGGTAAAGACACATTGATTATTAAGCATATTTAAGCATATCTACTGGGAGGTCAGTATTTTTACAGGAAGAACTGTCCTTATAAAGAAGGCATTTAGCTCCCATTAGCACATGTCAAAGGTAAAAACAAAGGGCTTATTAAGTAGTTACAGAATATGTAATTTACTCTTCACTCTGACCCAACTACTGGGAATAAGGATGTTTTTCAATTAATTAAGAAACTATTTTAGAGATGTTTAACATCAGGTCTCCTAAAACCTTTACATGCAACTCAAAACCACACACTGAATGGTAGTCATTTAAAGTCATTTAATATATATTCCCTTGGTACACTGGGCCTTCTGATCACAGTATTTGGGGTAGGCCCTGCACATGCAGATTATAGGCCTACAGTGTATCTTATCAGCAATAATAACAATTGAGACAGAAAGAGTAAAAGTTCTATTACAATTCTGGCACAAAGACATGGAAACAGACCTCAGAATTGGAAGCAAAAAAGATACATGAGGCTTTCCTTCCTGGGATGTCATTGTGTCCTGTACTGGAGGCAGGGCAGAGGAGACACAGATGTAGAGTGTCAGCATGCCTGGAGGCCAAAGAAATAGAGTGGGGGGCTTTGTGTATGGAGGGGGAGTTGGGGTGCCTGGTGATTGAAGAGCAGAGCAGTAGGGGAGGGGACAGCATGGAGACTTTATTCTGCCCAAGGAAGAGAGGCAGTGAGGGGAGGGCCACTTGGAGGGGCTGGCACATCAGTGGTCAAGGAGGTGGTGATGGGGGTTGTGCATAGGAGGTGGCTTTACGATGGGAGATTGGCTACAGTGGAAAAAACTTTAAATTGAGCAAAAATGTAAATATACTGAGAATTATGGGAGTCAGGTTTCTCACTGTCAGAGAAATGAGTCACAAACACAGAAAGGGGAAGGTTAGAAAGAACACTGAAATGTTGGATTGTAGTTAGCAATATGAATTCGTGGTTTAAAATTTATATAGAGAGAGCTATAAAACTAGCTATAGATATATATGTGTATGTGTTCATACTACACACATTTATTTTCTAGCCCTGCCTACTGAGAGGGCCTAGAAGCAGTCACTCCTCAGTAACAATGAGCTCTCTGAAGGCCTAGATCTTGGTTTCTAAATACCATCCTGCAGTAAAAGGAACCAAGTCTCCTGGGGCAGAAAAAGCCCATGATGGGTCTGAAACATCTTGTGCCACAAATTAAGGAAATGCTCAAGGAATGATGAGCGTGTGTAAAAAGGACACAGTATCCATCATGAAGGGGCTCCCACTGGATCAGTATGAACATTAAAATAAACAATGATATCAATGGGCACAACCCTTTGAATGACAAGGAATCAATGTGTCCACAATGATATATACGAATGACTGACTGAATGAATGAAGAAATGAATGAATGAGAAGGTCTTCCTTAAAGCAGAATGTGAGCGAATAAATGTGGAAGGAATGATAGAAGTAGAAATCTCAGTGGACCATCATCATAAGGGACATTGAATCAGACAGTCATCTACAGGTGACTGGGCCATGGATGACGTTTGACGAGGAAGCATGTCACTGTCATTTCAGAATATTTCTCCACAAAATACTGTTTAGTTACCAAGGGAAAGTAACAGAATGAAAGGCCTGTACTCTAGAGTTGCTGGAGGGCATGAATAGACAAGGGAAGATCGAGGGGCACTGTTGTTCCAGACTGAAGGCACCCAAAAGGACCTGACAGTTAAAGGCAGCGTGTGTTCCTGGGTTGGCCATGACCAGGAAACAGAAAGACACTAATTGGCACAGTTGGTGAAATTTGGATGAGGTCTGAATATTGGAGGGCAGTTTTGGATTTCCCTTATTTGGAGTGTCATATGCTGGGGTACGTAGGCAAGGGTTTTTTGGGGTGGACAGACTATCTGCTGGAGAGCTGAGCAGCTTCATGGCTACAGTTTGCTCTCAAATGGTTCTGAAAGACACAAGGGGAGGGCACACTCTAGTGTGTGCGCCAACACGCACACGGCAAATGTGGTAAAAGGTTAAAACTGGATAATCTGGGTAAGAGGGATATGGGAGTTCTTTGTACTATTCTTGCAACTTTCCCTAGGCTTGAAATTATTTCAAAATAAATTGTTTTCTAAAATATTTAAAGAGGCAGGGGAAGGATTTAAGCATAAGACCAAGGATGCCTATATACCAAAAGGGCATGTATGATTTTTCTTTTTAAAGCTTGGTGTGCTTCATTCAACACAGAGCACTTACAGAGAACAATCTTTAATTATGTCTGTATATTTAATTATATAAATATATCTGTGGGTGCTCCGATCACATTCTGTAGCACTTATGAATTCAATACTAAAGATTCAGTTGCCATTATGTTATTTTTCACTAAGTACATTGTTTTGTTTTTCAGACAATTAAACATCATGCCTTTTATATAATAATAATGTATATAATAATTATATACATTATATATCATACATAATACAATAATATATAATACATAGTATATAATATATAATTATATAGTATACTCTGTGAAGTTGAGATTATTACTCTTATTTATACATTACAAAACTAAGACACTGAGAGGTCAAGTGCCCTGTCCAAGTGGGCAGAGCTGGGATTTGAACCCAGGCTGTCTGGATCTAGTGTTCACATTTTTGAAATACATATTCTTTGTTGGCAGAGCCTATTTTTAAGTTTCTTCAGGACAGGAACAACGGTTCCTTCTACACCTCTTTTCTCCCCCAAGCAGGTCTAACACCATGCCTCGTGTACAATAAATGTTTAGCTCACAGGATGAGACCCACGTGGAAGCTCTCTTGCAACCATTCCCTGCGTTGTCATCAACTCACTGTGACCTAAGTACTGTCCCTCAAGAGAATACTTTGAGGTATGTTCAAGAAACAAGAGATTTTACAGAATAGGAAGTCCGAGAAAGAGAGATTATCTCCATCAATACAGAGCAAAGGCTACTTTCAGTTCAGTCAACAGGGACTGAGTAACCCTCCCACACACATGCCTGGCATCGAATTAAATGCAGAGGATTCAAAGACAGGTTTTTACCCTCAAAATTCTGCAACCTAGAGCAGCTCTAGGCAGAGAGTGGGAGACGGAGCTGACTGAAAAGGCAGAATCCTAGACCCAGACCAACAGACACATTTTGAGAAACTCCTAGTAGAATACGGAAAATAGGTGGTAAAGTGAGAAGAGCATTCCAGGCTGGGAGAATGGAACAAACCGGGTTTCTGGTGGGAAAGAGCATGTGGTGTCTGGGAGAGAATAAGGAAACAGCCAGGTGAGGGCAGGAGCGGCCAGCAGCACACAGCTCCAGGGTCGGCTGCCACCGGGATGCCATGCAGCAGCTCTCCACCAGGGCAGACGGCTGTGTGTGGACAAACACTTCAGCCTTGGAACCTCTCCTAGATCACGGTGACCATCTTCCCTGGCTTGCCAGGACGGTCCAGTTTCCCTCCTGCTATCCCAGCATCCTTCTGGTGAATGTCCCCTTGCATTCTCAAAACATCCTGTTGATGGAGATGAATTGTATGGTCACCCTCCTCAAACCCCACTTCAGGCGGCTTATTCTGCTTCCCTACCATCCCTAAGCCCCATTTTCCCTTCTCTGGTAGAAAGGGACTTTCTGCCTGAATTACATACATTGACTTAACTTGCTCCTTCAGTGGAAGCACACACTACATCTGGAGTCCTATCTGATGGAAAAAATCTCCAAGTAAAAAAAAAACATGGACCTGGTTTTCTGAGTGGTCTTAATCACCAAATCGATGAGCTACATATGTGATTTGATAAAATACACATGTACAATATTAAAAAGTGTCCAGACATTGACATAATCCAAATCTCAAAGTGGTTTGTATTCCTCTAAAAAATCTGCTAAAAATAAGAGGAAAATTCGTGTTCACTGGTGTTTCAAGGAAATGAAAAATACTACCTTTCCAGGTACTTAGAGGACTGTTAGACACAGGCCAGTGCTCTTAAGTAATTAAAGTCTATGGGGATAGACAAGTGTCTCGATAAACACGCTTTCTACTACCTTTTACATGGAAATTTAAATGCTTATTTACATTTACCTTCAGATTTAAAGCTGAACAGATGTCTTGAGGCCCTTCTGAGAGTCAAAATGGCTTACATAAATCCTTCATATCAAAACATTTTATGCCATTACAAACGTTCTATTTAATTCTATTGCCAATTCAAAATATTGATGTGGTTTTAATTCAGTTTTACATAAAGCAAAGACTGAAGGACATCGGTCCCACCTGACGCGTTTTAAATACTCAGGTTGCTTTTTCTCCTGTAAATGTTTTTGCAGGAATTATACAAAAAAGGTTTTCTGTGGAAACAAGGTTTACTGAATGGGAAGAATTTCTTTGATGAGCCATTTGGAAGATATTTTAAATCCTTTTAGAAAATTTGATAATATATCAGAATTACTTTGTCAAATTTGAATAATGTTTAAATGGAAAGCTAAGGCTACAGCGTTCTGCAGGAACATTTACTTGGGGTTTTCTTTTCATTTATTTAAACTCAGCAGCAAGTTTAAATACTAGACTGCATTTGGAAACTAACCTATTTGTCACTAGAGCTGTTTGGGGTAATTGAGGAGGTGAGCTTTGGGCTCCTACTATGTGCAAGGGCCTGGGACAGCCACGGGGGTGGGGGGTGGGGGATGAAAGGCCATTTTAAAGGGATGCCCAGGAGTGGCCTTTGAGAGAGTCCTCCAATCACAGGATTTTAACAGGAGGAAAAAATGGGGTGGGGGTGGAAGGAATGAAACAAATTCCAGGCGTAAAGAACAGGTGAGGAAGAAAGTGTGGGAAGTGTAGAGACAAAGTGTGTTGGTACATGATGTGAGAGAGAAAGTTGCAGGAGATACTGGGGTCTCTTCATGGTGTGTAGTAGGTTTGCACCTTGTTTTTAGAAGTTTCCGGGCAATCGAACTACATGATTCAGTCTCTGCTTGGCCATCTGAACTGGAACTGGGAAAGGTTAGAGGCAGAGGCCGGTTAGGAAGATAATACACTTCTTCAAATTAAGAAGAAAAAAGTGATATGGGTACAGTAAGCATGGCAGCAGTGGGAGAGAAAGGAAGGGCAGAGGCTTAAAAATCGGAATTCAAATCCACAGGCCTTGGCAGCTGTTCCTGGGTGAGGAGCTGTGTGGAGTGGCTGTGCCAAGGCGACTCGGAGGCCTTGTCCCTGGACGGTGGGACGGTGGTGAGAGCATCAAGAAAAACAGGCCACAAAGGCAAGTTTGGGGTGAGTGAAGCGCACTTGGTCCCAGATACTGTTTGTGCGAGGTGCTGGGGGACGGTGCAAAGACACGTCTATCATCAAGGCAGGGTTCATGATTATCCATGGCGTTTGTTGGATGAATGCAGGAAGGAGGGAAAGAGCAGGAAAAGGAAGGAGCTTTCCAGAAGGCAGCTGGATCGGCAGGCCTATGCCTCAGGAGACAGGTGCTGTGTGGTTTTCCGTGAGGAGTCGCGATGTAGAGGTGGTGAGTCAAGAGAAGGGGCTGAGGACAGAGCTCAGGCACAAGGCTCAGTTAGGGACCAAAAGAGAGTCAGGATGGAAACTGCGGGGGATGTGGAAAAAGAATCAAAGGAGCACAGGGCTGCCAAAGCCTAAGAGGCCGGGGTCTCTAAATAAGGAAGGACAGTGGTCAGAAGACTGAGAACAAGTCCCAAGAGTTGACTTCTCAGGTTCATTGTGCAAACTGACTGTACGCCGGGTTCTGTGCCAGCAGCTGCTCCTGCTTCTCCCAGCACACCTGCCACCAGGCTGGGGGATCCTGCAAGGCAGCCACGCTGGGAGGTTTAGGGCGGTTCAGTGACTTCCCCAAAGTCACAGAGTAGCAAGTGGAAGGCAGGGATGCCAAACCAGCAAGGCCTCACCCGCAAACCTGTTGCTCGGCCGCACTTGGCCACAGGCTTCAATGTGGTAGTGAGCATGGACGCCAGATCCCAGTGTCTGGGACAGAGGAGGGAACAGGATCTCGCATCTCTTCTCCACAAGCGGGTCCAGAACTGCACTCAGTGTTCTACGTGCAGGTGGGCCGAGGTGGTGACAGAGAGGAGATGCCAGCTGCGGGGGAAAGCAGGGCAACTGCTACGCCAGGGAGGGGCCGGAGGGCCCTGCCGCCCCAGTCCTGTGCCAGAACGTGGGAAGTCTCACAACACAGAAACCTGCCCTAAAAGGCACTTCTTTAAACTAGGGCTTACCCCTTAGAATGTGCATAATCACTCACTATTTCCTTTCTTTATATGTGTGAAAAGTACTATTTCCTCTATTCCTATAAAGTATTCATGCATTAGAATCGTACGTACTTTTTTTGGGTCCCTTGTGTTTTTTCTGATGAGAGTGATATTTCCTTTCAAAGTGGTAGCGGTATTAAGCTCTGGATCATGGGACACAAATGGAAAGCACGCCGTGAGAACACAGGAGCTCACAAAGGGGGTCAACACCAGTCCTCGGGTGAATTTTTTTGTGAGGGGAAGACATTCGCTCTGCCTTTCTGAGGGAAAAGAGCATTTCTGCAAGTGTCCTGTGTGGAACACACTGGAGTCCTCCTGCGGGACTTCAGGGCAGGCTGACAGGGAGGCTGCCACCTTTGTATGCCTCCAAGAGGAATCCACTGCCGAGCGTGAGCTGCCTGCTATCTGGGCGGCCGTTCCCAGGCCAGTCATGATGCCTGGGAACCGGCTGTAAGCCTTGCGCATCTCTGAATGTCAGGATGGGGCAGGGGATCATCTGCTCTGTATCCAAAGAAGCAAGCAGGAAAGGGAAGGCCAGACCTGGGCTAAAGGCCTTAAAACCAGGGAACCCACCAGGGGCAGAAAAGGTTGTTGCTTATCAACCTTTGGCTCCAGTCTGTGCAAAGGCACTTTGATAAACTTGAAACAACAAGATGCTTTTAATGTAGAGCTTTAACAGAGAAGGTGTTTTATTTTATTTTTTTAATATAATTTATTTTGGTATCATTAATCTACAATTACATGTGCAATATTATGGTTATTAAACTACCCCTTCATCAGGTCCCCCCCACCAACCCCATTACAGTCACCGTCCATCAGTGAGAGAAGGTGTTTTAAATGAGCTCTCCAGGTCAGAAATATTTGAGAGGTTTAAAAAGAGGTTGTTAGATCATTAAAGCTATGCCTACCCAGTGCTAAAACAAGGAGTGAAAAATGAGGAAAATTGAACGCAACCCTCGTTTGGATGAGTTAATGCTCAGCCTCAGGTCTGGAACTGCCCCCCTCCCACTTCCCACCCAGGACTTAGGTGTTTCTGTGAAATGCCCAAGGCTGGATCTCCACAGGACCCATCAGTTCCATGCCAACCCCTCCATTCTAATGGCACCAGGGTCTTTGAGGATCCACCAATGAGCAAATGCAAATGTCTGACTCAGACAGGACATGGAGAAGCGGTCATTTTCTAACATGCACTGACCACAGGCCACTGACATCACAGAATCTCATTACAAGGATAAGACTGAACCAGAGCTTCCACCTTTGCCCTGATTGGCCACAGCTACCATCAGGCAGATACCGGCTAAAACAACAGCGGTTTTCTTCTAGCTCTAGCATAAATGCTCCTCTTAGAGGCTGCGTGCTAGGAACCAGGACGGCTTGGCCCAAGACTACATCTTGGCTGCAGCTTTGACATGCAGTCCTGGGCCATCTTGAGTAGTGAGAATACAAGCCTTCCTCTCTGGAATCTTCTAGCCTGGCACTGCATTTCACCAGAGGTCTGGTCTAGCCCCTACAGCTCCTATCCAGAGCAGGAAACAGAGGCAGCCGCAGTCTGGGATAGGATTCTCAACACATTCCACATCCAGAAAAGGTCTGGGGTACCCATTTGCCCTAAGGCACCCAATGCTAACTCTCCTGCTCAAATCCTGCTGCCCTTTCTAAACAAGACCAGCTGTGCCGGACTCTTGGGGGAAGCTCTCCACACCTGGGCCACCTCCAATATCAGACATAACAGCATTTGTCAACAGCCCCAGGTACTTATATGGTGTGTTGAGCTATTAATTTGAACTATATGAAATTACCATTTTTTGTAGATCAAACCTGGCCAAAAATGTACTGTGTTCAGGCTCACAGTAAAAATTATGAGAAAAGTGTAGGGTATGTGGTAGAAAGAGCAAAATTATGAGAGCCAGACCTGGGTTCAAATCTCAGTTCTCTCACCTTCATTCAACAGGCATAGACTGAATTCCTGCCATGTGCCTGGTCCTGTCCTAGGAGCCGGGCACGCGGTGGTGATGTAGACAGATGGACCTTGCTCTTCAGGGCACATCCAATCTTCAGGCCGCTCGTCTTCTGGGGATGCTTTCTAGCTCTTTGATTTTGGCCAGTCACTTGGCTTCTCTGAACTCCAGCTAAGTGCTGTTGAGGGTTAAATGGGTTCACATTAGGCCAGGAATGCCTTGGTGACCTTCAGTAAATGATAGTTCTTGTTATTTTACTGTGGCTCCTAGAGGACTCCTAATAAATATTTATTGAATGAAAGAGCCTTGGAGTGCATTGTGGAATTCTTTAAGCTAGAAGAAACCAGGCTAGATGCTCCTGCAGAAGAACGGGGCACCTGGGGCAGGGGCCACTGGGAGGGAACCCTGTGATCCCAGAGAACACAGTTCCCCACCTACACTGGGATCTGGAAGGAGAGACCAGCAGTGGTCAGCTCCCATTAAGTCCCGAGGGCAGGAGGCAGAGAAGTTCAGGGAGTCTAATCTGGTTCATCTTTCCTAATGGATGTGAAGTCATTTACTCTAAAGAAAACAGTTGTCAAATTACTGATTGAGACCTCAAAGGAGACCTTAAAATTACCGGTAGGAACTCCTGACTTTAGAAATCAAGCACAGATTTGGCTCGAGTTAGTAAAAGGATGTACATTTGAGCCCTTTCCCCCCACTTTCCACCTCACTGAGCCACTGGAGTGAATACAGACTTGAGTTGCATTTTTCTTTTGCAGCCCAGGGGCCTGTTTTCCAGGCTCTGTGTGCAAACAGGCCATATTTCTCAGGTCACCCTGCCTGTCATTGAAAGCTGCATAAATCATGTTGGACAAGGTATTTTTAAGTGCAAAGTTGCTCTCTACCTTGTGATGGTACCTTTACCGTCGTCAACGTCCCGAACTCTGTTCAGCTGTCAGGGTCCCTTCACCACAGGCAATGCATGGGGAGCTGAGACCAACGACTGCACTAACTTTTTTTCGTACACTCCTCTGGTGGAAGCTAAGGAAGAATGTGGAGAACAGACTGAGTTGAACTGTCTGTGTATGTGATCTTACTGGGCTCCAGGTATTTCACAGCTCAGGTCCTGTTCTTCTACATTATTGGTTAGTTATGACTATTACAATGAGATGGACCCCCCAGCTACTCAAGTCACCCCTCTCCTTCCACAAACACTTAAGCTAAGTCCTCTATGGGTTAGCCAGGGAATCAGGCGTTAGAACATTCGAGAACAAGACTGATGAAGTTACACATCGTATCTGTGGGGAATATGGACAATAAACACATCAAAAGTTTACACAGTGTATATACTAGGAATGAAAAGAAGAAAAACAACCTGGAGTGATACAATCAACAGTTTTTCACGGTTGAAAAAAAACAAAACAATCATTTTTCTCTGGCATCATATTTACTAATCTGTAAGTAGGATCTGGGTATATTTATCACCTCTTCCCTTTTTATGGTTTTCTGTTTTTTAACTTTCATATTTCCATTTTTATGGTTTTAACTGCATATGCTTCTTCCACTGTAAATAATTTTAAATCTTCGGAGGTAGTTTATAAGTAATACACAACTTCTCTAATATTTGCTGCATACATACTTAGTATGGGGCCAGGTGACTATCCAAGCTTGTTGAGTTCATGTTGTAATTCCTGGTCCCTCAGACACCTCACATCCACCATGGTGACAGACATTCGGTCTTTTTTCTGACAGTGGAATCTTTGAAACAGTAAAACATTAACTTCATTAAGGCAGTCTTACAAGTAAGAACTTGAACTTTACCAGTCCACAAAACTGTTCAAAACATGATCTCCCCAATCTTGGAGGTCCACAGGCAATAAGCAGAAATCACCATTTTCTGCCATAAATCTCTTTGGGGTTTAGTTGCCTCAATGCCAAGCTTTGGATGGGTATCGCTTTCCTCAATGTCTTCCGGGTTCAATTATCTTAATTTTTCTACTCAACTAATGTGAGAAAAATCTTCTGCACAAAATGAACAAATGAACAAATATTTCCATTACCGCCTAGGAACTCTGAGTAAGAATCAAGCTCTGAGAAAATAAGAAGTTAATTAAATATGAAAGAGCTGAGAGAGAATTTTTTTTTAGTGAGTTAAATAAAAGTTATTTATCCCTGCCCTGCTTTTGATGAGAGCACAGAGAATACAGAGCATTTGGTTTATTGCAAAGAGTAGTAGTTTTCACACTTGTGATTTAACTCTGAACATAACGAGATGGTAGTTTTTAATTAACCGCCAGCAGACTTTATAATTGCTGAATTGGCATTTGAGAAAGTCAGCTATTCATTGTCTGGCACACAAACTGATTTATATAGATTTATGCAAGCCTTGATATGGGCTCTCCAGACCTACAGAGCCTCAAGTTCAGTCAGGTTTTTTCAGCTGATCCCCTTTATCCCCCAAACCGACCCCCTCCACCTACTTAACAAAATCCTGAAAAGGACAGATGCAGTTGTCAGGTTTTTAATTTAGGAGTTTATTTATTGTACCTGCTTTCTATCACGTTACCAGCCTTTTAATATTGTAGTGGAAATGGTTGCAAGACAATTACTCAGCGTAAGAGGATCTGGACCAATTTTAAGTAATGACTTTGCCTTTATTGGTGATCCGTCAATGTCCAATTAGGAAGAACACTGTATACAAGCTAGAAAATGCTGCGGATTGTCATGTATAACAGGGCTGTTCAAGAGCGATTCAGTTACCCACTTTAAAGCTATACTTTAACCAGAGTCACGTTCTGGCACACAGTAGGTGCTTCGTAAATGTAAGTTTCCTTCTCTTCTATGTGTTTGGGAAGCTGAATTAACATTTTCAGGCCACTAGCGAATAGCCTAATGTTAGGTGTGAACAGGACAATGTGTCTCAGATTTTTCTTTTTTAACTGGGAAGCTACCTTAGGCAGATCCTGCGGCACTTGTTCCTGGGAACAGCTGTCTGTTGTGTCTCACCACCTTCCCCAAAATAACCTCCAAAAGCGCCCTCATCAATTTCAAGTGACACTAGACAATTGCCTAGAGGAAACACACATATGGAAGAAAAATATTCAAATAGAAACCACCCGGATGATTAATCCACGTACCCCTTTACATGATTGTCTAAAATCTGTGCAGTTGAGTTGGTTACTAAAGCTGGGTGAGTGTCACCCAAGGGTTTCCCCTAGCAACCAGTCCCTTTTTGCCTGTTAGGTATTAAGGTGATCATGAAACTGACAGTGTGACATCAGGAACTCCCACAGCAACAGACTGATGCAAAAGAGAGATTATTAATTTAACCAAAGTTCAAACAGAAGGAGGCACTGGTTGACTTTATGGGCAGAATGCGATGATAAAATGTCAAGAGTTCCATAAAGTTATCATTGTGCACAGGAAGTGAGGAGAAGGAGCCGCTACCAGACCAAACAGTGCCAAGAAACAGGGAAGATCAAGGAGAAATCAAACAAACTCAAGTGTTGAGGCCATGATGAAAAGACCCACAGTAGTAGGTGGATAAATCAGACACATACTCTAGGGAAAATGAGAAAGTGGAAAAAAACCTATATTAACTTGTTAAAAAATTGCTCATTTAAGAATCAGGATCAGAACAGAGTCTGGATAAATATTAACATATTGCAGAATTTTGATGTGTTCATCTCTTTCAAAGCTCCTTCGTACCATCTCATTTCAGCCTCGGCACACTCGTGTAAGACCTCTGGGATAGATGTTATCATCTATTTTGTAGGAGGCTCATTTTTGTTGTTTTATTTTATTTAAAGAAAGATCCCTCAGACCATTAGCTTGAGTTTTTCAAAAAAGGCTGCTGAGACTTTAAGAACAATTATGCAAGACAAAACATAACTGTGGGAAACCACAGTGCCTTCACTAACTTCTAGGGATAGGAGGGCGTCATCTGAAAAGGGGGTTGAGGGGACCTCAGAGCCAGCCTGCCTGGAGTCCAGTCCCAGCTCTGTCTCTTACTAGCTATGTGACATGGTGACTTCGGATGGGATAAGTTACTGACTTCATAGAGTCTCCTTTTCCTCATCTGTACGGGGATGACAATGGTGCCTACCTTACCGGGTGGTTATGAGGATTTAATGAGTTATAATACACGTAAAATGCTTGGTCCATAGTAAGCACTTGTCTTGCCAATGGGTTTCAGCCCAGGACAAGTTCGTTATGTATTCAGTGAGACCAAAAAATGACAATGGAACTTGGGGTGAAAGTGTTTATACCCAACTTTGTTCCCACGAAGGCAGGTCAATCGTTAGAATCCCGTCCACTCAGAGCAAGTCTGGACGCAGCAAGCTGGTCTCTGCCTCTGGGCCTCTCTAGCCCCACCGCCATCTCAGTCCATCCTTGGTGCTGCCACCACTCCAGTCTCATCTCTGCTCTCCTGTAGCCTTGCAGGCGTGCAGCCGTATCACCCAGGGCACGCTGGGTGGAGCTCTTTATATAGAGTCAATAGCAACATAATGGCCACATGTGTGGCCAAGGCCAGGTGAGAATCCTGGCCATAGGAACCTTTACTTTCTCCACAGCACTATGTGAATGTTTTCCATTAATCTCATTATTTATGAGCTCCATCCTCAGAAAGTTTCCACATCCAGTCTCTCAGGAGGCTCCATCCCATTTACACTTGCCCATGGGATCCTGTCATTTCAAAGCTTTCCCAGTTCTTGGGAAAGGACTGAGCATCTTCGGGTGTGTGGTCCGGGCTCGCTGAGCGATCCCAGGCTGTGCTTCCAAGGGCTGCAGCTCCAGAGTTTCTGAATAGAGCATCAGCTTACAAGCAAACATGTAACGCAAACATTTGCCAGCATTCAAACATTGGATTCACCAAACAAAGACTTTGAAAATTGACACATTTGTTTCAATCAAAGCAAATAAATGATAGGCTTGGGTTATTAGGAGGCACAAGCATTTTGTTTATATCTTCCAGAATTGCTTTCAACAAAAAAGCAGCCAGCAGGTGGAACCGCTTCCATTTCAACAGGCTATTGGGATGAACAGGCATTTTGAAAATATTTTCTTAGTCAGACCTCGGGGGTTTAAACAAACTAGGCTGATAAAGGATTTAATCACCCGATCCGGTTGGGTTGAATCCCCCCTTATGGGCAAACTCTTCTGTCTGAAGTTAGTCTCCTGAAGATCCCACCGGCATATCCATGATTCTATTCTCAGCATTGTTCTGGACTCTGCACTCTTTAAATATTTAGTTTTGGTGTTCACAGCACCCATTTCCCTTAGTCTGATCTGTGAGGTCCTGGGCATTAGCTTGTTTTTTGTTTTTTATTTCCTCCATGCCTGCAAAGATATTTTATTCCATTTCTTCACGGAAGCCAGTTTTAATTGCCAATCGACTAGGTATTCAACATGATAAGCTATCTACACCCTGAGAGCTTCTTCCTTTCATTAAAATGTAGATCCAGTTTCTTTTCCCTTGATGCTACATGCTGTTATTAAACTGAAATAACAGAAATAGTAAAAGCCAGATGTCACTTCAGCCTCAGGTTTGACATGGGGCACAATTTCCTCTGCTCAAGTTTAATCTGCCGTTATTTACTAACCCCATCCTTTGGAAGAATGCACAATTTAAATGTAAATGCAATTTACATAGGGGAGCAGATAGTAGATTTGCGGTCTCTGTTGCCAATAACTATTTGCAAAGGGGGGAATCCACGGAAGCAAAGATGAGCAGCTGTCAGGCTGAAGTCTGCATCGCTCGCCATTCTCCCGCGACGGTGCTCCCACAGCCACCTCCCTTCGAGCCTCAGCGAGGCAGGCGAAAGGAAGTGGGGAGGGGAGGCATTTCCCAGATACTTCTAGCTGACTTTACTATTGATTGGGGTAGAAAAAAGGAAGTTTGGGTTTCAGTGAGGTTATCTGGTTAGCAGCATTGTGGAAATGATTAACTGAGAAATTTCTTTCACCATATATTTATTGATCATCAGCTAGAGGACAGACATTATGCCTGGCCTAAATTAGGGAGAAGTAGAAAAGACTACAAGGATGCAAAAGCTACAGTCCTTCTTTTAAGGAGCCCACAGTCTCCTTAAAGAGAAAAGAAAACAGATAATTACAAGAAAATAGGCTGTTAACAGAATGCCCCAGGAGCCCAGAACTGAAGCCCCTGAGGGTTGAAAGTTGCATTTAGGCTGAGACTTCCAGAATGAGCAAATAGTTTGCCCTATAACAAGAGGGCTGGGGCCAGCCATCCTAGGAGTGTAGTGAGAAAAAGAAATGAGGCTGGTGAACAGGTTGGGCCCAGTTTGCGAAGGATCTTGTGGGCCATGCCAAGGAGTGGACTCTTCACCTCTAGCCACATTTGGAAGTTTGTATGTGGGACAGGGCATGATTACATCTATGTCTGACGCTGGGTGGAGGATTATGTGTTTCTGCATTTCCTACAAGGTGGGTTTGATTCTGAGTGGGAAATGGTTGACAGGGCAGAGTCTGGAGGCTACTTGGTTGAGTTACTGCAATGGTCCAGAAAAGTGCTGACTCAGACCTGGAGCAGGTTAGTTTGAGGGAGGACTGGAGAGGAAATACATGATTCATGAATGATCTAGGAGCTGGAATAGCCAGGACAGGATGTCTGATTGGATGTTTCCTCTTTACTTCACTAGCGTAGGCACCAACTGGGTCTAAATCTTTTGTCTCAGCCATGAGCCTACTTACATAAGGAACCACATGGAATTTGGTCTACGCAGCACTGATGCTTAAAAAATTATTCTGTACTCGTCTAGTCAACCCTTGATTATCCACATTACTTGAAGACAGCAGCATGCACATAATCCACAACCTCTTCCGTTTGGCTCTGGAATTAATTACACCTTTTTGAGCAAATATGCCCTCCCAATTAATCTTTCTTAGGCCAATGTTAAAATTCACGAGTATTCTCTGAGCCCATGACAGCTGAGCAGGGGAAGGGGGAAGCAGCGGAGAAGAAGGCAGGGTAGCTGCTCAGACTTGGGCTGAGCAACGGGAGAAAGCCAGGCCACGTTACAATTCAGTGTGGATCATCCACAGGGGCCAAGCCAGGTAGAACTCACTGAGAGGTGACCGTGCAACTAGAGACACAGGTCCTTTGGGAGTTCGTGAGCACCTAACGTGCACCAGGCCTCCTGCTAAGCCTCAAGATGGGAAGACAATAAAGCCGAGCCTCGGCTGTCAAGGAGCTGCCTGTTTAATGGGGACAACAGAGAAGTAAACATTTAATTAAATGCAGTGAGAGCTCTGGCAGAAGTATCTTTTCCTCAAGAGAATAAGGCATTGACAAGGTTAATGGAGAAAAAATAAATTTGTATGAAACAAAGAGGGGAGAGTCTCTTGTCACTTTATAAACACAACAGCAAAGAGGCTTTAAATAAAAGGAGTGCATATAGTTTCTTCTTTCAGTAACCCAAATTAATAAATGCTTCTTTATGTGAAGACATGCTCTTCCCTAGGGATTTTCAAACTATGATACTCCAGCCCCAAGATTTCCTCCAAGCTGCCGAGGTAGGGTGGTACCCCCTCCAGGGTAACCAGGATAACGCCACCGACGCCTGCTTTGCCCAGGGTGCTCCTAGGAAGTTTGCCTTTAAAGGAAGAATTTTATTGACACACAAGTTAGGTAGCTACCTATCCACCCTGTTTTCTGTGCTGCTTCTTAAAACCAAAATGGGTCTAGCTAGGAAGTCCTGCTATGAAGACAAACCAACCCTGAGATGCTGACAAAGTATGACCTGAGGGTTCCCTTCCTGGTGTCCTGGAGGTCCTGCATGCAGAGATTTATTGTACATAAGCCACATGCAAGAAATTTTGGATAATCCGTGGATGATAGAAGGACATCTAAAATGTGGTTTTTGTCCTCAAAAAGGAGAATGTTCCAGATGGAGCAACAAGCCAAAAACACACCAGGGAAAAGGTAAGAAGTCAAAGTTCAGAATCAACTACTAATACAGTGGTACCCATGAGTGCCACAGAAGTTCAGAAGCAGAGAAAAAAAATCAACACAGGTGGTGTTGAAAGAAAGCTTCCCGGTGAAGGTGGAACTCAGAGTGGGACTTATCCAACAGGTAGGAATAGGCAGGAAGCAGGGGAATAGGCATTCTAGGCAAAGACATGTCATGAACACAAGCTTGGATAGGAATGGGGACAAGACCAGGCTGACTTCAGCCAAGGATTCACTTTAGAGAAGTGAATGGATACGGTTGAACCCGATAGCCTTAGGATTTTCTGTTAAGGTGTAAGCCCCAGGTCCCTCTGCCTCCAGGGTCCTCCCATTCTGGGACCCTCTGATGCCAGCCAGTGATGGGTTAGCCCTGGAGGCCTCCGATAGAGGGAGCTCAGTGATGATAGCAGAGCCATCAGGAAGACTAATCTGACAGTGCAGGGCAAGATGCACTGTGGGGGAGAAGATGCCTGTAAGCAGGGAGACACATTGGGTCTTTGCCCTAGACTCCCCATGTAATGATAATAACAGTAGTGAAGGCAATTCAGGGAGACTTTAGACTGCCAGACGCTCAAGCAGGAGCTCAGGACCCACCAGAGGGCCTTGAGAGGCAAATGCAGAGGATTAGGAGCACAGACTCTGGGGCTGGAGTGCCTCTGTTGTATCCTGGACCTGCCATCTACCATAAGCTCTGTTACCCTGGATCCTGGCTTTCACATCTCTAAAATGGAAATATAATAATAATAGCACATTCTTCGTGGATTTATTGAGGGCTGAGTTAATGCATCACAAGTGCTTAAAACACTATTTTCAATAAGTGCCCACGGTAAGTGCTCAGAAGCGTGAGCTGTGAGTAAAGCCCCGTTTGTATGCCATGGCACTAGGGTCCTATCCCAGCATTCTTGTCTGGGAGAAGCCAGAGTATGACAGGGGCATCTCCCAACCTCACCTGGTATCATAGCTCACCTTTCCCTGCAAATTCAGGGAAACTGAAAGTAGCTTGTCCTCACATAAACATCAGTCAGGGATCTGATTTTCCTCTAAGGAACATTTCTAAGAGAGAATGATTGCACTGGAGGGAAGGACTAACATTGTGGTTAGTGTTCAGCATAAGGAACAACTCGCTAAGGAGCAACCAAATTTAATAAGAGACAAGACAAACCCAAATGGAGTGGGCAGGGGGGGACCCCATTCCTGTCCCTAAAACTCAGCAAGTGAATTCCCAGGGCTTAAGAAGACTGTGCCAGTACGGGTTTGAAGACAACCACAGAAAGATAACCAAGGTGGCGGCAAAGGAAGAAAGAACGGGTAGGAGCATAAAATGGAGCCCAGAGCGAGGCTAAGCGGAATGGAAACCCTAATGGCCTGTAAACATTTACTGGGTTTGCAGGATCTCCAGTTTGACCTAGCAAGCACACAAAAATCTAGTCCATCCCATGCTCACCAAATGAAAACAGAGCAGCTCTCCAAGAGGGGTCTCACTGTTCCTGCTGCTCAGAAGAGCAGATGTTCCTAGGGACCCTCTGAGTGTGTCATGCGACAGTGAGCCGGCAAGAGGCAGGGCCGGCGGGCTGCAGGGGCTGGTCAGGGAAGGGCCTCAGAAGCATGAGAAGGAGCTCTTGGCCTTTATCCTGAGGACGGTGGGAGCCACTGAAGGTTCTGTGGTGTGTTTTTTTTAATATAATTTATTTTATTATCATTAATCTACAATTACATATGCAATATTACGGTTATTAAACTACCCCTTCATCAGGTCCCCCCCACCAACCCCATTACAGTCACTGTCCATCAGCGTAGTGAGATGCTATAGAATCACTACTTGTCTTCTCTGAGTTGTACTGCCCTCCCCGTGCCCCCCCAACATTACATCTGCTAATCGTAATGCCCCTTTTTCCCTCTTATCCCTCCCTTCCCGCCCATTTTCCCCAGTCCCTTTCCCTTTGGTAACTATTAGTCCGTTCTTGGGTTCTGTGAGTCTGCTGCTGTTTTGTTCCTTCAGTTTTTTTCTTTGTTCTTATACTCCACATATGAGTGAAATCATTTGAAACTTGTCTTTTTTGGCTTGGCTTATTTCACTGAGCATAATACCCTCTAGCTCCATCCATGTTGTTGCAAATGGTAGGATTTGTTTTCTTCTTATGGCTGAATAATATTCCATTGTGTATATGTACCACATCTTCTTTATCCATTCATCTACTGATGGACACTTAGGTTGCTTCCATTTCTTGGCTATTGTAAATAGTGCTGCGATAAACATAGGGGTGCATATGTCTTTTTCAAACTGGGCTGCTGCATTCTTAGGGTAAATTCCTAGGAGTGGGATTCCTGGGCCAAATGGTATTTCTATTTTGAGTTTTTTGAGGAACCTCCATACTGCTTTCCACAATGGTTGAACTAATTTGCAGTCCCACCAGCAGTGTAGGAGGGTTCCCTTTTCTCCACATCCTCGCCAACATTTGTTGTTGTTTGTGTTTTGGATGTTGGCCATCCTCACTGGTGTGAGGTGATCTCATTGTGGTTTTAATCTGCATTTCTCTGATGATTAGCGATGTGGAGCATCTTTTCATGTGCCTGTTGGCCATCTGAATTTCTTCTTTGGAGAGTGTCTATTCATGTCCTCTGCCCATTTCTTAATTGGATTATTTGCTTTCTGTTTGTTAAGGTGCATGAGTTCTTTACATATTTTGGATGTCAACCCTTTATCAGATACGTTTTTTATGAATATATTCTCCCATACTGTAGGATGTCTTTTTGTTCTACTGATGGTGTCCTCTGTGGTGTGTTTTTGTTTCCCTAATTGTTGCACTCATTTTATTTTAAACAGTTTCGAGTGGAAGTAAATTATATGCAAGTGAAAGTACAAGGAAGCCCCCACATACTCTGCACTCTGCTTCAACGGTTGTCCACATTTTACCTGTTACAAAAGGCTCTGAGCAGGGGAGTGATGTGATGACATTTCACTGAAGGGACATAAAAGGTTTGAGAAAGATGCCTCTAGATGCTATGGAGAAATAGGATGGGCGCAGGCTGGGGTAGAGTTGTGGCAAAACATTCAGTCATTCATTGAACAAATATATTCTGAGTCCTCCCACGGGCCCTACACTGTTCTTAGTGCTGTGCGCTTAAGGACAAATAAAGCAGAGGGTGTTCCTGCCCTCCTTGAGCTTACAACCTTGGAGGGGAATGCAGACAAACAAATGACATGAACCAGAAAATTTCAACTGTGATCATGAGGCAGACTGATGTGACAGAGAAGGGCTTGGGAGTAAGGAGTCTTAGTTTGGGTGGTGGGAGGGTTGTGCTTTGGTTCCTGGACCAAGAAAGTCGGTGACTGGAGCAGCATGCGTGAGAGTGTGGTCAGATGAAACTGGAGAGGCAATGTGGGGAGAGATAATGGCTTGAACCAAGATGGTGGCAGTGGGGATGGAGATAAGCAGATCTGAGGAAGGTTTAGAAGGGGGACCTAACAGGATTTGGTGACTGATCAAATGTGGAGTAGAGAGTAGGGGGTGGTGTCAAGGATGACTCTGGCTTGAATATCTAAATGAACAAGGGTGCCCTTCTCTGAGACAGGGAAGAAGGGTTAATGGGAAAGCCCAGACACCCTGGGGGCCACCTCACAGTCTGTCAAAGTGAGGGCCTGGCGAAGAGAAGCCACCAACGAGCCCCCATCAAGAAACCAACTGTCACACTGCTTCTGGATCAGACGGGTGTCTTGGGCTATCCCACGTATCACCACCACCCCGAAGCCTCCAGAACTGGCACCAACCACCTCTACCTCCAGTCAAGCAGAGAGAAAGGAAGGACACGTCTGGGTTCCACTTTACTTGCTTGGGCAGTGGAGGCGAGGAAGGGCACAGCGACAGCTATTCAACACAGCCTGGGGGAAGGGTGGAATCAGAGGAATCTGGTATCCATGGTGACGTTTTAATCATGATAGCAGGGGTTCTCGGGAGCCTAGTCAGTGCCTCCAGTGGTTTGGGGGCTTGGCTCACGGCAATAGCCCCTCCTCTCAGGTGGATGTGAGGTTGCGGTTTAAAAGTAGAATTTTGCTGGGAGGCAATATGCAGCTCTGGCTAGAGGGAAGTCTGGAATTAGAAGTCAGATCCTCAGCCTGTGACTTTTGCATGGTGCAGAGATTTATTAGAAGAGGCATAAAAGGTGGCCTGTGAAAACAGCTGGGGTGGGGAGGAGGAAGATGAGCCCAAATGCAACCGAGACAGAAGACCACAGTGGCTAGGGCCAGTTTGTGTTTCTGGAAAAGATTCTTCCACTCTCCTTTGCCTCATTTTTAGTGATTATCTGTCCTTGCAGCACCTTCCCCTGGAAGGGCATTTTTTTCAGCTGTCTACTTTTTGGTGGGGGGAACGGGTGGGGAGGCAGAGCAGAGCCTCCCAGCTATTGTCTGGGAATGGCTCCTGGACAGCAGGGGCTGCTGTTCTCCCTCCTCATCCCCATCATCTGTCACCCAGAGAGGGCGGCCGGCAGCCGGGCTGCGAACTGCCTAATGAAGACAGAGAGGCGGTTCCGGCTGTGCACAGGTGCCGCTTCCCCATTAACGGAGGTGACATTCCGAAACGCTACTCGTTACAGAGCAGACATTGGACAGGGCCGGGACACATATTGATGGCAGCAGGGCCAGCCAGCGTCTGTCTCAAATCCCACTGCCCCTCAGAAAGCGAAGGAAAGAGCCAGAAAGAAACGTCGTGTCAAACCCGCACGCCCCTCGCTGTGCAGAGAAAAATTAATTCTTGCCACTCGTGATGCCTAGACCTCAATCATTCTCTCCAGTGCTTGCTGACCCAAAGTTCCTTAGTTTCAGGCCCACCCAGGTCCTGAAGAATTCCCAGCTCCTTCCTTGCTGGGAAGGGCTGATGGTGTGGATGGTTGTGTGGGGGTGGGGGGCTGGTCCTCAGAATCAGACCAGGATCTGGAGCCCCTGAGACTTGATACAGGATGGGAAGGGCCCAAGCTGTCGCTAGGAAGTGTGGAGGTAGGCTGTGGAGAAGAGCTTCCAGGCTGAGGGTGAGCAGGGAGGCGGGCAGGTGGAGGACCGAAGTCTGGGATCTCCTTTCCAGTAGACGGCAAGAACGGGACCGCTCTCCATCTGGGCCGGGACAGGATGCGCCTTTCCCTTGAGCCAGAGAGAGCCAGGGAGGGTCAGGGAGGGCCAGGAGCGGCCGAGCAAGCCGCTGCCGACCATGTCCGCAGCTCTCGAAACTAGGCGCACAGTGGCTAAGGGACCAAGCAGAGCTCCACGCGGGCACCCCGCCGCAGGGACCCCGGCTGGACCGGAGCCCAGCGCCTTGGAGCCGCTCTGCGCGCCTGCACTCGGCCCGCAGCCCCCACTCGGCCGCTGGTGTGCTGGGGGGCGCCCCCGCCCCGCCCAGCCCGCTGTGAAACGCGCAGCAGACGGAACTCGACTTAAAAATAACTGTTTTGACAGTTCAGATGTAAATATGTGAGCGACGCGTGGGGCTGCTTTTCTTCCTCTCTTCCCCTCTCCCTCTCGCTCCCTGTCCCCAGCCCCAACTCTGCGGAGGCTGAGCTGATGGGAGAGCGCCGCCTGCAGGGTGCCCCCCCAAAATGTAGCAGAGGGAAGTGACAGGTACGAGAGCGCGCCGCCCGCGGGGAGGGAGAGGGAGAGAATCAGAAGTTAGAGGAACCCTAGCTCACTTCACCACGCCCGCACGATACTGCACTTAGGACAGGCCCATCTACGCACTATTTCTTGTCTAATACCTGAAAAAGGAGATGTAGACAAAGACACAGTTGAGCTAATTAAAACATTCCTGGCATCTCCATCACTTCAGTCTGCTCTGGGTTTCCTGAATCTCTCTCCTGTACCTGGTGCGAGAGGCGGTGGAAGATGTGAGATGCAGCCTCTCTTGCCTTTTGGAATTCTTTTTTCAACGAACTTTCCAATTAACTTGTATTTAACCCTTGTTTTGTCCCAGGCCCTGAGTTGAATAAGCACTTCAGCACCTGCTATCTTATTTGATCCTCACAAAAAGTTGTGTGGGGTGGGCATTATTGTCTGCATTTCACACAAAGAAAACAGGCTTGGGGAGATTGAGGTCTCTAGGGCTAGGGAAGAGGATTGATTTCAGAACCCAAGTGTTGTGCTCTTCTCCCCACAGTCAATTGAGAGGAAGGGAGGTGGAGGCAGAGATCCATTCATTCTACCAGTAGGAAAACCGAGGTCCAGACAAAGTCATATGTTTTTGTGGTGAACAATAAGCATATTAGCTGGGGCAGAACCAGGACAAAAACACAGCAGCTTTAGGACTGCCAGCCCATACCACTGTCCCCAGTCTTCTGGACCCAGGCAGTGCACTGGGAAATGATGGGACGTGATATGATGTCTTTGAGGTTTTCTGACTGTCTTTAGAAAGAGTATGGGGGACAGGTAGTTGAAGAAAACCAGGAAGAGGGAAAGGAAAAAGCATGAGGAGGTCTGGAGAGCAGAGGAGTGTAAGTACGCAGAGCCACGTACGCGTGCCTGGCCAGGCAGCGCTGTGAGCTAGGGGAGGCTCATTGTCAGAGCTCCAGGCTACCCCTTTTTTTGTCTCCTTTCCCCCACCAGGTGGTCCCTGCACCCCAGTCAGGTACCCACTGATACTCTCATGCTTTCCCCTCCATCCTAATGAGACCTCTTCCAGGTAGTCACTGATGCTGCCTCATATAGGCCTCCCTGCCAGATTACAAACCCCAGAAGATCAAAGCCTAAAGTGAAAGGGAAGAAGCACTAATGAGATGTCGGGTATCAGACTCCTGCAGAGGACAGGAACTGGGGAGCAATAGGGCCCCCCTACAGCAGAAGAGACTACGTATAGCACCTGCTCGCAAGATCGCTGCTGGCCCTGTCCATGTAGCTATGCGTATATGTATGTAGATGTTGGCAAAGAGGAGGGGGGGAGTCTCTGGGATCTGTGCTTGGAACATACTTTCCTCTCCATCCATCAAGGTTCAGCTCAAATTCCACCTCCCCTGTGAAGATTTCCCTGCTTCCTCCCCACTCTCCAAACAGTTATGCTCTCTCAGGTCCCTCAAGCCTCAAAGCACATTGCTTGTATTCTACCTAAGGCATCTTGCATCCTTCTGGCCTTGGCATGTTGTTTTTTTTATTAAATCGTGAGTTCCGACTTCCGGGAAGATGGCGGTGTGAGCAGAGCGGCAGAAATCTCCTCCCAACACTATATTTATCTACGAAAACACAGAAAATACATCTATTCCTAAAAGAGAGACGAGAATACACAGGAAAGCGCACAGCGTGCAGCTACACCGAAGGACTCGGCACCCCAAGGCGGTCTTAAAGAGCCCAGCTGACATACGTGGCAGCTATCAGTGACCAATTATACAGCCATGAAAAGACAGAGGAATATGGTTCAGACCAAAATCAACCAGACAACCCCAGAGAGGGAGTCTGAAGGGATGGAAATGCACAGTCTTCCTGAAAAAGAATTCAGAATAAAAGTCATAACCATGCTGATGGACCTACAGAGAAATGTGCAAGAGCTGAGGGAGGAAGTGAGGGAACTGAGGAAAGACAATACAGAAATCAGACAAGCGATCGACGGGCTTAACAGCAGAATGGATGAGATGCGAGAGACTGTTAATGGAATAGAAAACAGAGAACAGGAGTACAGAGCAGCTGAGGCAGAGAGAGATAAAAGGATTTCTAGGAATGAAAGAATATTAAGAGAACTGTGTGACCAATCCAAACGGAACAATATTCGCATTATAGGAGTACCAGAGGAAGAAGAGAGAGAAAAAGGGATAGAAAGTGTCTTTGAAGAAATAATTGCTGAAAACTTTCCCTCGCTGGGGAAGGAAGTAGTCTCGCAGTCCACCGAAGCTCATAGATCTCCCAACACAAGGGACCCAAGGAAGACAACACCAAGACACATAATAATTAAGATGGCAAAGATCAAAGATAAAGACAGGGTATTAAAGGCAGCTAGAGAGAGAAAAAAGATCACCTACAAAGGAAAACCATCAGACTATCATCAGACTTCTCAACAGAAACCTTACAGGCCAGAAGAGAATGGCATGATATATTTAACGTTATGAAACAGAAGGGCCTCGAACCAAGAATATTGTATCCAGCATGATTATCATTTAAATATGATGGAGGGATTAAACAATTTTCAGATAAACGAAAGTTGAGAGAGTTTGCCTCTCATAAACTACCACCACAGGATATCTTAAATGGACTGCTCTAGAGGAAGCACACCTAAGGCTAAAAAGATGTCACCAGAGAAAATAAAATCATAGCAAAGAAAGCAGACCATCCAAATACCAACTAAAGGCAAAGAATAAAACACCTATTATAGAAAGAATGGAGGAGGAGGAATAAGAAGGGAGAGAAAGAAAGAAACATCGGACTGTGTTTACAATAACTTAACAATAAAGTTAAGTTAGATTGTTAGATAGTAAAGAAGCAACCCTTGAACCCTTGGTAACCACGAATCTAAAGCCAGCAATGGCAATAAGCACATACCTATCAATAATCACCCTAAATGTAAATGGACTGAATGCACCAATCAAAAGACACAGAGTAA